>VZRH01008423.1:416724-558013 GCA_013397555.1 Urocynchramus pylzowi | reverse complement strand
CTTCCCTTCCCTTCCCTTCCCTTCCCTGACCCATGTATTCCCTGTAGGAACTCCTAGCATACTGCTCTCCTCTTCCCTGAGCTGTGAAAGGTGATATTTCATGGCAGCAGCCACGGCACTGTGTCAGATTTGAGGATGACATTATCTCCACAGCAGCTCATGCTGTCATCCTCCTTTAGTTTCTCACTGCTGCTCTCCATCCTTCAAACAAACAGAACTCCTTTCTCCCATTCTTTTTCAATCTTTCCTCTGGGCTCAGCATTTCCCTGTCTGTCAGATGTGACCAACAGCAGGATGTGTCCCTCCACAGCCTCTGACCATCTCACAGTACACGTGCCTTGCCTGCTGCAGCAGGACCGCATGACGTGCAGGTGACAGTCCCCACTGAGCGCATGGCATTGTTCACCGACCTTGACCCTGGACTTGCTCTCCAGAAGCAATCTTCAAGTGGGGAGTTGCCAGCATTTCTGCATGGCTCCTGCTCAAGGAGGCCAGATGAGAGATGCTGAGCACAGCTACTCTGGCCACGCTCATCCCTCAGCCCTGCTGTCTGGTTTGGGACTGGACTTGTATGTTCTGCTCCCTTTGACCCATCCTCAGAGACATTGCCCTAGCACAGAGTGCCCAGTTGCCCTGGTCTGTTTGATCTGATGAAGGAATCAGGACTCGTTTTCAGAACCAGAGGGAAGGAGGAGGAAGAATGAGGGGATCAGTACTCAGATGTTTTGTTCCTGTGCAGCTGACTTTAAGGAAAACCCTCAGGCCCTATCTGCAGAGCGGCAGATCTGCACCTTGGCAACAGCCCAGGACCCATGCTTGATTATTTCCTTTTTGAATAAGTGCTCTGGCATAAGGGTGTGGATGCTGGCAAGGCATCTGGGGAAGGATCTTGGACACAACAGCAGCCCAGATTCCCAGGGAGAAAAAGCGTGTGGACTGTTGTGCGGCAGAGCCACGGGCTACAAAGAGCACTTGTGGCTTTGAGTTCAAGACAAACAGACCCTAAAAAGCTTTCTGGCTGATGTGTCCACATTGCTAGGCCAGCACCACTGGCAGGGGAGCCAAAGAGCAGAAATCATGTCTTGGTTATACTGTCACTGCCATTGCCATGGTACCCAGACACCTCATGCATTCCAAGGTGGAGGAATAGAGGCAATTATGGGGGGTAAACACTGCTTTCCCTGAGGAGAGGATGGTTTGCCTGTCAGGCAGCTCCTCCTAGAGTGTTCCTGTGGCTCGAGTTCCCCAAGATTCAGGCTCTGAACTCTGCTCATAGTAGGGCTCAAACCCTGTTAGACTGCCCACTGCCCCTGTCCTCACTCCTGGAAGAAGGTGTTAGTGCGAGTGAGGATGACAGGCTGGAAATACTTGTCTAGTCACACCCCAGCTCTGGTTCCTGGTGGTGGGCACTAGGGACCAGTGCATGCCACAGAGACCTACTAATCTGCTCAGCTGTTTCTGGGATGACCTGCACAAGTGCATAGGCAATGGTCAGCAGAGATCACGAGACACCCTCTGGACTGAGACGCGCTGCCAGAACAATGAAGCATACTAAGGTTAGTGACTTTCTCAAGCCAGTGGCTGGGAGACATCCAAGGAATGCAATGAGAATAGGACTCTTCTGGGAAGCTGCCAGCAACTTAGTATCACATGCCTACACCATGCTTAATATTCCATGCAGTGCCTCTGGCCATCCAATGCCAAGCAAGGCCTCCAACCTGGGGCCCAGGTCTTTTGTCTGCAGAGAGTCTGGGCCACTTTCAATTTTGTTGAACGCGTCTTACCTGAGGCTGACAGCACCCTCTTCCGAGCCTCCAGTAGCTCCTTTTACACCATTGAAAGGCAATAGGTGCATTACTGGGCAATGGTTTTACAAAATCATGAGATCATGTCAACTTAAATGCACCTTTCTGGTGTCTGGAGCTCTTGAAGAAAGTTTAACACTTTGACACTGATGTGCCTGAATGCTTGATATCTGCATCAGAATGAAAAAAAAATTCTTGCCTTTCAAGCATGTGTTGAAGTCTTACTATTTCTGTCCAGACTTATGTTTTTGTGTGCCTGAACTATGTTTTTTATGTTTGTGTGTGGCAGGAGCACAGATTTCCAGGAAATAAGCCTCAATAAACAAAGGATAACCTTATCTGTTACATGATGGTCCTGGTAAATACTTGTAAACCTAGAATATTATTTAATACAGGCTAGGTGAGGCATTTGCTGCCTTTTGTTAGGCTGTGAATGACAGGCTGTTCTTCTGACAGCCCCAAGACATTCAGGATTATGAAACTGTCATCTCTACTAAATACAGAGATAGGGGATACCCAGAGAAATGTCTCTAGTGGAAGCTTTTGGTCTGGTCACACTCATTTGTTTTTTAAAGTACTTTCAAGGCATTAAAGCATAACATGAGCCAAAAAAAAAAAAAAAAAAAAATTCTTAGCTGTCTTGGATCAGGGGCTACTGTTCCAGATGGTTTTCATGCAGGTCTCAGCACCACAGGGTCCAAACTCCTAATGTTCCTTTCACAGAAATAATACAGATAAGAAACCCTGCCTAATGGGCTGAGATTATAACATCCAGAAAAGCTGGTGGCTGCCAGAAAGAATCATTGGCAAAATCATGGCTGTAGTGAACAAGGATTAGAACAGCAAGTTTTATAAGACCATATATTTTTCTAGATCTATGATAAGGAAAGTCTAAAAAGTAGAGGTTAATTCCCACAGAAGGAGTTAAATAAGCTCTGCCAGAGGCAAGAGAGATAGAGAAAACCATGACAAAGTGTTGTTGTTAGCTTCAACAGTCAATATGTCATAAAAAGGGTGAAGTATTTGTAAAATTCTGAATGACAGAAGTCCACAAGGTGTGTCATTTTAAAATAGACACAGGAGCACAAACAGAGCCCTGCACAATGTTAGCAGAGTTCATGGAAACTAAATGGAGTAAAATCCCATTGCACAATAGAGGGGTATCCAGAGTGCTCAGTCCTGTCAGCCCACCAGCAGTGTGAGATTTGGGTATGTTACAGACAAAGGAGCTGTGCCCTGTAAATATGTGGATGCTGCTTCTGTGTGGGTAGCCAGCTCTAAAATAAGGTAAGGACTGGGCACAATTAAAGGACCAAAGGAAAATGGGCTAGAGAAAACCTTATTTATAACAGACCACAGGCAAGTTTTCTCAGGTTCAGGATTATTGCACTCAGTTGCAAAACAACCCTCATGTATTAATACCTAGAGAAGCTCCACTGATGGTGCTGGCTGGACTATGAAGCAAAGCAGAGATTAAGCAAGCGGGAGAAATCAGACAAATTTCTGAGACTTGGGAAATTACAGAAAACCAGTTTTCACAAAGGACTTCAAGAGAGCTGAGCCTGTGCTTGAGTGTGAGATAATTGAATGCTATAGCATCATGACACTGCATCCCCACGGTGCAGCCCCTGTGAAGCCAGCCCAGCAGGCACATCCTCAGGCTGGCTACTGTTGTGTTTGCTTCAGCGGTGCGAGTGCTTCTCGGCATGGGGTCACAATGAAGCTCTGGGAGAGACATGCCAGCTCACAGATCCCATCTGCCCAGACCCCACTGCCTCCTATTGCTAAAATTATAATCTGGCTGCTAGTGAAGAAGCCTTGTGAATAAGCAAGTATTTGGTTATTTCCTTTGGGTTGCTCACTTCTTGCATGTAGCAGGACCTCGTGTGTATTATTATTGTTGTTTTGGATGCACACTTCCCCCTTTTGGCAAGTTTTGCTGTGAACTCAAGAGGAAACCAGGAAAGCTGTTCTCAGATTCTGATTAAAAGAATTCTTAATCCAGGACAAACTGCTAGAGGGAAAATACATCAGAATGTTGATTTTAAGAAAATCAGCCAATGTCAAATTCCAATACAAAAGGACGGATGCTTTGATGTTGGTAAACCAGTTCTTGGTCTTTAGATGGATGGAACTACAGGAACACACAACATTATTATTAATCTAAACACTGAGTTATCCAGAGACATAAAACAGTGAAGTAAAAAGGGGGATATCTCAAACCTTTCTTGCAAAAGCACACCACTGCATCACTTCTGAATGTGCTGGGAAGGCTGTTGACCTTCTCAGGCAGGGGAAGGCTGATGCAGCTCATATGAATGTTCCTTAGCTCAAGGGCTCTTTATCCAAAACACTGAATTCACTAACTACTTCCCAATTAATAGAATAGGACTTGTGTGAGACTTCTTAGTTGAGAAAACAAACAAAACCAAGAGGGAAGGAAAAGAAGAAAGAGACCTGTGACTTCTTAATCACATTATGCCTTAGGACTTGTGGTCTTTAAAATTATATTGCAAATGTCTGTGCACCTCTCGAGTGTCTTAGCAGTCCTGTGCATCTGTTGGGACTCCAGCAAAACTGAAATAATGCTGGGAGACCTGCTCACCACCTTTCACCCCCTCCATCTACCATGCTCTTCTGCTTGATGGCTCACCTATGAACACGTCAGTAACAGGGAGCCTACACATAAATCCTCACTGCTTTTTCCAGAGAAATCCGTGCACCAGTGTCACACTCAAGTTTCTGAATTGCTGGGGTCCCATTTGTTCTTCTGACACTTCACAGCCTCCCGGGAGTCTGTCCAGGAGGTTCCTGACAGGGACCAGAGAACCTGTCACCAGAAAATACTTCCCAGCCTATGCCAGAGGTACATGGATTTTTTTCCCTGCTTGCACTATAGTGTTCACAGTCCAATTTACAGGCTTCTCTGAGCTATTAGTGGTACAGTCGATAAGCCAGGGAACATTACAGAAGCTGCCCCCTGCATCTGTGATTTATGTTTCTTGCTAAATATAAAGCTCCCAAGGCTCAGCACATCAACATTTTGGAATGGAACACATGGAAATATTTGATGGACTGGGAAGAACAGATCCCTGTGGCCAGTCACTCACACTTGCCCTTTTGTGAGCAATCTGTCTTTCCCTGCAACAGGCAGTGGGATTTGGGCACAGCAGCTGGAGTTTCACTATCCCCGCATGCTTTATTCATGAGGGAGCCTGGATTCAAGCCATCCAGACACTGACCATCCACAGATGCAACTGTAACATCAGCAATGCAAGAGCCTCTCTGAGCTCTGACAGGCTGTGTGGAGCACATACCTCCTGCCCCTGACTTCATGTGCTACACCATAGCCTCAAGGGGTTCCTTGGGAAACAAGTTTTCCTACACAGACTCCAGGTCTTCTCCTGGCTGTGCACTAGGATGGTGCCTGCTTAGCTGAGAGACTAATGTCCCCAGTGTGGCTCTTTGGGCTGCATCTCTGTAAGAGTAGTAACAAGCCCAGGAATTCCCAGCCCTCCTATAATGGTGTACATTTAGGACATGAGGCAGTGAGACATACCCACTCAGGGAAAGGAAGAGTGGCCAGTGAATAACTGCCAGTGGGAATGGCTCCCTGGATGGCAGAGGGCAAGCAGACCATCCAGTGTGTGCACACACCTTTTTGTGTGCTGCACCCTTATATCCCAGCTGCTGTGAATCATTTTAGCTTTGCTGCAGTCAAGGGATTTTTTCCAGCTGAGATTCTGCTTTTGGGTAGAGCCATGCCAGGTCTGCATCACACTGGACATGGATCTAACAAGCAATGTTTCAGATCTACCACATAGGTATCCAGTATTTTGGACAAATCTCTCAACAGAGCCAGCGCTCGTTTTATCATTCCAGGGTATGTTGTTTTTGTCAGAGAGGAATGTAGCAGAGGAAAGGCATGTGGCATTTTCAGAGTAGCAGGTCTATCTGTGTGGCAGATGTCCTCTGACCTATCAGATGGTCTGGCTGAACCACAGTTTTGGAATCTCAGTCAAATAGAGTAGAGTGTATTGTGGAAAACACACAAACGCTCTCAAAATTAGCAAAAGAACCCTCAAAACAGCAACCCTTTTCAGAAACGCTTTCACAGTTCCCTTTTGTGTGTTTTTTAGCATCTAACATTTATTTTGGAGTGGGGCAGAGGGGTGGATTGGCTGCTTGCCTGCCTTCTGGGATGGAGAGCTTTGCATAAAAGGAAGGAGAAAGAGAACATCAAAACCAGATTGAGGGGAAAACAAAGTCACCTCTCTGCAGTGAAAGCTTATGGTTTTGTGCAAGTTCAGGATATAATAGTTATTTTCCAGCTATTCTGAATTTGTCCTACTGAATAGCTTAGTGGAATGGCCATGACAAAGTAAGAATGCATATGCTTGTTCTCACAGAAAGAAGATTGAATTTTACCATGAAGTGGGAAACAAAAGATGTGTGTAGCCGGTTCTGCTGTGCGCAAACCACCAGGTACTGGTTTCCTTGCATGAATCTCCACAATAGTGTGCACGACTCACTGCTTCCTAACACACAGGTTCAAGCCAGCAATGCAAGCCTGTTGTAGCAATGCAAGCCCATTGTTCTGGCTGATTGAATTCCTCTGATGCATTTAATTCTGCAGCATACCAGGATGCCTCTGAGATAAGGGCTGGTTCAGCAGCCGCCCTGGCAGGGGAAAGTCAGATTGCCGCTTGGAATGACAGCCCTGGAAAGGAGGGGGGCCTCGCCAGAGTGCTGGAGCATAATAGCCTCTTTCTGGTCATCCAGCCTGGTGCTCAGTGGCCAGACAACTGTCACCTCCTCCAGCAGGAACATGTGCACGCTGTGTCTGCATAAGACACACTACGACTATGGGACACGTCCTGTAACTAAACATCCTGGCTTTCAAAAAGCACCTGTCAGTAACGTAAAAAAGGGCCAAAAGCCACAAGCACCAAGTACAAGAAAGCAAGATTTGTGCAAGCTATGGCTCAGTCCATATTCTCTTGCACTTTTTAAGTAAAACTCCAGTAAGGCTTAGACTTTCTCTTGGAGAGTTGCACCAAATCCTTGTAGTGAGCCTTCACTGGAGGAGTTCTTAGAGCCACCACCTGTTTGTTGAGTAGGAAGTACAAAGCCAGGGAATTAATTAGCAGAACTCCAAACTTTGATAAATTTTTTTTGTTGTTGTTTCCTCCTACCATGCCTACAGCCTGCATTTTGGCCTGGGTGTTTGTTGCTTTATGGTTTGATGAAGCCTCCAGTTCCATTTTCCCACACAGAAATCTGCCAGACAAAGCAGGTACAACTTCATCTCAAAAATATCAGACAGAAAATCATGCTACAGGCAATGTCAAACTGATGTGTTTGTACAACCATCTTGTTCCTAGTCACTAGGACTAGATAAAAAATGCCCTCTGCATGAGATGGCTTTGCCTGCCAGGTCATGAGAAACAGCCAGCAGTTGCACTCTTACCTCTTCAGTAAAAAGTGCAGAAGAAAGAGACCCCTTCTGACACCAAGAACTTCATAGCAAGCAGGTGTGGCATAGAAAGGATACACAGGATTTTAAGGTCAGAAGGAGATAATTTCATTTTAATGCAAACATGCCACAGGCTACTGAGCAACCTTGAATTTGCATGCTCAGATTACAGAGGAGCTTTTAGACAACAGACAACCTTGATCAAAAAATTTGCCACAACCCTAACCTCAGCACACTGCCACAGTTGCTAGTAGATTGCTGCCTTTCTTCTAGTTAGACTCTCTCTTTGCCAAATATAAGATCTCACTTTGTCTTCACAGGCTTTTCATCCTGGTGGATAATGATCACCTTTCTTTTCCCCTAAAGACATCAATCAATTTTTTTTTTTTTGGTGCAGCTCAGCATAAGTGTCAGCTCAATGTCTAGGTGTGAGATCCATCTAGCCTAATAAGCTACCTAAAATTAAAACTCTGGTGTGACCCAGTTTTCTGGCCTGCCTCTAAGCTTTGGAGATGTATAGGCTTTTTTAAATGGTAATTTGTCACGCCTAGAACAAATGTCACACCTCTCTAAGGATAGGTGAGACTTCATTATTAATGGACTTATGTCTCCTTCCCAGCTATCAATAAAAATGTTAAATAGCAGAGGATCTAGGGCTGGAGAACTCTAGATGTCTGGAGGAATTCTCAGGAAATAGGTGAGAAACAGCACCCCCTTTAGAATGACACTTCAAACCCTACTGTTAATCATTTCAAGGATGCCTTGTATTACATATTTCCTTAATAAAAATACTGTGTGATACCAAGCCAAATGCGTCACAGAAGCTTAGGTGAATCACATCAACTCTTCCTTCCACTGACTGAGCCTATAAATCTCCTAAATCTGAGATTATAGCCTAAACTGACACATATTTCCTTCATGGCCCTGTGGGTCAACAACAAGGGAAGCTACTCCTTTTAGGAAATTGTCTTCTCCGTACTGAATAGGCCATCTTTAGCTTTTGTATGAAGACTAATGGTGTTCAAAGTCTGTGTGTGAAGCATACCTCTGTGTGCTTATATCTATTAGATTTCCCTAAAAAGACCATCTGTGGCTTCAGGTCAAACACATGCTCCTGATTATAGAAGATTGTACTTTTATGGGATTGGAATGACTTGGGCAGCTGGTCCTTAGGGACAAAGGTTGTTCAGATGCAGGATCTTCTGTGAGGCCAAGAAAACCTCCTGAGACACACGTCTGAGTGAAGTCCAGTGGGTGTCCCACCAGGCAAAATTCAGTCAGGGACATTCTGTTGCAAATGTCTTTCTCCTTTCCAATATACTTTCTGCTTTGCTTATCTTTTTTTCTCTCATGATTGTTTGGTTGGTTGGTTGGGTTTTGTATATTTACATTTGTCGGGGCCTTGAATGCAGTATTCTGAAAACAGTTCAGAGTTTGGAGGTAGTTGAGTCCTGCAGTTCACATATCATCATCTCACAATTTCACATCTTGTTAGCCTTGCCTTAAGCCTGGGAATGATTGTGCTGTTAGACTGGAGAATAATGTCGAGAGAAGCATCTGGCCTTGATTTGAATATATCAAGAGACAGAGAATCCAGAACCAGCACTGGCTGCTTAGTAGCTAAGCACCCACACTGTAACCCAATTAATCTGGCTTCAGCTTTCAGTTCCTTGATCTTCCTTTCCTTATGGTTTACAGAGGCCTTGTGTCTTTAAATCTTCTCTCACTCTGGCTTTAGATAGGCAAAACAAATGGAGCTCTATAAGAGAGATACAGGCAAACTGGCGAGAGTCCAGCAGAGGACCACTGAAATAGCTGGGACTTATACGGTGTGTGAGGAGAGGCTGAGGGGACTGGGATCACTCAGCTTGAAGATGGGAAAGCTGAAGGGGAGTTGCTTGCTGTTTTCCACTCTCTAATGGGTGCTGGAGACAGACTTCTCATGGAGGGTCACAACAGCAGAATGAGAAGCAATGCTGCAATTTGCAGCAGAGGCATTTTCTGTCTGGACATAAAGATTTCATGGTGGGGGGAGGCAAAGCACTGGAGATTACCAGAGATTTTCAAACCTGGGGCAGACAAGAAACCTGCAGTGCCCTGCAGCGTAGTTTTTTCCCTAAGTCATACTATATAAGAAAATTTTCTACATCCATAGAGACCTCTGTGTGGTTCTCTTATGAGCACGCTCCCTCAAGATTTAAGCATCTTTTAAAAACTGCAAGCAAAATTGACTGCAGCATTCTGACATTTTTAAGCAGAGCCACAGAAAGATCACTTTCTGTGAGTCTTTTTATATCTCAAGGGATTGTATTAGCCATAAGAGAGACCTTGACTGAGGACATTCAGTTGTCCTCTTCTCACCCTTAATCATTTTCAGAATCATCCCTTTCCAGAATGTCATCTCCAGGCTGTTATGAGCAGCTTATGTTCTCTAGATGAATATATTAGCATTTGCTTCACTAAACATGTGTTGTTTGAAGGGCCTAATTTATCAAGTGATACAGTCAGGCAGTGTGATTGCCATGCTTTCCACACTATTTACCCATCTGCCAATCTTGGTGTCATCAACAAATGATTACCAGTGGTAATTTCAAGCTTCCAGCTCATTGATGAAAATGTTGACTACCACTCTCACCAGCGACACATCCTCCTCCAGCAAGAACTCTCTGCTGACAGCTGCTTTAAATCTGTCAGTGACTTTGTCCTTCATGCCACTTCACCTGCCCTTTCCTGATGTTTGGTTATGCTAATTTGCAATCAGACTGTTACACAGTTACAAGGGAGACACTTCATCAGGGACTATCATATAATAGTTGACTTGTGGCTTTACTGGCCATACCTGTGAACTCATCAGAAGAGCACTATTATATTTATTCAATGAGACATACTTTCCACAGTAACAAATTATGGGAATTAATTGCTTTTTTGTTGTCCTTTTATTCTTTATCAGTTGAGTCCCATGTCAGTTTTTCCATTTTGCTTGGACTGGGATTCAGGTAAGTGATCTGCAGTTACCTTGCTCATCCAGATTGCCCTGTTTGAACTGGCATTGTGCTAACGTTCCTTCCATTTTCTGGACTCTCCCATTTCACAAGATGGTTTCAAAATTAATCCTAACAGACCTCAGCTAACAATTTTGTGGTTCCTGAATGCAGATTATTTGGTCTTCTGGTTTGCAAACACTTTGTTTTTAAGAGACATTAAACTCCCAAAGACATTTAACACCAAAAGAGGAATATTCACTGAATTGCTTCTGATTCATGTTATCACTCATGCTTTTGCTATCTTCATCCAGTAATGAGCCTGAGTGGTTGCTGCAGTTGCCTTTGTTCAGAATATCCTTTTGAAAACATCCTACTGTTTCCTTGGGTCCTACTGGCCATGCATTTTCCTCCACATACTCTTACCACTTTAAACCTTCAGTTTTAAAATACTGAAGTTTGAAAAAACTATTCTTTCCTCATCTGTTTACTGAAAATTCTTTTTTTTTCCTTATTGCTACCCTCAACCTTACCACAAAGCTTTTGACTAATGTTGTACTAGCTCTTTTTCTGTAGGCTTGCAAATATTTGCCATCTAATACAATTTTCCCGGACATATCTACTTTTATTCACAATTTTTTCCTGTCTGAGTTGTTCCTCACAATCTGGTTAATTCCTAGTTTTCTTTGCGTTTGAAAAATTAGCTCTTTTGAGATCCTGGTGCACATCTAACTGTTAAGGGCAGCCCTTATTTGCCCATATTGAATATAATCAGGTCATACTCAGTGTTCCCTGGACAATTGTCAACTTTCAGCCCAGAAATTAAATAATTTTTGTCAGAACAAAGTCCAGAAAGTTTAGAACATGATGGCCCCTTGTGTTAGAAAACAGTCTATAATTTTCTCCAAATCAGGATGCTTTCTCAGTGGCTGTTCAGAGATTAAAGTGTATGGAAGTCCCCTGGAGTCATCATCTTTCTTTCCTTGCATTTCTCAAGGAGACTGTGGAGTAATTCCTATTCTATGGCCTGTCTTTATGGTGTGATTCCCACAGTCCATTTTCACCAACTCTATCTTTCCTAAGCAGGTCATAACCAGTTATTTTAGCATTCCGATCATGCAAATTGAAACCAGCAGATTTGAGTAATGCTGATTATATCACATTTCTTCTCACTAATGAGAATTTCCAATTCCTCTTGCCTCCTACCCAGACGACTGATGGCTACATAAAATCAAATGGAAAACCTTTTCTGTTCACATTCTTTGTCACATGATTAAATCGTTTTACAACATGCCAAGCTTGTTTGTAGTTCCTTAGCCCACAGTTCTTGCATTGTGTAATGCCTTGACTGCTGCTTGATTCAGGCTACGAAGATTAATTCTCACTCCTCACCAGCAATGCACTTGTCATCCTGTTTATACAGGGGATGTGACCTAGTGCCCCTCAAAACCCAGACTTTCAGTGTCACCTCCCTCAGCTAAACAGTAGTTAGTTCATCTTTGTGTTCTGTCACTGATGGGGCTAAAGGGATTGTCGGTAGGTTGCGTGAACCTTGCTCTTCTTTGGCTCCTTTCCAAGGGTTCCTCAAATCTTCTGTTGTCTGTGCTTCTTCACATGATGTTAAATCAGGAATTTCCCCATTTATAGTCACCAGTGTGACTTGCTGAAAGAATGCACAATCCAGTACCTATTGTTCTGTTATCCCTGTTATTTTCTCTAGGGATATGACTTCCCACCCCATTTTCTTCATGCCAATGTCCTCATCCATTTCGCAATTAGATTTCCTTGGTGAGTTCAAGAATCCTCTTCATTCTTTTCACAGTTACCACCAGCATGTCCCTGAACAAGTTCTTGGCTATTATTTTTTTTTTCTCTTTGAAATTCTTTCTTCTAACCGGACTCAGTTCATGTAACTTGTCCTCAGTATCCCCACACTTCATGCTATTGACATGCAGATGAGTTTGGATTTATTTTGCATGAACTTAGCAAGTACAGCCAAATCACAATTACTTGCATGTAAGCAACCACTAAACTGATCACTGATCAGTATCTCTTCTCTGTCAATATTGGGTCATATGTGAAATGCATAAAGGATGTAACTCTTTCTGAATCCAGAGACTCACAGTTTTGATTGTCACATGGATAGCTGTATATTAAGGTTAGTATCCTCTATCATTCTGACTGAAGCACCCTGAAGCATTTACTAGGATTATTGGTTAATGCTATGAGAACATCACATCTCTAAAGAAAGTTTAGGTAAGTTCATTTTCAGGTAAGTAGCTCCATTTGCCTTTAAGGAGGTGTGATTTCCAGAGTGTAGTAGAGCCAGACTTTGCTGGAAGCAGTTCAGTCTGGCCAGGCTGGAGTGTTTGTTTAAAATCAGAGTTGTTTCCTGAACCATTTGTTAAAAGCTGTATCATCATACTCTTTGCTGGGCTTCTGCCTTTCCTGAGAGCTGTAAATAACATACCCAGTTTGACTTAATGGTGATTCCTTCTCTCTGCCCACCCAGCACCCAACATGGGACTCCATCCACAGGGGAAGGGGGTGAGAATCTGCTGCATCCCTTTGATCTCAGCCAGTGGGGCTGGTTTCTTGTTTCTGTCTCTGTTCATTTTATGATCCAGATTCAGATGTCCCCAGACTAAACAGGGAAAAATCCTTACCCTGAAACCCACCCTTGGAGTAAGTCCAACCTTGGAGTAAGCCATTAGATGGCTTGGGATGTCTGCTGGCTGTCTCCAGCAGAGAGTGGGATAGTTCAGAGCTTTCTTTGAAGTTTCAGCACAAGAGATCCTCTACTTGTCTTCTCTGGGGCAGCTTTGCTATCCATAGTGGAGCAACCAATAATGATCATAGTGCACACACATTGCGTTTCTGCGTCCTTTCCTTGCAGAATCGAATCCCTCTGCGTGACGGGAATGTGGTGAATCATGTTAAGGATGGGTCACTCAGACTGCTGGGGCAGAAGCTCAGCTCATATATTTAAATAACTCTGATCTGAAGGGCCCGTCCATACCGCCTGGGAATATCTTCCCTTGGGTAGTGGCAGCAAGATCAGAGCACGAGGGAAATTTCTGTGTTGCATTCTGGCTCTCCTGCCCAGCATGTAACGTGACAGTAACAGCTTCATGTCAAAAAGTCCTTCCTGGAGATTTTCTTCTGCTGTCCTGCTGAATCAGTGGCATCTGAAGATGTGATATGAAGATCTGATTTGGAAAAAACCAGACAGATTTGAAGTTAAGTATGTTTCAGCTGGGTATTTTCCAGTGATTCTGGAGGCCGGGTTAAGTGGGCTAACCTCAGGTATGGAGTGAGACTATGGAAATGTAATTGCACTTTCAAGTTTGAATAGATTCTCAAGGCCATTGTCTTCCAGCTGTAACATATATGTACAATGGCCCTAGGAGGTCCTGGATCCTGGCTGTTGATAATTGACTTTATTTAATTTATTTCTTTTCTGCCAATTGCAACATTGGCCACGGAAACCTGCCCCACCAGTTTTGCCATTACATTCATTTTTGGCTTCTAGCCACACTATAAAGTCAATAATAGTCAATGAAACAATAATGGGAGAGGAGGACCAGGATTAAAGACAGAGCCCATCTCTCACCAGTAGACATGTGACTCCAAGGCTAAGTGTAGGCTTATAATTATTATTAACAAAAGCAACCTGTGAAGGAAATGTGATCTTCCCTTTGTGCCATGTGCATGGTCAAATCTTGAGTATGCTTCCTGGGAAAAAGAAACAACCTCCTGCACAGCAGAGAAAGGCAAGGACTCTCTGCTGAACCTGTGGTTTTCATTTGTCTGGTTTCTGGATGACTGCATTACGTTATGGAAAGTTTTTGTAGTTTCTAAGTCCTTTTGTGAAGATCAGAAAGGTACACTGGATGAAGAAAAATAAATCAAAGTTGTTGCCATTATCCCCTCCCCAACCTTACAGTTTGCTCCAGCAAGGATGTGATTTATGAGAAATTCCCTGGCTTTATTGTGGAAAGTATCAAATGGAAGAGTATATCCATTTCATTCAGCATAGCTTAAGATGATATAGCTGGGAGTTGACTGAGTTAAAATCCCAGGGTATATACTGCCAGAACTCAAGTGGCCTAAAAATACACACAGTGATTTCCTGATGTCCTCCACGCTCACCAGAATAGTGCTAATGTGCTGGTCATGGCACAAAATGCTGCATATAGCAGGCTGCTAGGAGAAAAAAACACATTAGTTTTTAACTTTTCAATGTAAGAACTGCTTCAATGCAGTTTGACCACTATGAATATTCTGTGCCAGGAGGGGTTTTGCCGCAGTCCTCAGAAAACACCCCTTTCTCAGGTACCACTGCAACATTTGACCAGATGACTCATTCCTGTACACTTCAATGTCTGGGGTGAGGCCTTTTTTTGCAAAGAATCCTTTCTTCTCTCATCAAAACTCTCCAGGGCAAGGATTAACTTTTGTTCTACTGTGTTTGTACAGCACCACACACAATCTTGCATGTCCCATAGAGCTCAACCCTTCACAGTCCTCTGATGGGCTGCTGCTCCTGGTTACAGCTGACTGCAGAGCTTGAGCTTCCTTAGATGTTCCTGACAGAACTGCTAACTTCTTACAGATCTGAAGTCAGATATGGATGCTCTACAACCTAGACAATACACTAAACCACCACCCCAATGCTGGGTAGCAGTCTTTGTCCCTAAGAGGTTCAGGAAGTACCCAGAAGATTTAACCTACCACTTTGCCCATGGATGAGGAAGTCTTGATGGAGAGCACCTGGAGCATAACCCCTGTTTGCCACAAAGATGGCTTTCTGTACCATACTCTTCATGGGACTCTTATCATGGGCCAAAGCTTTCAGAAGCCAGACATCAGGTGGAGAAAAATCAGATCTAGGAGGACATTAACAAATTGAGAGGTGCCCACTTTAAACAATATCTTAGCCTATGCCCTTTGGTTGGATGGTATCTACTGGGTATGCAAAAGCTTCTTTCAAAGATAGGTCTTCCTGAGAGAAACACAGAGTAATTGTGAAGGTTACCAGGACAAACATGAGAAAATATATATAAAGTTGGGACTGGAGATGGTGTATGGGTAGGAGAAAGACAGAAGATATTGGATGAAGGGCTTGCCAGGCTTTTGGTTACATGCTCAGTTTAGTGGAAATGAGAAGGAAAAGCCTTCTACTTTTCCTCTTAGCATGCTATCCTCATGGCCTATATTTGTCATCTAGGACTTGAACAGCAGAGAAAAAATTTGCATTGCAGTAAAAATAAACTGACTTTTTTGTTATTGACTATTTTTATCAAATGTTTAAAATGAAGCAGTGCAAAAAAAATGAAAATCATACCCATTCTTCTGCCAATTTCAATACAGATAGAGATGGGCTGAACTATTTTTAACAAAAAATAAATACCCCTCTTTGAGGTCTTCCTCTGAATTTCATACCAGGACCCTTTGTGTTCCCTGGCGTGAGTGTTTGATCCAAAAATACACAAAGATCTGCCAAACCACTAACTACAACTGAGACAAAGTTGAGTAAAAATGGAGCCAAAAAAAGTTGTGTGTGTGGCTTTTCTTGAGAGGTTAGATCACTTCTATGTTTTTGAAATATGTAAATATATAAATGTATACAAGTATATTTATAAATTACTTATCAGGGGAAAATGTGCAGGTAAATAGAAAAACATAAAAAAGACCATTAAAACAGGCACAGGAGAGAGATTAGAGAATGGAGCATGGGTCAGGGAAGTTAAACTCAGCTGTTCCATCTTCAAGCTGAGAAAAATGATGATTTTGTGATTCTTGGTGGAATTATCATGTAAAACCCCATGACACAAATGCAAGCAAACCACAAATTTTTGAGAAATACTAAAAGGAGCTGACAGTTTTGGTGCTGATATAAATGGCAAGACTTGAGATGGGAAGGACTGGTAATTTGAAAGAGTGCACCCAGCTGGCAAAAATCCAATTGCAGAATCAAGGCTTTCAAGCAGAAGTGGGGCTGCAGGCTGGGAAAAGAGGCTGTCACCTGGTAACTGGTACTCCTAATGCTGGAAGTAGGAAGGTATTGCTCAGCAGATC
The DNA here is from genome assembly GCA_013397555.1 of Urocynchramus pylzowi. Classification (NCBI taxonomy): domain Eukaryota; kingdom Metazoa; phylum Chordata; class Aves; order Passeriformes; family Fringillidae; genus Urocynchramus; species Urocynchramus pylzowi. The sequence continues at coordinate 541,670 of VZRH01008423.1, read as the reverse complement.
ATTTTGTTCTGTCCCCAGCTGGGAAAAAAGGCTGACCAAGGAGTACCACAGCCCTGTGGAACTATGACTGCTATATACCACCAGTGTATTTAACTGCTGAGAGGGATCACAAAAGGACAATCACAAAACTTTCTTAGACAGTGGGCTATGTGCTGAAATGGGGTGTTACCTAACTGATAGCAAAGCTTCCTTGTGAAAGATCTAGCCATGTGGATTTACACCACCTAAGCCCAGTATTCAGGACAAAGTAAACTTGAAAGTGCATACCTGCCTTTTCTTTGTGCACGCATATTTGATTTTAAATTATCTGGAATTAAATAAGTGAAGCCAGTATTTATTCTTTGTGACACACCAGAAGGTTGTGAAAGGAGCCAAAGAGGTGACTATCTTCCAGAAAACATTTCCAGAGTATGGTACCTTTCTTTCATTCATTTGCCTAAATGTGACCTTTTTACTTACATTGAGAGTTTTGTGTTATGTTTCATCTCAATGACCCAAATCTTGCTATGTGTCACGATTTGGACCTGACAATCCAGGTGTTACATCTTCCCAGACAGCTTTGATGGTGTCTTGTCCTCATTCAATGGACAAAGAGATAGAGGAAGGATCTTTCGTGCAAAAGTAACACGAAGGATGCTTTACTATTTATAGAGAGGAGAGCTTTTAAGTACAAAAAATTTGTGATAGGTACATAACTTACATAGTCTTTCACTGGAATTGGGGGGCCTGTCTTTTGTTTGCATTTTAAAATGTCTCCTGACTCAAACATAGTCAGCTAAAGCATTTCAAACAGAGAAAAAAATCAAGACAGAGAGGCAGGCTTATTTTCTGGTACAGTAGGAACGCCAGCTTTATCTGGATGAAACAAGCCAGAGATTAAATTTAGTTCCTCAAAAGGATGGTGAATATCAAACATTACTGCAAGGTTTGGATAAGCCTTGTTTGTTTGGATTCTTATCCATTCCACAGGCAAGAATAATTTTCTCTCCACAAACAGAAATGTTTCCAAACCCAGTCCCTCTTTACCAAACCAAAGTGTTAGACCTAGAGACAGCAAACGTTCCCCAGACTCTGTGTGTTTCCTCCACACAGCTTCCCTATCAGCCCCAAAATCTGAGCTCTCCCAAGCTTCCTGTTTTCCTCAGTTGCATTCTCACTTTCATGGTATTTTCTGAAGCATGCCCCACCACAGCTGGTGCAGCTTCTACTTGGAAAAATATTATTTTCCTACACTGCTGCTGAATCCCCAGCAAGGCTGTGCACAGACACCTGCACAAAAAACTCCTCTGAGAGCTCTGCCGTAATCAGTCAGTACTATTAATACTTATCAAGGCCAGACACCCAGTCTTCAAAGCCTAGAAATTGTTTAATATTCCAGGAGAAAGTTATTTCAAATTGCTTCACACCTCCCTTGCCCAGCTTTAGGAAAAAACATAGCACAGGGGGAAGTAAAAATGTTCCTTGTTTGTCCCATGCCCCTGCTTGCAAATAGCTTAATCCTGAAAGCAAATTTCACTGCTATGTTGCCATTGTGCAGTGAGCAACATTTTTTTGACAACACCTTAAAAAAACAAACAAAAATCTTCAATGAAAAATGGCTTTTAATCTGAATGAAGAAATATTTGTAGAAAATTTTTGCTTTGGTAAGTACAGTTTGGGGTTTCTTTTTGCTTTTCATATTCTGCCTTTTCAGAACAAGGGACCTGATGGGTCCTGCCACCCACCAGGGGTCCCTTCCCCTGGTGGGTGGCAGGCACATGGATGCTGTCACAAATGGTGGGATTTGCCAAACTCTGGCACCATTGTCTAAGAATAGGTACTTTATGATTGGGCCCATGCTAGCAGGTGATGCCAGGAATGGTAGATCCCTGGGGTTATTTTACAAGGGCCAGATCCCTCTGGCCTAGACAAACAACCTGGTGGACAAACACCCTCTAAGCTGGTCCCCCAAATCCTGCATGGAATATAAGATGCATTCTAGTGATGGCTCCTCCCCATCCAGCTCCTGTCAGTGGATGATGAAGACCCAAGAGAGCACCTGGAAAAACCTAGGATAGTGAATAACACAGGGGTGCTATCAGATCAGTCCCAGTCAGCAGGGACGTGGGGTGTTCCTGGATAAGACCTGCTCAAAGGACTCCAGGTTGTTTTTTCCACCTCTGGCTGCTGAGGCTGCTGTGTCTGGGCTTAGGTGTTTGTCTCTCTCTCCTCTCCGCAGTCCCTGCTCTCCTGTCTGGCTCATCCTCCCTTTGTTTACTCACCTGTGAGATACATTGTCTCAAGGCCAGACTGCTTATTTCCCAGAGCAGGCAGCCTGAGAAGCACAGCTGCCTGGGCTATGAGTTAGAACAGTCATGTGCCAGTCCTTTTTTAGGGTAGATGCACATGAATGTAGGGCTTGTAATGAACAACAAAACACAGGGGTGAGCAAAGACATGGCAGGCGTGCCCTGGTGAGCAAGGACCTGGAGGCAAAGAGCCCTGGGGAGAAGTAATGGACAGCCCTGTCCCCTTGTCCTCTCCCCTGTGCCACCCTACTCCAGCCCACCACTACCCCCACCTCACCCTTTGGTCAGGCTGCTAAAGCAGGAGGACAAGGAGGTGAAGGAAATGTGGCACCTCACCACCTGAGAAGACCCCAAGTGTGCATCCAGGAAGGATGAAGAGAGGACTTGTGGTGTCCCTCTTGCTGCCACCCTGCCTCCTGACCCTCCCAGCCACTGAGGGGTTGCCTGAGTGCTGGCTGGAGTCTCATTTCTGTCTCAGTTCAAATAGTGCAGACATGATGCTCAGCTGCCCTTCTGCTGCTGTATGTCCCCAGGACAGGGAGTGACTAGATGGGCTCTTTGATCATCCACACTGCAGCTGGGTGTGTGCAGGTCTCTTCAGGGTGGGGACCTGCACAATTGAGTACTGAGAAATCAATGACATTCATTCTGGCCGAAAGCAGGAGAGTGAAGAGAGTCCTGGGAGCCAGGGATGGAGATAATACTGTGTCATTTAGGGCACAACTGAAGCTTTCAGACATCATCTCTGAGTTTTGATGCATTTTTGGGTTCACACTGTTTGGCCCATCACTGGTGTGAGGGCTTTCCAGAGTCAGCTTGTGCCCTGTGCCACAGCTGATCTGTCCTCTGGTGAATGTTGTGAGGAAAGGTCTGGTCACATAGGTGATGATTTAGAGATGGTCTGTGGAGAGCAGAAAATGGCATTGTTCTGTCCTGGCCCGCCAGGGAGCCGCTCTGCTGCACAGGTACTGTATACAACGTACAGGACGTTAATTCAATGTTCATGTACATTATGGAGGGGCTGAATGTGGCCTTTGTCTAATGCTTTGGCTCACAAGGGCTTTTTCATAAGAAATTCTATTTAAATGAAATAGAAAACTTTCTGATAGTTACCAAACACCAGGAGACAATGGCAGGCTATATCTGTTCATCATCATCAGCCATTCATTTATCCTAGGAAGGAATTTCTTGGTGATAATCCTGAGTGAAGGCTTGCTTGTTTGCATGACTGGATGGGATCCAGCATTGATAGCACCTTGCTGAACCCTTTGGAGTGTCAAGCTGAAATTACAGGAGAGACGTAATAAAGCTTGGGAAGCACTAACAAAAAACCCCATTCTCAGCTGCACCATAAGAATCTTTCCATCCTGGCACGGGAGGATATGAAGAACAAGAACAGATGGGCAAAAACACAGACATGCCTCCAGCAAGAGGTACTGTAAAGACCAAAACACGTAAATTTTAAAAGGAAATACAGGAACATGTTAAGAGGGATAATGGGAAGAAATGAGCTGGTGGAAAGTGGTTGTGGTAAGAGTGGGGTGCAGGAGGGCAGCACCACGGCAAACCAGGAACCTGAAAGCCCACCCAGTGCTGCTGAGCCCTGCAGCTCGAGCTCACCTGCCCTGTACAGGTATGTGCATCATCTCCCCTGAAATATACCCCATGGTCTTCCCAGGCACTGTGTGCTGCTGCCTCACACCTTTAGCATCAGAAACCAATCCCCAGTCCCTAATTGGGCTCTTCCTTTCCTCTGCTTAAGCTCATTAATTATTATATCGCCCCTGGAGATGTGATAATTAGCTCATTAGGGGATACTTTTGCCTGCATGGAAAGCAACAGTTGCAGCCATCATCAGGAGAGAGGAGAGTGTCTGCATGCAGCCATCTCAGTGCCAGATGGAGTCCAGGTTTCAGGTGAAATTCTGCCTAAAAGATTTGACTGAGAAAGGAAGGCTTTTTTTTTTTTTCTTAATGATGTTGGATATGTTCCAGGACCATGCAGAAAAAAAGTCGAGTTAGATCCCGAAGGAATTAATGCATCAGTTAGCTCCAACTAAAGCTTCTAGGGAAGTGATAAGAAGGCACAGTAAATATTTTACCAGGGGCTAGGTCAAAATATCTGAACCACTCTGGGGCAAATTAGTGGCTGAGCTCCTATCAAGAGCACCTAGCAGAGCTCAGCTCCGAGGACGACGCATGACCTTGTTTAACCCCAAGGAGGTGTCAGTGCTTCTGTGGCAAGTTTCCATCCTGCCTCTGGCAAGCAGCTGGGCACGGTCCAAGACTGCTTGTGCTTTCCTTCACCAGTACCACAATGAACAGCATTCCCCTCGCCCACACTCGCCAGGGTTTCCAGAAGAGCTCACATTCTCCATTTGCATTTCAGGTGATTTCAGAAACATGAGTGCTTTGTCACCTCTTGATGGGAGCTGAGACCACTGAGTCTGTGTGTGGGGAGCCAGCTGGGGAGCAAGGGGGCTGAAGATATGGAAATGCCTTTACCTGCTGCTTGAAAGCAGGTGGGGGACTGCAGTGCAGGAGACAAAATGTGGGAAGAAGATGAATATATCATGTATAAAGGCCATGGGGTCAACAGGCAATTAATGAAAACCAGAACTATTATTTGCCTAAGTGATTGCAACAGGTTGGGTTCCAAAGAACCCAGTCTTCTCTAGGGGAAGCTGGACCTTGTCAGTCTGCCAGAATGCCTCCAAATGAGGCAGCAAACTGGTAGCTAAACTGATTCAAATGATTTATTAAGGGATTGTCAAACCTTACTGGCAGAAAAGCTGTCAGAGAAAAAAAAAGTGTAAAGGAGTTAGGCAAATGACTTACTCTTACATTAGTCCTGGGGCTATGGGCATGTCTATGAGGTGTTTTGCAGCCAGATACTGATACACTGTCTGAACTCTGAACTGATCAGACACCATAGGATAGCACTGACCCTAAAGTAACCCAAGCTTGGGTTTTTCAAGGTGATAACTCGTTGAAAGCAGCTTCCACTCAACTCTGCACACAGAGAGATCTTGAACATGCTTGCTCAGTGCCTGGGCAGAGTGCAAAGTCATGGATGGATATAGCCTGAGAGAGAAGCTTAATTAATAGATGCAGGCAAGATCCTAGAAGGCTTTATTCTGAACCAGAACACAGGGAAAAGGGCATACTCAAAAAATATTAAAAAAAAACAGCAAAAAAAAAAGTAATGTAGAGAAGAGAAGCACGAGTACACAGTTATTTGTGGCAGTGAGTCCCAGGCATTGCTCCTTGCTAAGCAGGCTGAATTTTTCATGTCAGTGTAATTAATGTGAATGGGTAAAGATAACAGTAGCAATGGTTAAATAAAAAATAAAATAAAAAACAAAAGTAGAAAAGCTGTTGAAAAGTTCACAGAAATTTGCTTCAGTACCTGAGACTCCCCGCATTAGAGATGAAAAGGCAGATATCTCTGCCTACAGTCAGGATGGTCCTGTGGGGCAGGAAGGACACCAGTACCCGGGGGACTTGGTCAATATTTGGAGAAATATGGAGTTCAATACTGTGTATTGCTCTTTGAATTCAGTTTGTGTCCTGGCATGATCAGGTTCCCCATCCTGCTGGACCCTGGCAGGCAGCTGCCCACAGTGATGCAAACTCTGCTACTGGCTCTGCCCGGCATAGATGCTGGCAGACAAGCTTCAGAACAAATGGCCACTTGGATGGGCTCCCTCTGGGCTGGCTTTGGAAGGACAGAACCTGGGGCCACCATCAGGGTGGGCAAGAGACAAAAAGAGCCACTGCTAACATTCTACCTGTCTTAGGGCTTAAATTTAACTCTTGGGTCAACCAGAGCTGCCAGCATGGCACCTTCAGCCAGCATAAAATGGCCTTTAAAGTGGGAAGGGAAATGAGTATGTAACACAAACAAATGAAAATTGGTTGACCAAGAATTCAGGGAGGGCAGTATAACTGCACACAAAACTGAGTTTTGCCTCAACCACCAATTTACCTTGTCTTGAGGGCACTGGAATATGTTAAGAGGCATCCAGTGGCCACAGACGTCTGCCGCTCAAAGCCAGGGCCCGGCGAGCGGCGCCAGCACTTGCTCCTCCTTGAGCTCTTCCCAGCTGGCAGAGGTGGTGCCCTTCAGTTCTCTATCCCAGGCCAAAATGTGGCTCTGACAGCCCCTGGGCTGGCCTTTCCCACTCCTTGCTGAACACCTCCTAGGTATGCCTGGTGAAGGGTCCTGAGACTCCCGGAGGAAATCCCACTGGAGTTCAGGAAGATGTGAGGAGCTGGAATGTACATCCAGCAAGAAGCAGTGGCCACTGAGCATGGTCCTTGCAAAGCATGGCAGGAAAGCCGGAGAAGAGTAAAATACATTTAATTTCCCCACCTGGAATGGATGTTTTATGGTGGCTTTACTGCAGGCTAAGCAGTCATGAGACCATAAGGGAAGAAATGCTCTCTTCTTGCAGTGGCAAGTCCCAGACAGAGGACTAGGGCAGCTCTTCCATTCTTAGCTGTCTGGAAAAAATGCTTCTCTCTTTAACAATGTTAAATACAGATGCATTTAGAGGGCAAAATTACAGAACTGAGCTTCAGCTTTTGGTTGTGGGGTTTCTGATATTGTTTCCGGGGTTTTTTTTCATTTCCTTTATTTGTACACCACTGCATCATTTTCCCTCATGCTGTCCTCTGCCAGAGCTGCCCTGAGGAGCAGATTGACCTGTGTGAAGCTCCTTGGACCATGCTGCACATCCAGCTTGATGCAGCATTGCTAAACAAAAGAGGGGGCCCAAGGGAGCCATGAACCCTGCGGCAGGGCTGGTGGTGTCCTCCAAACCCAGCTTCTGCAGAAAGTTCAGTGCCCGTGATGTTCCCTCCTCTGCCTACAGGGACATCTCTGCGGTCCTGGGAGCTAATTTTAAGTGCTTTGTCGGTGGCTGCCGAGCTGACTGCAAAGACAGACTTAGAGGTGTTCGGTCAATTTGTCAGAGGTCTGGTATTTTCAACCCCTATTTTCAAACTTGTTCAGGCTGGAGCCTCTTAAAGGCACAGCTGTCCCCAAAACCAGTGAGGAAAATGCTGCTAAGCCTGCATGGCCAAATGGGAGCAGCTACGGGTCATTGCAGCCCCCAGCTACAGATGGTTAGCTTTTTAACCCAAGCTATCTTATCTCACGCTTTCGGCTTCGGAGAGGCTGGGTTCAACTCTTGGCGCCTCAGCCAGGAAGCTGGCTGCCTTGGATGCTCTCCAGTGCTTATTTACAACATACATATGCAGCGTGGCCATTGATTTATACTCCAGGCAAGCTCCACCCCAAAGAAGCAGATTTAGAAGCAGTGTCTCTTCAAAGCAAAACCAAGCTCCACTTCACTTTGCCCTCAGCTAAGCCTCATCCTATCTGGATGCTCAAACACAGGTAGTGGTGGTGGAATTTTTGGCAAAGGCCCCCAGCAGGATTAAATGCCCAAGTAGGAGCAGAAATTTCCTGTCTCTTACATCAGTGTCTTGGTTCTCCAAAAGCACTGAGGCTCTCCAGGCTTTGTAAGGGAGTCTAATGGTGCTCCTGGGCAGATTTGGGTTCCCAGCTTTACACCCTTCTTTGAGAAAGTTGGCCTTCATCTTTCAGGACCAAAGTATTTCTGCATGGTGACACACTGTCATCCCTTCTATTCTGGCACACCACCACCTATTCAAACACACCAGTCATGCTAAAATAGCCAAATCAAAGAAGTCGTCTTTTCTTCCTCCGTTTTCCATGCTCTGCATGGGGACTATTTCCGTCCTGGATCACACAGTCTCCTCTCAAAATGAGGCTCACAGACCTAAAGGGAAAAATGTCCTGCATGAAAGGGGATGTCAGTGCCAAGGCTGGGCAAGTTTTGGCTAGCTGATGTCTGCCCCACAACTGCAGCTGAGCATCCCACTCTGCTGAGCTCTTCTTCCAGCACCCCCAGCCTTATGGCTCCACTCCACCGGCCAAAACCTGGCTAGAGGCAGCCTCACACCTGCTTTTCTTCAGCAGATCTCCCTTTTCTTGGGCACATGAATCATTCTGTGACATTTTCAAGGATCTGCCTGGTGCTCAGGATCAAAGGCTCGGCACCTTCCTTGCATGTGAACTTGTGCCAGCATTTTCATAAAAAAAATAATTGTGTGCCTTGTTCAACAGACCTGGCTAATGGCAGGTTCTGAGAAGCACCTAAGTACCTGGTAGTGGAGATGTAATAAAACCTGCTATAGTTAGGCCCTTGCAGGCACTTCCAATTATAAAAATCTATTTTTGTTTCTTTATAACCATCCTTTTTTAAAACTGTTCTCAACAAAGAGCCTCAACCTTTGAGCTATATATTTTTCTTACATTAAAAAGCCCACATATTGTTTTGCTTATTTTGAGCTGAGCATTTGGAAAAAAAACAAACAGGTTTGCTGGTGAGAGAGCTATTTTTCATGTTTGTGCAAATAATGAATGGTGTGATTTATAAAAATGAAAGTCCACAAAGGATGCAAAATTTCCCTTTCCAAAAGAGAGTTCTAAGCATGTTTTCTGAGGTGTTTTTGAGAGGAGGCTGCAGGGCTTGTGGTCTTGCTCACAGACAGAAAGGGCTCTCTAAGGTAGGGAAAAACTCTCAGGAGAATCACTGAAGACTTCCTACGCTTTGCCTGGCTCAATCCTCACTTCAAGGCAATGCAAAAAACAATCGCCAGTGGGGAACAATTTCCTCCTCACTTGACAGTTTGGGAGTATGATCTATGAAAAAACAGAAAGAAAGAAAGAAAAACCCCTTCTGGCTTCCGCAGGAGAATGGATGCAGAAAGTCTGGAGCATTTAGCTGCCTTCTAAATAAAAAAGAAAGAGGAATTTCACTATCTTTGGTTTTTTTTTTTTCCTTTCTTTCCAATCTAACAAGTGGAACTGGAAAATATAAACTCAAAGACCAGCTCTGCACTGGGATTCACTGAGCCAATTCTGTAAGAAGAATGCAATTCAGGCATGAACGTCAAATGTAAATTTATATTTCTTTTAAATTGGTCACGTCCTCTCCTACTACGTTATAATTTAGTGGGAAGGATGCTGTACTTGGGATGGACATGAAAGAGCAAGAAGTGCAGGCTGGGGTGCAGTTCATGGGGTCCAGCGCCATGCCTCGCCCCTTCTCACAGGAGCCCTGAATAGCAGCGGGGCTGGGGGGCCTCAGCTGCTCATGGGGCTGCGAGCCCAGGCAGTGCACAGAGCCATGTGCACCCAAGGAGCTTTCTGCATGGCTTGATGGGCAGCTATGCCTGGGCACCCCAGGGCAGGCGGTGTCGGGAGGGTGGCTGAGTCAGCGGGGCAGTGAGGATGGCCCCGGGCAGCGAGGCGCGAAGGGCGCTGTGTTTCTGCCTGCTTGGTGCAGCACAGGGCTGGCTGTGAGCGGCCTGCAAGCTCGGGGACATGGACAGAGCAGCCTGCCTGCTTTCCCATCGCGTCCATGCTCATTTGCCCTGCCCCAGGGGCTTCTGGAGTCTGTATGGAGAGAGTCAGCTCCAGACTGTCTCTGCCAGCACATGCACGCTTGAACCACTTACGTGTCTTGGTGTAGAAACAAGCACAAGTTGACATAAGGGACAAGGGTCATGGCTTGGTGACCAACCTTGGCAAGGTGCTGTTGCCCATACAGATGGAAGGCTGTGCTGACACAGGACGCTTATGGGGCCAGAAGTATAGAGAACAGTGTACCTTGGTGTGCAAAGGGTTTTTAGGGGTAGCACCAAAAGTGGTTGATTTAACCAAGAGGTGATGATTGATTCAGCACAGATGGGTGGAGAAGCCTCTGGCAGAGCTTTATCCCATCACCTTGGCTGCTGGCCTTTCAACAGCACACTTAGGAGTCAGGGATAGATTAGTACAGTTGGCTTTGTCCAGTCTTTTCGTGGTATGGGGCTGTTTGTAGGTTGCCCAGAGACAACCAAACCAGGAGAGACATCAAGCAAAAGCAAGACCAATGCCAAAGGTAGTATTATCCATGTGTGTTTTTAGATGTTTTGTATCAGCCTGGGGTAGGGAAGAGCAGCATCAGAACACAGACTTTGAGGTGGCTCGATACTGGGCGTGGATAATGTAGATATGGGCTCCTGGTTTACTGCAATTTGTCCAAGGGCTCCTTTGTCCTGTGAAACCACTCCCCAGGCCAGCTGTGAGGCTGTGTGCAAGATGTCCTGCTGAAACCCATGTCAGATCAAGCAATCCTGCAGAAGGCCAAGTGACTTGCTCTGGCACGGCAGGCTTTGGGTATCTCTTGGGAACTGGGAAATTTTGTGGTGTTGTGGTGGGTTTTGGACATAATTGAGGGAGGAGACATGGGGAGAACGACAGCTTTTACGGGATCAAATGTTATGGTTGGAGAAAAACAAGTGAACTTTTGTCCATATATGTCCTCCTGAGGGGTGCCCAAATGCTTCCCTGTTTTTTCTGCCCATATCTGTAGGTCCAATGAAAGCTGGTACTGGCCCCTCCGAAACTTGCTGTGGGAGCCTAAAAGCAGTTTGAAAAACCAAACCAAAGCAACAATGTGTAATTGTCTGTAATCAGAGACAATGTTCTCTTAGCTCAGTTTTTCAGTCAAGCAGGATAAACGCTGACACGTTGCCCACAGCTGAAATCAACTTTTGGCAACAGAATGTGGCAAAGCAAAGAGCACCTTATAGTGTCTGTGACTGGTACTGCTAAAGCTGCTCGTGCACTGGTCTTCTCCTCAGCTCTGCTTGACTGAGTACAGGGCAGCACACTGTAAAGTGCTGCTTCCAAGGGCATGCAGTGGAGAGCGCCTCCAGGAAACAGCTCTGGGTTTGTATTTGACCAGCAGTGATGCACCTTCTGCTGTTCCTAGGCAGACTAGGGGGCATCTCAGCCAGAGGAAGAGAGGAGGAAGGAGACCAGAAACAAGAGACACAGGAGGAATCCAGACAGAGAGAGAGAGAGCAGCTTGGTTGAGCTGAGATCTTCTTGGCTTGGCAGATGCCTGAGCCGCCAGGGGATGGTTAGCATGCGCAGAATGAGGAGCACGGCTGCGAGCACTCACACTGTCTGGCCCGGCAGCAGGGAGGTGACCTTGACAGGCTGCTCCAAGTGCCAGGCTAGCCGGAGGCAGGAGGGCAGTTGGAACCATGTCAAAGAGCATGGATCACTCCAGAGGGAGAAGGAAGCATGAGCCATAGCAACTGAACTTGTTTATAACTTGTGTTTCTCGGTATGTGAGTGACAGGAAGGCAGGAGGTGTCTGAGGCAAGGAGCTCCTGCCTGCACACAAGAGTATCTGGTTTAGCCTCCTTGTTGCCTAAAATACTGTCACATGTATGGGCTTTACTATCATCTCTAGTCGTTATAAATACACTCATAGATATATAGATATATAGATGATATAGATATATAGATATATAGATGATATAGATATATAGATATATAGATGATATAGATAGAGACGTAGATATAGATATGTAGATAAGCCTGTCAAGTTCCACTGTGCTGTGGGCTGCATCCAGTCACATTTCTGCCTTACTCTTTGGTGTTCCCAGTGCAGCCAGCCTTCAGTGCATAGGTACCTGCATCTACTTTCCTTGGGGTTAACATGTTGAAAACCTAGGAGCTGCAGACTCTAATTTCCATCCAAAAGACTGTGGTGAAAATCTGGAGGGGAGTAAAATCCAGGTTGCATTGCAGAAGCACAATTTCAGCTGTATGTTGCAAAGGTGGTTTAAAGCTGTCTCACTTCTTGGAAAAAAAATGTGCTCAAATATAAACTATACCTTAAAACAAGAACTAAGGACTTCTAGAAGGAAAATATTCTCTAAGTTCTATTTTAGTATTGCTGGATGTTCAACTTGCTCTAAACACCCAGACTCTTTTAAGTGCACTCATCAGTAAAACCCATTTCCTTCATCCCTGGGATAATATGGCAATAAATGGGAACATCTCTCCAGGACCCTCCATAATTTGGAGCAGCATTACTCAATCTGTAAACCAGACAGCATCCAGGCCAAGCAACATGGAGAAAAATCAAAAAATCAAAGGAAATTTTAAAAAAAGACAAAATAAAATGCACAGCTTTTCATCCAAATTTTCATCAGCTGAATGTAAACATTGTGGCTACACTGAAGGAAACACTTGGTGCCATTCAAAGAGGGTAGGGTGACCAGGGAAGAAGGACTCCCTTACAACTATCAATAGATCTGCAACTCACACAACTAAGAGCTGCTTGATGAGACCAGGGAAGACTATGACTCCCATTTCTGCTCAGAGTTCAGCAATACCTGTATGAAATGCCTTATTCAAAATCCACTGAAACCTTGACAAGTGTCTCCTACCTACCAGCTTGGACAAATATTGGTTGTGAATCCATCCTGAAGGAAAGAATCTGAGCCATTTTCCTTGGTCTACCTGTGGCAAGTCTGTACAAGCTTTTAGTAATAAAATGCTTTTAAAGTCTCAGTCTGATTGAGAAGGGCTATGGCAAAACTGCCTTGTGCTCCAAAAGAATTCTCCATTCTATTATTCATATGCTTTACAATATTTTACCTATTAATTTTTCTGCTCCTTTTTTTTTTGGTTTTTATTTTTTGAGTGCTTGACAGTGCTGCTACAGGCTGTTCCCTCCACAGTGGAAATGAAGAGACATCCCAGCCCTGCACTTTGAGAGCCAATAACTGAGCTGTGCCTGAAGTGGGCAGGAGTGATAGACAGTAAAGCCAAGAAGCACCAGCCAGGAGGCTGTTGTGGGACAACATCTGGTACCACCTCAAAGGGCTAGGGGATGGAAAAGACAGAGCTCTGTGAGCATTGTCTCATTCTCTTTTTTTATTATTAGTGTTATTTTATTGTGCTATGCATAAGGCATCAGAAACAAAGCAAATAAAAAACCCAAAACTCTGGAAAACAGTATTCCTATTAAAATCACAACTCAATTATTGAGGTTGGGTGAGTGGGGATGGATGGTTGGTGTCTCTCAGACTTGGAGAGAGGAAACAACCAGGTGAGGAGCCCATGTCCTCCATCACAGCTCTCCTGCTTGCAGTGATGCAAGGGGAATGAAGGCAGCAAAGAAGGGTGCTCTCCCCACAGGGAGGTGACACAGTGAAGGCATCACAGCAGAGTCACACCAGTTTCTGTAGGGCAGCACTGTGCAACCTTCAGCACTCTCACAGGATGCTACAGGAGTCCTCTCAGCCTGAGATGGAGCTCGCTGTGAGGTATCACAGAGGGCAGGAGGTGTGCAGGAGGTCAGGATGCACTTGGTGGTAGAAACCACAGGGCACTTGCTGCATTGCTCAACTCAGGAAAACCCTTTGGTCCTGCTTGCTGAAAGCTCAAGGAATATTTAAATAAAAAGATGGCTCTTTCAAGTCTATGTTTAATGCACTTTCCCTAAGTATTTCTTGTCAGGCAGAAAATAGTTAGCAGGGTAAATGAGCCACTAGTCTGATCTCATGTCCTAATAACTTTTGACAGCCATAGAAAATAGCAAGGGACGACAAGAAGGCATCCAGTTCCTTTCTGACCTACAAGACAAATCAGCTCATTTCCATTCATGTTTCCCAGTGATCTCTGATCCCTTCTTACTTTGAAAGAGGACTGGACTAGTCACTTCTGGCAGTAGTGTCCTATCCCAGAAAACCAAAATCTGGCAATAGGATGCTGGTGTCAGAGGAATGCAGCCAACCTACACTCTCTTCCTGAGTTGCTCCCAGTAAATAAGGTGATCAGGAATAGGCAACAACCCAAGTGATTAGATTTGGAGGCTGTAAAATATTCTTCAGAGAACAGAGAAGACAATCCTGATTTCACTCTTTTAGGACACCCTTCAGTAAAGAAAGGCGCACATGCTCTACAGGCAAATTGATATTCCGAAGAGTAGAAGTGACCAAAAGATCCAGGTAAAATGTCAATCACTCAGAAGTGATTTTTCTGTTTCCCTGGGGACTTTTGTGTCTTTGGAACCCTTGGATTCAAATATCCTTGTCCGATGGCAAAGCTCTTCCAGCAAACTTTCCCATCTCTTCCTGCCTTTTGTCTCCCCTTGTTTAAGACATTCCTTCTTAAAAGCAAACTTTGCTTGTTTCTTCTCTTGTACTGGATTCTCACATTCTCTATTTCCATGTGGAAGAGCTATTGAGACTCAGTTGCTGTGCTGGAAACAATCGTGCATAAATTTGTGCTAAACTGTCCCTACCTAATGATCCATTCCTGTTTTCCATACACTGTTTCAGAAAGACGAGTCCTAATCCATTGTAAAAAATATAAATACAAATGCTGGTTTTAGGTTGGTATTTATAATTTATCATTACCAATTATTTTGGTAATTCCCCAAAAACTCACAATCTTGTAACAACCCCTCCACAACCAGGTATCATCTCCACTCATGCTCAGGGCATTGCAGTTTTTCCTTCCTTGGCTGCCTGGAAAAAGGTGATTTATCTGGGGGACAATTATACCAGTCCATCCTTAAAATTCATCCTTTACTATGGTTTCTAGAGGGAAATAAGCCATTGTTTCTGGTACTTCAGAGTCATACTGTCTGCTGAGATCCCTGTTCAACACATACAGTTATTTCTGCAAGAGAAACATCTCTGCTGCTGCTTTCTGCATTTCAATTTCCTGTTAGTCTTACCCATTTATTGTAGAACACCTCTGCCATGTAACAAGTCCACAACCAAATGACTTCAGCTTTTGGAAGGCTGCATGATGGTCAAATCATGACTGTAAATTGTTTGAAACCATGAGCTTTTTACAACATGTCTGCACAGGTCCTTGCACAAGAAGAGGCCATCTAAATATCCCTGCCAGCCTGGTGATGGCATACAGTGTGGTGCCAGTAGAAGCAAACTCCACAGCTGTGTGGGAGAGGAATGAGTTTTAGTAGGGACTTGAATCAGCAGGTTTTTCTCTCTTTCAGCTCTGTTTGCAGCCCTGTAGTGATGATGGGGGCTATCCTTCCTCAGCCAAGAAGAAGTGACAAAAACTTCTATCAGTAGCTTTGGCCACTGACAAATATTCCCTGAAAAACAGAAATATCTTGGACTGTTACAGCAAAGCAGGTGAGCAAAGCCCTGCCAAAGCTTTACTGCCCCATTTAAAACTCTTCTGATATATATCTGTGTCCTGGGTGTGAAAAGGAAGGGCTGTGCATGTGATGTGTCGCTGTGGAATGCATGTGAGAAGACCCAGACCAGCAAGAATTGTGGTCCCACCTTTCTTATTCCCCGTGGAGCCGTTGGAGACCTGTGCCAGTCAGACCTGGTTATTGTTGGCCATTGAGTGCCACTCCGTGGGAAAGCAGTGCTCCGATACCCTTGACATGCTCAGTGACAAGGTGTTGGTTCTCACAGTGTTTTCAAAGAAGGCACAAGTATTTCCAGCTTATTGAAACATTTGTTTTGACTTTTATCACACTTTATAAAAGTCTTTGAGTTTTGTCTATTAGGTTTCCATGCCATAATATTATGACGAGTCATGGCATAATAGTCTTAGTGTTTTGACTCCAAAGCATGCTGTAACATGGGTCAAGCTGATGAAATCAAAATGAAATTAATGTTTTATTTTGACAAGATTGTGTTTCTCTTTCATTTGTTTGATAAAGTCAAAGCAAAAATGTCAGCAGGATTTTTCCACGGTGCAGCCTCAAAATTACATTTTCTCATTCAGGTGTGGATTTTGAATGGGCACCATAACCTTGTTTTGTGCTCAGATCATAATGGAAATATTTTACATGGATAGCACCTCAGAGTAGCAGACTCTACTTGACTCTTCAGCAGTTTTAAAGAGTCTGCTGCAAAAGTGCAATCTTAAACTATTCTCTGAACAATGCCACCTTCTATCATGTAGTTCCCAGTCACCCATCCCTTCTGTTCAGCCAGCAGGAACCCAGTCCAGAAACAGACTGAAAAAGAAGAGCTACTGATAAACTGGGGGTTGTCCCTGACTGTTGGGTCATGGAGCCTCCAAAATATGGAATAAAATTGTCCTAGAACAGCAGGGTTTCTGTAAAGGGCCAGTGGTGTAGACTTACTCTCTGTGGCTATAAGCCTGATCCAGCTTTTATTCATGTAGCTCCCAGAAAGCACAACCTTTTAATCCTCTTCCTAGTCCTTGCCTTTCACATATGATGTTAGCCAAGTGTTTGTTCCTGCTTTCCCCTCTCCATCTTTGTCTGCTTGGACTGAAGTGTTTCTGAGACTGACACTTAATTAGTATGTGTACAGAGCACCTGGGGCACCGTGGGGGTCTTGATCTCTGCTTCTGGTGACTGATAATGTATCCTTTCTATTGTGCAGTTTTCTACTCTGAATACTTTCATGGTAATACATTTATTTCCCTTGTTTATTCCATCTCTTTTTTTCCCCCCCAGAGCTTCCCTTTGTTTGCTTGGTTGTGCTCTGATGCACAGGTATTTACCTAAATGGGGTCTGCTGTATTTGTACCAGCCCAGGTGGCAGGTAAGATGCAAACATCAGACACCTCTTTACACATCCCCAGGTTTCCTGAATGATTGATTAATTGCTTTCTCCCTTATCAGCTTTTCTTTCTCATAACTGGGGGTCAGCTTGCATGGACTAACACCTTCAGGGAGGCCCTATTTCCTATATACACCAGCTTTACTGGCTTCTTATTATCTCAGCCCTATCTGTACCTTTGTTCAATTCAAGACGTAATTAAACTCAAAGCCAAAGCAAATGTCAGGGTGATAATGAGACAGATAAGATTAAAAAGAAGTCTTTTTTTTTTTTTTTAAAGACCTTACACATACCTGAAGTGCCTGTTGGCCCACAGCCAGTGGAAAGTTTCCTTTCTTGCTTGGATATAGTCAGAAAAATGACCATGTAAAAAAATGGCACCACCTCACTCCAGGTGTGTGCTGCTGAGAACAGCACCTACCTGGCAAAGCACTCAAGCATGTAAGTATTTGCCCTGAAATTGTTTACTCATATGCTTAAATTTAAGCACGTGCTCTAGTGTTTTGTTCAACCAGTGCCTCAACCCAATGCAGCTTGAGTGGGTGTAATTCAGCATGTGCAATTCCATTCATTTCAGTAATGCCATGGGAGTCACTCTGGGCTGCAGCCATTACCTTCAGTCTGCTACTCCTGCCGAAAGCCCACAGTGCATGCCAGGGCTTTGCTGTGCTGTCCAATTCACAGGAGAGCTCAGAAATTACCTGGTCACTCCTTTGGGCTGCACAGTGCCATGCATCACCTGCTAGACTCCACCTCTCTCTGCATTGCTCTGGGATGGAAAGATGGACATGCTAATCTCTGCTCTGGGATAAGTCTTTTTCAGCAGGAGCCCTCAGTGGCTCAGAAACCACGCTTGGGGGGAGACTGTACAGGGGATGTTGTGGCCTCTCTCTGCTTCATGGGCCATCCACACCTCCTTATGCCTTTCTGCACTGAATGAGTTTATAATCTGAAGCAGACCTATGGTGTAATTTTCAGAGGTTGGGGTAGAGAAGCCACTAATCAAAAAGTGCTGCAGTTTTCCAAAGCTCTCTGCAAGCAGGAGAGCCTGTGAAGGGTACACATGTTGCTGGCTAGGCAACCCCTGATGGTTAAAGTTTTACTTTGACCCATGTGTTTTTCCACTGGGTATTTTTGTCCTCTGGAGTCTACTGTACTTGGCTATGTACTGTAAACACACCCCTGTCGTTCTCTCACACGTGTTTACTTTGCAGCTGGGGACCACAGCTCACCACGCTGGCTGTTGGTAGCTGGCTGAAAGTGAATATGAAGCACTAAAGCACCAAATCACCCCAGAAGCCCTGGTATATCCTGCCTATGTCCTCCTGTGGCCTCCCTACCTTGGAAGCCTGCTCTCTGTCTCCTTCCCACAGCACAAGACAGAAGCACCTGAGACCCATGCTGTCCTCAGCATCCCTTTTGCAGTCTGGCTCCCATTCTGCTCTGTTGCCCCAGCAGCAATGGATTCTCACCTGCCAAGGAAAAGAAGTTGTCCAAATAAGCCTCTCCTAGAATGAGTGAGAAGTGGATTTCTTATCTCATGTCTGAATGCTGAGTAGAGGCAGTAAGAGAAATGTCTCTGTGCTGAGATCATGCAAAGAGTTTGTGAGGGAGGCAGGAGCTGAAGGCTCTGTGCAGGACTGATGTGCAAGCATCACTGCAGGACCTCACATGGCTTTTCAGCAGCTTTCAGTGTTTTGAGGTGGATGCTAGCTGCCAACAGAGTGATTCCACAGGGCTCTGAATCCTGAAGAAAGGTATTGAAAGTGATGACACCAAGGTCAAGTAATTATGTAAGCAGTGAAATGTATTAGAGTCTTTAGCATGGGTCTGTCCTTTCAGGACTCTTTGATATTTACCAATATGTCCAAGTTTCTCCCAGAACCTTTACCCTGAGAAAGGTGAGCAATTTTCCTTTTATTCCTTCCCTAACTAGATGCCAATTTTTACAAAGAAGGTAGAAATTCAAGGTCTCTTGAAATTTGCTTTTCTCTGCTGCTGGGCTCAGAAGCTGGGAGGGTGTGGAACTACTAGGCTCCAATAGTCGCATGAACATTGTTCTGTCAAGATACCAAACTAAGAAATATTTTCATGGGGCTCTGAAAATAAGCAAGCAAATAGGGAGCAAGGGAAGACATTGGAAAGGTCAAGTTCAGCACAAAGTGCAGCTGTTGCCGCTACACTTCACCCTGTGAAGAGGCTTTGTGCTTTGGGTGAAGCTTTGGTCTGCCTGAATAACTGTCTGTCTCCTCCCCAACACTGTGGGGAGTTTTTGACTGACAAATAGTTAAGTTACACCAATGGGTGCTCCTTTCCTGCTGTAACATGAGTTATAATAATTTTTAAATTGCTCTGAAAAAAATTCTTTATGCCATAAGCCTTCAATTATTTATTGACTGCCTTACTTTGGAAGACAGCTAGGATAGAAAAGTTTAATATAAAGGCATGAAGAAATATCTATGTAATTTTGAATATAGATTGTGAATACATATTTAACTGTATTATATTATACATATTAGGTTAAATACATAAAGGGTTATAGAAAGCCCTTGCAGAAAGGACCCAGCTCCCAGAAAAGATTGAAATCTTTTGAAATAGTTGCCACATATTTATTACTTATGAGGAAAGCATCTTTTTCTAAATGGTTTAGAAAAAGAACAGTGGTCAAATAGAAAAGAATCACTCCTTCAAATAAACAACTAAGCCCACACATTTAGCAGATGTGGTTCTTGTCATGTCTGGGACAATATTAAAGAAGGAAAAAAAAAATCCTGGATGTTTGCTGCTTGAAACTTTCTCCCTCCACCTGGGGTAAAAGACAAGCAGGCTTCACTCATAATGGTGGGAAAGTCCTTTAGGGTTCTGCTGCCTGTCTTTGGGTGGGTTTAGCAAGGGATTGCTTGGCTCTCATGGGTGTGCTTATAGGCAGCATTACCTATGTGAAGGAAGCCCGTGCTGTGGAGAAGGTGATGGGGTCTCTCCCCACTCCCAGTGTCTTGATCCCACCCAGAGCAGATCCTGGAGGTCCTGAGGTCAGGGCACAAACCACAGTCTCCCCAGGAGAGGTGACTCACTGTGAGACACGGCATGCTGAGAGGAAAGCTAACAAATGCCACCCTGGGAAAGGCGGGCGGATGTACAGTGGGTGGCAGACACCAGGCAGCCCAGCTCCCTGTGGGGGCAAGAGAGGGGGACTGAGGTGGCAGCAGTGCTTCCAACACTGCAAGGACATTCAGACCATGCGGGGGCTAAGACACCCACTCACTGCCATGACAAAGTGCTCTGCAGAGATGGGTAAAATGTCCGCGGGATCAGGACTTGCTTTCATGCTAAAGCCCAGACAGGAATATTACATTATTAATATTACATTATTCTTCTATGAATGTACTTCATGGCAGCTGCTGCAGCTGAGAAGGTTTCTGAGCAGTGGGTGTATTGCAGCAAAGCTCTCCTTCTAGCTCCATGTTTTACTCTGCTTCCAGCCTCTGTGGGTCAAAAATGGTGAACCAGCCTGCAGTCATGTCTGGGGTGTTCCCTTGCTCCTAGACCCTGCCTAGCGTGGTGCTGGGACAGTGCCCCCCAGGATGGCTGGACTGAGTTCACTGTTGGTGTCAGGGAGGTCTGTCTGGCCCAATTAAGCACCAGCCCCCAAAAGATGCTGTAGAAACAGGGGAGCTCATGACTGTAGGAAAGAACTGAGTAAGATGAAAGCCAAGAAGAAAAGTTTCTGTAGATCCTTCTCCCTGCTTTTGCTGCTTTTCTGTCATAAAAACTTAGCAAGAGGATGTTTAAAATGCCTGTCACACACTAACTCATTCAGTTTGTGATGCCTAGTATTTCAGCAGAACAATGGGATCCAGCTCATACTGTTGCAGAGTGTGTACACAGCTCAAGGGAAGGGTAATTGCACCTCTGCTCATGAAAGATCCTGTCATGGCACTTGGACAGGAGATGAGCTGTCAGGGTCCCACAAAGGTGAGTGACTCTTCCACTTCAACCCTTGCTCTGTACATGAAACTTATATTGTACATCTTGTACAAAAGTACAAGAAATTATTTACTTGCTGAGAAATCACGAACTGAGGATTGAGGCAACCAGCTGATTGCACCTGGTATTGCAAAATTGTAAAGAGGAAACCGATGTTGTGTTTGAGAGTATCACCTGGCCTTTCCAGCATGGGGCCACCCATTTTTAGGTGAGGGTGAGATGCTGAGGACCAGTTTGTAAAATGTCCCCTTGCCTTTCCCTGGTTGCATGTATAGAGGAGGTCAGCTGTGGGCACCTTAAACTCTGGTCAAGCAGCTGCTGATACATATAGACAAAAAAGAAGATGCAAATTTCTGCAGCAGAAATGGTGGGATCAACGCACAGCTGAAAAACTGAGACAGGCAGCATGCCCGTGACATCCATGGATTGAAAGTTATAAGCAGAATGAGGCACTGCATGAAATCTGCCATTCACCTCATGAGCTGCCAAGAGTGGTATTAAAAAAAAGCATAGTCTTGAACATGTTATGGAGCTTGGGATCAGATTTTCTAGGTTCCCGTGGAAAATCAAACCAGCATTAGTTTAATTTTCCAGCCCATCTAGGGTTTGGTAAAAGAAGCATTTTCCATGGCTCTATTCTCTGGCCAGGAGCAGAACAGCAGATGTGCAAAGCTGCAAAGCTGCAAAACAGTTTCCAAGGTATCTCCTGAACACAGCATCCTGCTGGCAGCCCTTAACACAGATATCGCTTCATTTCCCTCACGTTGCTGAGCTCTGGAAGGAGCTGCATTTCCCTTGAGGCATCTTTCTAGGACTGCTGTGAAAAGCTTGAGTAAAGAAATAGGCAGTGCATAACCCCCTGTATTTTACTCTTTGGTAGGACATCAGGACAATCTCAGCTGTTCAGAAATAAATGGTGGTCCCCTGTAGTGGAAAGAGCAGGGTAGGGAGAGGAGTGCTGAAAGAAAGGGCTGATCTAATGGAATAGAAAAAGTTTTTAAGCCCTTCTTCCCTTGTCTTGCTCTGACACCCTTATTTTTCTCGTAATGGGCCACATGTCTTGCCCAGTTTCAAGTGCTTCAAAGTCTGGCACATCATGTCCATGCTGATCTCATTTCACTGGGGCGCTTTACAGTTTCAGTTTAACTTTACTTATAGGGTGAGTCAACCCCTTTCACCAAGATCTTTTATTTACAATCACCCTGTCAAAGGAAGAGGAAATAGAAAGCTGTTTCAATGACTGTTGAGAACTTTCCTTCCTGACAGCTCTGAGCCTGAAACTTGGTGGAGGCTGCACTGATGAAAGTTGTCTTCTCCAGGCCTGAGCCCTGGGGTCACTAGCTGTTTCTTGTGGCTTTGGGGAGAGGAAACATCACCTCACCCTTCTGCCCCCAAAGCTTGGTATCCTTGAAACAATTTTAGAATGAATTGGCAGGATTGTCCAATGTCTCAGCAGAGACATTAGCTTAACACTTGGGAAAATGAAGAATGGAAATCTTTTCCTCTCTCTGTCAGCCAGAAAGGGCTCAGAGAGGATGGGAAGAGCCCATGGCAGCACACTGGTGATTTCTTCCATGGTGGGATGTCATATGCACAGACAGGAATCCCTGCTACTGACAGAGGGAAGTATGAGGGGCGTTCCACAATCTCCTTCAACCTGAAGTGTGAGGGGACACTGGAAACTCAAAAACATGTTCTTCCTTTAAAGTCACACCAGGACCTACTGCACTAGTAACAGCTCTCTATTGGAGCTTGGGTAACAGTCTTGGACACCAACAGGGACCGGCTATTCGTGTGCTGGCCCCGATTGGTATCCAAGACTGTTTTCCATACAGGGAACAAACCTTGCTCTTAAACCCCTGAGGGTGAGCTATGTAGCCAGACTCTTCCTGGACCATGGACTTGGACCTGGTTTTAACACAGCCTCAGAACCAACCTCAGTCAATGCCAGAGGATATCATTTTTTGGTCAGGCCTACAAGAGTATTTCTGAAGCCAGTGTTACACTACCAGATTTCTTTTTTCTTTGTCATTTTAACCAATGACAAGAATTTTTTGAGGAAAGGTTTCATTCTTTTCCAGTCCTTGGGAGTTTTGTAACTAATCACAAAGCAAAGGCAGCTACCTTGTTTGCACAACCTGACCAGAATCACTGAGAAGCTAAATACATTCGAAAAGAGGACCGTGAGAATGTTCTGTTGATTCTGAGGATCCTTTCTGCAAGAAATGTGGGAGTGAACCTCCTAGCTAGATCTGCAGATCTGCTAGGTCATCATCCCCAGTACAGACCAATACAGATGTTTTACAGGAAGGAATTATTTTCTTCAGCAAACCCATTAAGAAGACTTTGGCTTGATCTCAGAAGGTTTTATATCCTTTCTGTGCCTCATAGATGCCTATGTTCTTTGCCTAACAGATATACTGGTGAATCCTGGGGAGAGGTAAACAGAAGAGATAAAGACTCTGAAGCTCAGAGCTTGTTTGCCTGGTGTCTGTTTGAACGACATACAACAAAGCTTTATTAGCACAAAGCAGCAAGGTCTGCATGTGGCCAGAAATCTCTCCTGCCTGTTGTCTCTGCATAGCCCAGGCTCTCACTCCTTATCCCTGGTTTATACAGCTGGCCTGAGGACCACCCCAGGTAACAAAGAAAACATCAGCTCTTGAAAGATCCCCTGGGAATAGAAAGATGTCGTATTATTTACCCGTCTGGATTTATGCATGTGCGTGTGTGTTTAACAAGGAGCCCGGTGCCTGCTGGACTCCCGAGGCTGGAATTTATACAGGCCAGCATTTGGCTGCTGCAGTTTATCTTGAATGCAAGAATAATAAACTCAGCTGACAGGATGATGTATGCAAAGCATCTTCTCCTCCCACGGCGTGTGGTAGAGGTGTCTGGTTTGCAGGGAGCCCTATTATTAAGTGATTAGCCTTGCGACATTATCAATATCAGATTGCTTAGGGGCTTTGTGGGATCAGCAATACAGTAGGACTTGGTGTCCATCTGCCACAGTGGCAGTCAGATACAGATGGTGGTGGGACAGCATTACCTGTGTAGGTTTGAAATAGATGTGTGGGTTTGTCACATGAAGACTCCCAGAGATATTTGCAAAAGAAAACAAAGTTGTGCCTGCCTTATCCTAGTTCCGTTATGAGATAACTTCTGCTACATTGTTTTAATGGCCCTCTTTGTCTTGTCCTTCCTTGTCCTGCTACTGGCTGCCATTCAGCAAGAGCAAAAACAAAAACATCCCAAGCACCATTGAATATAGTATTTTCTTGACTTTTCAAGCAAGGCTAATTTATTCACCCCTAATTAAATTTCAGCATCCGGACAGCTTCAATCTCCTCTTTGTGTTTCTGCCAGTTCAGATGGTAATTCTGAGATCTTGGGAAGCCTGGATCCTTGGATATTTTTTCATCGCCAAAGGAAGATCCTGAAGAGACCATAAAAAACCAACAGCTTGCTGTACTGAGTGTGTTTGACTATGAATAATCATTAAAGCCCAGATGACCAAAGGCAGATCAAGTACTTCAGGGGATTTGATTGTAACTATTTAAACTTTCTTCTGCTCACATTATAAATAATGCTCACCCATTGTATAATGCAAAAAGTCCTTCACAGCCACACCTCACCGTGCATGTTTCCTCTTGTTGATACTTTTATCTTACACTAGCTGTGACACCAAAAATCCCCTAGGTAAGGGCCTGCTGTTGCACTTCTTTATATAAATTTAGTGTTGTATACTCGAGTGATTACAGTGGATTGTATATCTGTGGGAATTAATAGTCCCTGAAGTGCAACTGCTCCCAAGATACAGCATGACTCTCAGAAGAGGGAACATTAGGCCAAGTACAGTCAGGCCAGACCGGCGCTTCTAAGAAATTTGGGTCTAATCAATCATGTCCACATGGAGCGGGCTGGAGTCTAGATTCTAAAGCCTTTCTAATTCCCTTACCTCCCCGTAAGTCTTTGGTGTCCTCTAAGATTTGATCATGTGTTCCTGGGAGGTAGAGCTTTTAATCCTGTGTTTTGGACATGTAAGGAGACACTGCCCTGATCCCTCCCATCTCAAAAGTGAGAAAGAAATGGTTGCAAAGAATCCAGGCCGCTCCTGAGTAAAATGTTCTTGTGCTGGCTGTCTAAACTGAAGGACAAATCTCTCTAAGCATTGTTTTCAAGCCTGGAGCAGCTTACAGAAATTCACAAAGCCATTGTGGAGGGAGGCAGTAAGGCCACAGACCTAAACTGCTCTGCAAGAGAAAGGATTGAAAACTGAACACTGACCCCCACTTCACAAGGGTAGTTTCACCCAAACAGGGACACTGGCTTGCTTCTTACTGGTGTCTGACACATCTCCAAGTGGGCACATTGGCATGCTTCTTTATGGGATCCATTGCTGAACCTCTAAAGGGAGGGCACTGGTTTGGCTTGTCAAGGACTTCACAATCCATGGATAGTGTATGGGTATGGAAACTTTCCTGCAGTGGCAAGAAGACACTGCTATCTAACACAGCATATTACAATGCCTAGAAAACTAGAAGGTCAGTTCAGGTATCTGAAATCCCTTGCTCTCTGTGTTGCTTCATACTTCTCAAAGATGTGGGAGATCCTACAGCACCACCTCTCCTCTACCTAGGAGGACATATTTTTGGGAAACAGGACCTGGTCCACTGAGGTCAGTGGGAAGTCATCCATCCTTTCTAATCAGCTCTGAAGTGGGTCCTGGAGGGGCATCATGCAACTCAGTGATGTTACCCAGATCCTTCATTTGCATTTTGTCTTGTCCTCTGTTTCCTGTTATCTGTTTTCTCTCGTGGAGACAGATTTATCCCAGCAATTTGGAAAACCTCTTCTTCTTTTTTTTTTGTTTGTTTTTTGTTTTTTTTTTTTTTTTTGTGAAATCCCTTGGGCTATTTCTT
This sequence comes from Urocynchramus pylzowi, assembly GCA_013397555.1. Classification (NCBI taxonomy): domain Eukaryota; kingdom Metazoa; phylum Chordata; class Aves; order Passeriformes; family Fringillidae; genus Urocynchramus; species Urocynchramus pylzowi. Next base: position 516,003 of record VZRH01008423.1, on the reverse strand, counting down.
CATCCCCTGACTTCCTCTGCACAAAAACCACCTTTGCTTTTTGTTCAGCATGTTTGCCCCTAAGCCACCCAAGTTACAAACCATCTTTTTCAAATAACCAGCTTCATAAGCAAGTCATGGTGTTGTTTTTTCCACAGCAAACTCCAAAGAGCAGAAGTTAGCTGGTGGGGCAGGATCAGCACCACTTCTCTGTTGGTTTGGGTTTGTGCCATCATGTATCATGCTTGGCCCTGAGTGTGGCATCACCCTTCCCACATTGCCCACCCCACATCTCGCAGAGATGGAAAATGGAGCAAAAGTTTTATCTGAGCTTTCAAATATTTTGCGTTGTGGGCGGCTTGGAGCAGATCACATCCTAATGGACTGTTAGGCCAATTTGGGCTCACTAACTGCCTTTGCAAGGATAAGAAATGAGCTGGGACAGAGAGGAGCAAAATGCTTGGGAATACATACTTCATTCTCTGCTAGCTCTTCTGTGGAAGAGCCAAAACGGATATCGCTGTCACTCAAATTTCCCTCCTGTTGTTTACTTTATCATCCCTGCCCTCAAGGCCACACTCACAGTGAGAGTGCCACTCTGCTGACCTCCTGCAGATATGGTAGCAGGCACCCAGCAAGGCTGTGGGTGCCCACTTTCCATGGGGCAGACATCCCAGGGAGAGAATGGGGATTTGGGCTGACACTGTTCACTTCATCCAGTGAAGTGGAGACCACGCATGGCCTCTGTGGGCAGCAGAAATGAAGCTTTGCTCCTGGTATCTACAGGAAATAATCTATGTTAATAGAGCACAAGGAAGGGTGTCTGGGATATAAATGCAGACATTTTGCTCTATAACCACCAGGTTATGCCCACCAGGCGAAAATTTCACTGTAGTCAGCTGAAGGGACCCCATACTGTTAGGAGCCCAAATCCCACAGTATATGGTCACAGAAGGTGGCAGGCAGTGGCAGCATCAAAACATGGACAAAAACATCATGTGTGTGCGTGTGTGTGTGTGTGTGTGTGTGTGTGTGTGTGTGTGTAGTGGAAAGATGGGATGAGAAACCTATAGGAGGAGATCTGTGAAGCTGGGATGATAGCCACATTACCCAGGGTCTAGGTGGAGCAGCTTCAGGGAGAAGGAGGAGAAAGGGAATATAGCCTTACTCCCTAGCACTGCAGTCACAGAACGTGTTTTTTCATTACAAAGGGCCATGATGTGCCTGTTGATAACTTTGCAGCCTTCTGAACTTTTCTTCCCTTTTTCCACCGTGACTTTTTCAGCGTGATCACCACATAGTTTGGGGAGGTGGGACCATGCACATTCAGAAGTGTATTACCTCCTGAAAGCAGGACAACTGTCATAAATGCCATTTGCATCCTCTGCTCAGTCAAACAGAGCAGGTGGGTGTAGAATAATGTTCATCATTCCCGGTTTCAGCCTGGCCAGACATGAGATGTGTGACTGCAGTACAACCACATCCTCATTCAACAGCATTCCCCATTCCAATTGTTCTGAGTGCTAAGAAGAAAAGAATTTATGTAGCTTTGTGTTTCTCCTACATTTGGAAATACTTTCCTCTCTTGGAGCTGATTTAGCATGCTGGACTGCCCCTGCACAGGCCAGCATAGTGTGGAGAGAAGCAGGCAAACACAAAGGAATGGGAAGAAGTTTTCTCCTCTCCCAGGGGGATTCTAATACTTGCTTGTCCTAGGTAGCACTAAGGTTTTGGAGATCTCCACTGGAAATCCAGTAGAAGAAATGCAGGAATGCATTACCCGGGCTGATCCACATTAAAATAATTTACTGAAAAACATTTACTGAAAAAAATTAAAAACATTTTAATTTTTGCCATTCTGAGCCTCTTGATGCATTCAATAGCTCCAAAATATATTTGCAGTGTTCTGGGTTCATGGAAACAACATTCTTTCCTTAAGCTTCTGGGTGTGCTGAATATTGTGGGTCCATGCTGTGCAGAGAGCAAGCACAGGGGATGCTGGATAGACCACTGATCTCCATGGAGCACCAGTCACCACCAGCTGCACATTCAGGGAGGTGAAGAACAAGAAGCTGATGGACTCCAAAAATTTCTGCTAGTCTGCTACTGCTTTACAGGTGTCTTGCAGAAGCTCAGGTCAGAGTCTACCTCCTGGTGTCTGCCCATCCTGTTCTTCCAAGGAAACCTCTTTTAAATAGGTGTTTTCCTTTCTCCATCATTAGAAAGGCATCTGAAGAGTTACATGTACCTTTCTAGAAGACTTGAAAATCAGTAATTTGCACTTTTGCCTGCTCTTGCAATCTTTCAGAGAGGGGTTGTCTGGGGACAACGTGATGCTGAAGATCCTGAATTGTGCTTTGGATTTTATTTTGTTCTGTTCTTGCCACTTTTGCCTTCTTCATAATAATTGTTTTATGCACAGCATATTCCCAGTGGTGAATCAAAAGACAGGGACCATGACTTTCCTCCGTCCTGTCTACCATGCAGACTATCCTAAAGCTTGGCAGCTAGGCTTCCCTCCAGATGCTGGAAGACATGGGGTTAAAGCTTCCCATGGAAGGCAGACAACAATATTCAGCTCTCTCCCTTGCACACTCATCACTGCTATAAAACTCAATTACAGTAGGGGCAGCCTCCCTTCCCAGTTGTTCTTTTGGATGAACTGTTTGGGACATTTATCCTTTAAGCAGAAGTGAATGGCAACTTCTGGGTCCATCTCCTAGTCTGGGCCACTTGAAGTCCATCCTCAGGAGAGGATATGCATAACCAAGGCAAAATCTTGCTGACCCACTGTCCTTCTGTCCTGCTCTCTGAAACCAGGCAAACAGGACAGTGCCAATTCTGCACTTCACTGCTACTCGCTCTGAGTTAATCAGTGGCTGGATGCCTTCTCAGTGACCTTCCTAAGATGGTCACTCTCCCACTGCCTCTGTAACATTCCAGAAGTCCACCTCTCCAAAAAGCAGGGAAAATGAGTAAGCTGAGGATCCCAGGGAGAAGCTACCCATCCTCTGTATAAAATCAGCACCTTTTCCTCTTCTCTGCATCTTTTATGCATGACTCTACACTCTTGCTGAGCATAAAAGCCTTCCTGTGCACACTGGCTGGGGTGAGCTCATTGCCCACTTCCCTTCCTTGGGTGGCCTTTTGCTTCTAGCTGCTTGCAGTACTGTAGCTGACAGAACCCCTCCAGCACACTCTCTTCTTGCAAGCCTGCAGCTCCCTTGCTTGGAGGCAAGCAAAGGAAATCACACAGTCATAGTGTGAACATTTGAAAAACATTTATAGAAAAGAGAGGGAAAAGCGAGTCAATATTAATAAATTACAGAAAGATGGAACATCTGCACTAAATTATTGCAAACTCAAGTGAGAGTGGAAAGCTAAATAAATAAAGCAAAAATCATGTTAGGTTGGAAGATGAGTAAATTCTCCTTCAAAGTGCCACCAGTTAGCTTTTTTGTACAGCATTTTATACAAACAAAACTAATGGAGATATAACAGGGGTCAGAAAGCTTGATGCAGCTGTCTAACAGCTGTCTGCCCTGTTTATTTTGCTCCCTTCTGACTCTACATTATTTTATGGCTTGGATAAGTGCAGTGCAAAGAGAGAGACCCTGAAGTTTGAGTTGTCTTGCCCTATAAAGGGGCCCAGAGGATGGACTAGATGAAGGCAGAGGTCCTGTGCAGGCAAGGATAATGAAGTAGGTACCTGCACACAGCAAGGGTTTAGGAATGGTCTTGGAGAAACCATGTGACAGCCAGGAAATTTGAATGGCCAAGGAGCTCAGCAGCTCCTGGCCTATGAAAAGAACACCTTTTCTTTTTTTCTTCTAGTTCTGTTGCCATATCTACTCCCAGCTGGATGTGAGGGGGCACTGAGGTGGAACTAGATGACTTTAAAGTGTTCTTTCCAGGCATGGGACTTGATGCCTCATATATTGCCTTTGTTCAGGGATGTGACTGAACAAGAAGTTCAAGTTAACATATATACCAGTGGGAGAGAGGCTCAAAATGTGGTAGACTATTTTTCTCTGTCCTAAAGCAATATCCATTACTATACCATTACTATTAAAGGTACTTGCTTATTGGTCCTAAAGGCATTCTGAGATGACTTCTTCATATCTTTCTCAAGCAACCCATACTTGCCACTAGAACATTTTTTTGAATGCATAAATTGCTTTTCTTTTAGTAATGTAGACCCAACAATTCGCTGTGTCTGTGCAATTAAATCAGTAGATCCCTTTTATTTTCAACAGCCATCTGCTTGTTGAAGGTAAATTATCACTTCTCCTTCAGTTTTCCTTAAACAACCCTGATTCTTTTAATCTCTTTTCATAGACAACATTTTCTACATTTTGAGCAGTTCTTTGCCTTCATTTTTGTGGAAGTACCTCCTTAAATTTAAGGAATAAAATTTCAGTGAAGGCCTCCCCACTACTAACTAGAGCTCAGTATCACTTTTCATGATGTGAAGGTTTGAATTTCTGTTTGCACACTCCCATGTGATAATTTGCCTTTTCCACACCAGCTTTTCATTGCTGTTTCAGGTTCAGCTAACTCACAAATCCTTTTTTCCAAGAGACTCTTTTCTAAGCAAAAATATCCTTCTGCATTTTTAGCATCATAAAATTTACTACGTGTACAATCTCCAGAGTTTACCTGAACTTAATCCATTGATCTTGCTCTGTCATCTCACCCACCTTTTTCAGACTATTTCTTCAATATGTTAAAATCATCTGGAGTCAGATGATTTGTTGAGATGCATGGTAACACAGCAGCTTTTCCTCTGTGTGTGAGGTCTTGTTTTCCTAAATACTCCCAAGGCTGTGCTTTTCCTGCTTAGCTTTAAATCTTACCTATTTTTCATTGGATTGGCTGGGCTAATTGCATCTTCACATTTGGCCATTTTAGATGCAATTAAAAAAGACGTGAAACACTTTGATCTCCTCATTGTAATCTCCCCATTATCTTCCTTCTTCATGGAATAATGAACTAACATTTTCATCCATCTTCTTTTTCACCCATGATTGAATTCTGTTACCTTTGTTGTCTCTTGCTAATTTAATTTCAAGTTTCCAGACCTTGTTTTACATGGCTGTGTTCATACTCATCCTTGGACATCTGGTTTTGTTTCTTCTTGTTGTGGTTCCTTATTGTTTTTGAGATCAATGAAGAGAACTCAGTGCTTTTCATTTCTAGTCTTTTTTTCTGCATCTGAGCTTCTGCCTTTAGCATTGTTTCTTTGGGGAACTACTAACTCTCTCTAAGCCCTCTGTTTCTTGGCAGTTTCCCAAGCTCATTGAAGTCTGTCTGTCTGTCTGAAACCCACTGGATTTGGTGTCTTCTCTTCTCCTGGCTTGCCTCTCCAGGGACCGTGAAATCTACCTTCCATGGTAGCTCCCTTGGTTACATCCACACTGCCTTCCACCTTTCCTTTCCTACACTGCTCCTCCCTTGTGCCTGAAAGGCACTCAAACCCAGAGGAGCTTTTCCTTTAATTCCTTTCTGGGTCTTCTGAATACAAACAAAAGTTGTGATAACTCTGTGCCACAAAGGTGCTGAAGATTTTTTAAGCTGCTGAATTCTGTTTGACAAATGTCTCTAGATGTAGCTAAAATCTTCCACTTCCCACAAGGCCTGTGCTTCATACATCTCTGTTGGTTACTCTCAAAGAGCCTCATACACCTAATCTTCATGAATGGATGCCCTTCAATAGATTCCAGTGAACCCTGACAATGGTGTCCTATTTCTGCCTTTGCATAAGTCCAGCAAGGCTAACTCCATGTGTCTTCTGGATTTCAGAACAAGCTTATACCTACAAGGCTCACAAAGTGACACCTCTTTTATGTCTCTGCTGTCCATTCTTCTTGAACAAGCAGCATCCTTTTCTGTCAGCATTCCAGTCATATGAGTGATCCGACCATGTCTCTGTGATTTCGGTGAAGCTGTAATCTTGATCCTATATTAAAACTCCCAGTTAGAATAAAGAGAATGTTTATTAAATGCTGATTTCACCATGCTGCTTTCATTACTATGCCAGCATCTAAGACTGATGCATTATTCTCTTGTTTCTTCTGTGGCATTGTGACAAAAAGCATTTTCCTTCTTCATTTTAAGGTCTTCCTCTAGTTCGCTGTGGTGTCTATGTGAGCATATACTGATCATGAGGTTTTGACTCCCTGTACATTGCCCTTTTCCTGAAACATCATGCCATAGTCATAAAAGAGAGGCTTTTTGAGGTTCAAACATTATTTTATTCTCTTTTTTTGGGCTGTGGTGCTTAGGACACTACTCTGAAGTCTTTCAACCCAGCATTTGCTCTCAGGAATTATGAATAGTGACTCTTTCTCTAAATTAAAAGCAGTTGCTTTAAAATTACATTTGTCTCAGTTCGAGAATGAGATTTCAATAGTAGGGATGAGTTGAGGACATAAATACTAGGAATAAGTGACGATGAGGGGGAAAGTGCCTACTTACTAAGCAGAATTTAATCTATTTCCTGTTGAGTAGAAAGATACACAGCTCTTTCCATTCCTTAAGCTGGATGGGGATGTAGCACGCCATGCCAGCAGGAATGCTCACTTCATCTACATGCAAGAGTTTTTCCTCACCTTGGTGACCACACAGCCCAGACCCAAAGTTCTCAGCAATAACACAAATGGAGGGAATTGTCAGTCATGGAAATACTTCAACACATTCTGTGTTGCCCAGAAATGTAAGGGACCATCTGGAATTAGTGTTGAATATTTTTGCTAATGACCTCATGATGGAATATTGAGAATGTTTATTAAATTTGCAGATGACACCAGGCAGGGATTACTTGTGAGTCTGGTAGAGGACAGGATTAGAATTCAAAATTTTCTTGCTGAACCGGGGAAATTGTCTGAAAAAAATTAAATAGAATGCAATTCAATAAGAACCCACGCTATACATACACTTAGACAAGAATAATCATCAGCATAAGCCCATAATGTCAATTTTTAGAAAGTTTGCACAAAAAAGACTGGGAGGAATTCTGGCAGATCACAGAAGTTGTCAAATGAGCCAACTGTATCATACTTCTGTGAAAATGTCAAATAGTATCGTGGGATATATAAATGGGAATAGATCTTAGATGATACATTCTACCCAGAACTGGCAGGGGCAATATATGGTCCTGTCTTGGGCACTGCATTTCTGAAAAAATGCAGGGCGTTTGGTGAAAGGCAGGACAGGACCAACATAGTACTGCAGAAGTCTGGAAAAATGGGAATTGAAGAAGAAGTTTGCATGGAGGCTGTTTAACTGTGGAAGAAGCGTGAAATAAATTTTAGATAAACCAAGCTCCTACAGACAAGAAGGAAATTGCCTGTTCTCCCAGCCTGAGAACAGAAAGACATAAATGCAACAGGAAAAATGCAGATCAGACATTACTAAAAAACTTTCCTGCTGGTCAGAAAAGTGGAAAGTTTTCTTGAAAAGAGATCTCTACATTGGAAAGTCTGTAGACGTGGATCTTCAGCTAAGGAGAATTGTTGATACAGAAGGATTTGGACAGCCTCCCCAAAAGGTCTGGCTAGCTGAATGCACAACTGTGGCCTACAAACCAGAGATAAAGCAATATTTCAAACAAGGAAGCTTCTGTCTTGAATCTAAGCAACTTTGGGGCATGCCCCTCTTTAAAAAAATCAGGCATTGTTCCTACATGCTCAAAATGGGTATTCCCACTGCACCAGTTGACTGTTGTTCTCTGTCACTTGGGGATGTTTGACAATGTCTTGCTTGACAGCTCCTCAATGCCTCAGGTATGCCTGGGTGGAAGGCACCCACTGAGCTGCAGTTCACTGAGGCACACTGCAGCTTTCCCCTCTCTCCCTGAACTGCTGATGTGAGGAGGGATCAGGGCAGGAGTGAGACAGAGGGCAGCATATCAGCACATGCTTCCATCTGTGTGTAAGCACACAGGCCCCTCATTTCACCCTTCTCCCACTTTTCTGTCTCCAGGTGGACTGAACAAGCAGAGGCTCAGCACAGGATGCAGAGAAGCATGCCCCCAGTGCTGAGACACCATCTTTCATTACACCTTACCCTGTGTGGAAGGCAACAAGGAGGAGTAACACCACTCTGCCAGAGAGACACACCACTGGAAAGCTCATCATCTTGGGAATCAAGAGAGCAAGCACTAGTCTGATCACCTTTAATTAAGACCTGGATTCAGGGCACTGGTGATTCAGAGATGGTGTCATTCCAAATGGAGTTTAGGTTTGCCGTTATTTAAAGTTATCACCTCTGCATTGGTTCTATTTGGCTTTCAATGATGTTCCAAGTAAGTAATTTTAAATTCCTATGATTCATATTATCCCTGACTAATGGTGCCCACAATGGAAAATTCTAGGAGTTTTGCGATGAAAACCAGATTTAGTGTTAGTAGCATCCATATATAGTAGGGACTGACAGTAATAAAGGGAACGAAAAGAAATATGCTGGTAAAGACAGGAAGTGGAACCTCTAGAATGAGACTTTTTCATGTGACATTTAAAGGGCATGCTAGAAATATTTTGGTGGGAGATCAAATACCGCCACATTTTGGTTTGATGTCTAATCATTCTTCTTGGTCAGGTTCTAGCAAGAAAAACCACAAACACACACTACACATCTTCTGTTCATCTTCTGGTTTTGTACTTGAGGCTCCTCCTCCCACTTCAGTGCCAACCCTTCCCAACTTCCACATCACCACGGGGTTATTAATCAATTGTGATATCCACATGACCTCCAGTTTCAGCTCTCTTTGGTTCCTCTACTCCACTAGCTGAACTATTTCTAATTGGCTAATCAGCTTATCCGGTTTGGGCCTTGATGCAAACCAGGTCTAGACATGATCTATTCCTGGGAGGCCCCTGGGTTCAAGGGGCCAATCTCACACCCTGTCCATCACTATTGTCAGCACAGTACCCTATCTCAAAGACATGCCAATGAACATTAGTGAGAGATTAAAATGACAGCCTTGGTTTTCTTACATGCCTTTTAATCATCGTAACATGCAGTCTAATGTTTCACTCTGTCTTCCTTTCCCCGCAAGCGCATGTTCTCAAGGAAGAAACCAGGAGGGATGAGAGCAGGTCAAAGACCACAGCAGGGTGAAAGCAGTGGAAAGGAATTAAAATGGAGGGTGGGGGAGGAGGAGACAAGAGACAAAACCCAAGTCAGAATCTGGCAGCCAGACACAGAGCAACAAGGCTGGAATATAAATTCCTTCGTATGGCTCCCGTAGGCTGACGTCTTATAGGTACCACTCACATCACACTAGCAGGCCACCAACATGTGCCAATGCCTGTGTCTACTGCAGGCTGCCTGACACTCATAGCCATACACTCAAAAGGTGGTTTTCACAAAGGCTGCCCATCTAAACTAGTTCTGAGAAGAGCTAGGAGGCTTGTCTGCTCTGGAAGCCAAGCTGCCTTTTTGAAGTGCCTGCATATGGATTTAGTAGCTGACTTTAAGACCTTTGGGCTTCTGAAAAAGTCTTAGCCAGGTCACTTAGCTGTGACTTTATGCAATTATTGACCATTTACACAAACAACAGTCAGAGGGCTGCATGCAATAGGATCGTGTCTGAATTCCTTCTTGGTCTCTCCGGCAGTGAATAGTCGGCGGCCCTTAAACAAAGCCCCATTCTCTCTGCAAAGAAGTGTCAGTGTAAAAGGCGGATGCTCCTGTATGAATATCTGCTAAACAGGCAGGCATAAAGAAGGTCTCCCTGTGCCCCAGCTGAAGAGCTGTGCGGCTGTGTTAACAGCATGCACAACCAAAGCTAATGACCGCACTTGTCCAAGACTTCCTTGTGCTCGGCCAGCTCTGAATGCAGACAGAGCAAGTTTACACCTGCCTGCAAAATACCATATGGACATCATCTGTAACAAACTTGCTCAGATGGTTCATTTCTAAGTGGCATTCAAACTTTTCCTGGATGTGTGTTTTTTCCTCTCTTAGTCATGCTTTTACTGAAAACTTTAGCTAGTGTAATACCAACTCCTTAGCTTTTCAGCTCCTTGGTCCAAAACTATTTGGCTGGTGGGATGTGTGAATTCCTTTAGCCAACCAGTGGAGCATGTAATTAGCTCTATATGCACGAATGAATTACGCATATGTTTTGCTATGTGGCTTCAGCTGGTAACCAAGCATGAGAAGTTTCCAGCTAGAAAAGGAAACCGGTGAGAAAGTTAGGAAAGGCTGTGAAGTGGGCAGTGCACAGGACATCTCTGGCTTTCCTTGCTCCCTTTCTGCTACATACCTGATTCTGCCTGCATCCTCATTTTTTAGGCTGTGCTTTCCATGGAGTACAGGTTCTTCAGAGGATGCTGGGAGCATACTGCAGGATGTACGCTATTTTCTGTGCATCACATTCTGCTTTCACTGGATGACTTTTGCTGATCCAGTAAGGGTTAAGCTCGGCCAGCTGCAGAGATTAGCATGAGTCCCAATCACCCATCCCAGCCCGCCTGAGCAGGAGATGGAAGCTGAGCTAAGTTCCAGTCTCTTGGTTGAGACGGGCTGTCTGGCTCTGTGTGGGTGTTGCTGAGGCTGTTGCAATAGAGTCAAGCGAGTTTGCTTGAACCACTTCACCATCCGGCTACGTCGGCAGAAAGACCTTCCTGCAAAAGCAGCTGTCTTACCAAGCTGCTGGGCTGCTTTGCTCCTTTTTGTCACTTGTTTAGCAATTCTTTAAGGATGCAAGACTTAAAAAGCAGGCCAGAGTTGAGGGAAGTTTCATGGCTGCAAGCCTTCTCTCAGTCCTTGATTGCAGTACTCAGCTCATGTTGAGTTGGCCTTCCCCGAACAAGGGGAATGTAACCCTGCTGGTAACACCATTACATTATTTATGCAGCAAATTACAGTGCAGAGTTCAGACTTCTTTTTTACATGTCTGGGTGGAAAAAATGATTAGAATGTTTTGCATAAGCAAAATTTATCCTGTCCATTTTAATAGTCAATTTTTCTAACGCACCCTGGCATGTTAGAGCTATTATTTCTTGATATAAATAATAACCTAGTACACAGACTTCCCTCCTGTTGAAATCCATCCTGCTTTTTAAAGCAATACCATGCCCAGATGGAACAGGATGGATAGAAACAAATATTTTTGAAGATATGGTCTTTTAGCAGACTATCAGATCTCATTTAATTTTATGGTGAGAGAAAGCCAGAAGTGGATTCAATGTAAATGCTGATGTGTTTCACTAGGGTTTCATACTGAACTGTGGCATCCAAGGAGCAAACTGGGGCTTCCTGGAGCCAGCAGAAGTCTTTGCACCATTTCTCTAGTTCTCAGGCATCCAAAAGAAAGCTATCCAGCTAGGCAGCACTCTCGGCGCCTTTTCCTCTGGCCTCCCTCCGAAATTGCACACGAGGCCACACATTTGGCAGATGGGGAAAGGCTGAACAGCAAGCATTTCGGCCTCTTACAGATGTGGTTAAGTTATCTTAATGTATTTAAACAAAGCGCAATGTCAAAGTAGCATAAATACCATATTTCAGCAAAATGGCTGCTTCTCCAGGGTTCTGCTTGCCGATGCCAAATGAAATACTTCCCACTGTTTATTCACAAAATTCTTTCTTGTCCACTGAATTTTCATATTGCTGGGCTGGGCCAAATAATCAGTTTCCTTTTAAAATAGAAAAACCATTAGTGCATTCCAATAGGCTTTCCATGTTACGTTAGAAACCCTTGGGAATGCAGTGTGATTAGCTTTTCTTGGTCTTAATTATTGCTGATGGGAGCCTACCTGTGGGGAAACTCTGAAAGGCACACAACAGCCAGCCATGCACACTGAGGAGCTAAGGGAGGAAGTTTGAAATGTGTGGCAGCCGTTTGGCATATTAGTGGCAATTCCAGCCTTCTTAAACAGGATACCCTTTGTGTTAAGAACCACACCTGCACCACTTCAGAGATTAATATGCAATTTCTTGGCAGTACTTGTGGACATTTCAGTGGTCCATTAGGATGATATAAAACCAGAGGAGAATTTTTTTTATCAGCTTTAATTGAGGGGTAATCTCTTCTCCTTAAAGTAACTTAAGTTTCTTGGGAAACTCATAAGCCTCCTTGACTGCCTGGACAAAGAGTAAAGAAATTACAGTGGCCTCCTAAAGTATAAATCCTCCTCCATCCTCCTCCATTAGTCAAGTCTCTTCTGTGAATGAGTTAACTTTTAAAAAAATCATATTACTAAGTATTTTATCAAAGCAAACATTTAATCAAAGTGAAAGGAAGAGATACTAGTCCCCTTCTGGAATGGGATGGAGACTGCCAAGATGTGTTTTAATTTCTTAAGAAAACAAACTATGTCAAACACTGGGTTTTAAGCAAGCAGATGCTCATTTATCATTCGTTTTGTCTGTGCATGCACTTGGCATCCTGCTGAACACAAGTTTTCTGAGATGGAAATGACCATATGGCCAATACCTTAAAAATTAATTCAACATGCCCTGCCTCTCGTGTGCATCACATTCTTTTAATGGTGCTTTTCTTCTTTTTTTTTCAGTGTTGAACAATGGAAACAGAACAACTGCCTTTGTGAGAATCTGATTCATTGCAGAGACAACCTATGACTGATACCAGCAGAGTTTGGATACGTTGCAAAGGCTGTGATTTCATGGCCCCACTTCTTTCAGAGGTTATCTCACAAAAAGCCCAAACAAAAAAACAGCTTTGCTACTGTTTTAGGTGTTGTGAGAGGGCCCACAAGAAGTGGCCTGCAGCTGCCCCAGAGCTGTGCTGGTGTGCTCTAAGCTGAGCACTGGGTGTGTGATGTGCCAGAGATGTCCTGGGATGACAGCAGTTCATGCTCTCACCAGGTGCTGTGTGCACTCCTCATACATCACAAAACAGCTAAAGTTTGCTGACTAAGGAAGATGTGAGCAAACAAAATAGAGTAGCTTTATAAGCTCAAACTCCTTGCTTGCACAGTTACCACAGCCACTGAAGATTTACATGGTAAAGGCCACTTTTATTTCAGAAAGGACATTTGTGAGCAAAATTAATGCAAGTGCAGTTGTGGTCATGGGTCCTGATGCAGTACAAAGATACCCAGTGGAACACAGCTTTAAAACATTGTTCAAATGCTTCTTAAATGGCCTTGACCACCTCTTTGAAAGCTTGTTCAATATTTGACAATTCTCTCAGTAAAAAAAATGCTTCCTTATATCCAGTCTAAACTTCTCCTGATGTACTTTTGAACAACTTCCATATGTCGTATCCCTGGATCCCAAGGAGAAGAGCTCAGTGTCTCCCATTCCAATTTCCCTTTTCAGGGAGCTGTAGAGACCTGAAATGACATCACCCCTCAGATTTCTTTTCTCCAAACTAGACAAGCCCTCATAGTGCACTTCTTACAGTCCTTTTGCCTTCTTACAATCCTTATCTTGAATGATCCAAGGACCTTCACATCCTTAACCTGTGGGACCCAGAACTGCACCTAGTGCTCAAGGTGAGAATGACAGACAGCAGGAAAACCACCTCTTTTGACCTTCTGGTTGTGCTGTGTTTGATGCATCCCAGGATGTGGTGCCCTCTTGGGTGCCAGCACTCACTGCTGGCTCACACTGAGCCTGATGCTGACCAGCACCACCAGATTGCTATCTCAAGCCACTCCTCTTCCAATTTTTACTTGTGCTCAGCATTAGTCCAGCATTTCAACTTGTGAAATTTCATCCCATTAATCATAGCCCAATGCTCCAATTTATCTAGATTCTTCTGCAAGGCCTCTTATTCAAAAGAGTCAACTGCATCTCCCTGTTTGGCATCATCACCAAACTTTCTAATGGTGCACTCAGCTCCTACATATTGGACTTATTAATGTTCTCTGCAAATAAAGGCATACTGATAATTGTTATATTATTCTCTTTCTTCCTCTCTTTTTCCCTGTTATTTTTGGTCTGAATTTTATGTTTGATTAACCTTCGTAATTTTAGAAAACAATTCATTGCCACATGTCACATCTCAGTGAAAGTTTGAACTGCAACCTCCTCTAAGGAAATTTTTTATGTACTTTGAATTACCTAGAAATCATATTCATATGTCCAAGGTTTTTCTTTTTTTTTTCTGGTAATGCCAGAAAATGCTTATTGTCAGCACTCAGGAAGGTTAACTAACTGATAGGGATGGAAAGTGCAGCCCATCATTGGAAAGACAGACTCTGTGTGGTGATGATCAGTAGGAAATCTTTCCTCCAGCTCTGTCTTTTCTTGCTTTCTGCAATGGTTGCTCTGTTTGTCAGCTGTCTACTCTACTCTTCAGAGAGGCTTTGCTTTTTCAGCCAGTGGGAATAGACTTTGGAAAAAGAGACTGGAGCTGTCAAAACCAACAGCCAAACCTCACCAACACTCTTAAGAGGAAACCTAGATATACCCAAGGAAGAGCTCATTCACAGAACTAAGATGGGTTGGTGGAGAAGTATTTTAGTAAGATTAGTGACTAGTGATAGTTTCAAAAGTCAGTAGCAAGTGTCTGGATAGATGGTAAATATTTATTTTAAATAATAATATTTTAAATAGAGAGCTGGTCTATAGACAAGTGTCCTATCCAACAGGTCCATGAGTCAGTGATTGATCTGAGAAGAGATCCAGGTCTCCTACTGGCTCCTATCACCCTCTGTGCATGTCAGGCCATGCACTCCCCCTCAGCAGGTTGCCATTTCTCCCCCAAGAAAGAGGTGTCTCTTATCTGCACTGCTTTATATAAACAAGTCACCTGACTTCACTGCTAAGGGGACATCTGTAGGAACAAGACCACACTCCATCTCCAAAGCTCTGACTGCCTGCATCAGTCATAGTGTGGCTCATACATACATGTGGCTCATATGTAGGCTGATCCCACTGACCTGCTGGGGACACACAGGCACAAAGAGAGTGCTGACCAGGACTTGTCTCCAGCCCCCATGGGCAATGTGGGTCCCAGCAGGCTGGGCCATGCCCTGCACTGAATCCTCTAGCCCAGCAGTGGGTTCCAGTAGCCCTGTAGTAAGCCAAAGGCTGAGTTTCAATGTGACTGTGAAGAACCTGGCTCACACATTCATTTATGAGTGTTTGGCCATCTTCTACATGTCTCAGAGTATTTCTTCAGGAAATTTTATTTTTTCCTTATCTCATGATTTGGTGTTTGTTTGTTTAAAGTTCCTGAAACACAGTCCAAGCAGGCTGAACCTTGTGATTTGTGGTTGACTGAATACTTCTTTGCAAACAAATGTGCCATGACCACAAACTGAAAACAGTGGGCTTCAGTCCCAGGGAGATCTCCTTTTGCTCTCCCTGCAAGCCTAGTAGCTTCCATAGTGGAGTCCATGTCTGCACATATCCAGATGTCTCCCCTGGAGAGGCAAGCTGCTCTTTGATCGGTCACCCCAGCTGTCTGCTAATCTCTAGTCTTCCACAGCTACATCATCAACCCTGCAGCACAAACAGTCCCATGCCCTATGCCTCAGTGAAAAGGCAAACATGAACCATGGGCAAGAAATTACTACTCTCTTTCAGTTGTCCTTTCTGGCAGCTGGTGGCATTCCCACCATGTCCCCTTGAAAGTCCTGATCATTCTTGTCAGATTGCCTCGGTGCTGATAATTCAGTACACCAGCAGCACCTGTTACCTCAGCCTCCTTCTTCAGTGCTGGGCTTGTACAGCAGGAACTTCCTGCATCACATCCTGCCTCCCAGGAGAGGCATGGTTGGAGTCTCTGCTAGTCAACGAGCACGTTCAGCATATTAGCTCATGCTCTGTTCCCTGCAACTTTTGTGTGGCTACATTTCAGCTGTTTGATCTCTGGCTAGAGCCCATGGTGTGGCCAAGCCTGGAGTCTCCCTCTGCTGAAGGGCTGTCTCCAGCCACGGTGGGACAGGCAGGTTGCCCAGGCCAGCTGGTGCCCTTCTGAGACCTTCTGTGCAGCGCTGCTCTGGTGCTGACCTTTGCCGTCAGTCACCTGCTCAGAAAGGCCCACAGACCCTTCTGGCTGCGCCACAGGGACACAAAGTCTCCCTTGGTATTGTCCCCAGTACTGCAGCCCGAGATTTTTAACTTCCTGGAGATATGGGAGAGGGAGAACATAAGACAGGAAGATAAGTAGACAGCAGTTTTAAACTGTCCCCTTTCCTGAATCTATATGCTTTTTCTGAGAACATCTATCTTCTAGATAGATTTTTTTTAAACATCTACCTAGAAAATTTCTATCTCAGAAGTAATATTTATCTTATTTTTTCCTCTTGAATAACTCACCAGCAATTCCCAGCCTCTCAACAACTGATAGGGGTGAATGTCAATGTGTTTGTGCACATGACCTCAATGCTGTCCATGGGATCTCTGTGCACCCCAGACTTGCTGTTATCTTGAGGCAGACACAACTGTGGGTGACTGAGTTTGAGCTAATTACTTCAAAGGCACATTTTACCCCCAGAGGACTTTAACACCTTGACAAATCAACAGTGGTGAAGGTGATCCATATGGGTTTTGGCTTCCCAAGACAACAGTCATGTCACTGTTCTTGGAACATATTTTATATATAAATTTATTGATTGATAATAAATTATATAAGTGCATATATGCTCAATATAAGTGTATTGTTACTATTATTCCTTTCCTGACACCTCAATAAGCCTATTTTTCAGAAGTCCTCAGACCTTTGAAAAGTTGGCTTCTCAGCCCCATCTGCCCAATGTATGTTCTCTAAAGTGGGGGAATGAAAGTTCCCCTGACAGTAAGCATCCATAGTCCTGTGAACGGGTTATGCAGGGTTACCTTGCTCCCAGCTGATTCATTTTCTCGCCTGGAGAAGGGAGGTCTGGGAGCAAATATCTGGGGGTTTCTAGTTCCTGGGCTGAAAGGGAACTTGATGGTGTCTTGCATCCTGCAGTTTGTTTGTTTGGGAAGTTTGTCTTTGCACAGACTACAGACCCTGATTAATGTGATGTTGTTGCTATGGTCATTGCTCTATCCTGCAATGTTTTCTGTTTCTGTCTTTGCTGACAAGGCCTTTAGCACCAATCTAAGGATAAGGAGTAATAACAGGGAGGAACAGAGTCATAATGACCGTCCTCTGAGCAAACAATTGATATGCTAATGACGTTGGTGGGAACGCAGCTCCTATCTACAAAGAGAGGGACTGGAGAATGAAAATAGGACAGGGCAAAGAACAGATGGGATTAAAAAAATGAAGAAGACTCTTGTGGGATTTTCCCAAGGACCTAGAATAATCTTTGTGGAAGAAAGGGAAGGATCCAGTGTGATTTTGTACCAGGAGGAAGTCTGGTTTATCAGCAGAGCTAGCAGAGGAACTGATTCAAATTCAATATTACCCCACCAGAGAGAGGATATTGAAGTACAGAAACCTGTGCAGAGTTTTTTACTTGAATTTTATCTTCTGTGCACTTCTGGTACTGAGTAAAGAGCTCAGTTGTTACAGAATCCCATCTCAACCCATGTTTTCAAAACATCCGTGACACGCTCTAAACACTTACAAAGGAGGACCATATTTCCCAGGTACCTGTGGTCCTGAAGAATGGAGTGCTCTGAAAGTGGTGGCTGGAACACAAAACAGTTGTGTTTGAGGCTTCATCTCTGTAGGACAGCAAGCGAAATCAGTGTTGCCTAGATGTGTTTTGAGACAGGTAATGGAGAAAAGGGAGCTACAATCAGTCACAGCGTGTCAGGGCCCTGGGAACAGTTCTGTGAATGCCTGCAGAGGGGATCTGCTCTAGCCAAGTCATACGCAGTTGCAGTTCACACGATCATTCCTTTCTTATTTGCCCCCACAAATGACTGAACCAGACATCATTTTAGAAAAAAATCCACTCTTGGCCAAAGACTTCAAACAATGAAAAATATGGAAGTCTCATGAGAATCTACTCCAGTGCTAACACCCTCACTGTTAGAGGCTTATTTTTGCTCTTGTTTTTTTTTTCCACTTCACTTTCCACATTTCAGAGTTAAGAATCTCTCTATCTAGATACTTCCTTGTGCAGACACTTTTTAACCCCAATCAAGTTGTCTTTTAGCTGTCTCTTTGATCAGCTAAATAGATAGAATTTCTTAAATCTCTCTTTGTAGAGTGCTATTTTCTTACCATGAACCACTCTCACGCAGTCAAGGATCTGAGCAGAACAAAACTTAGCGAAAAAAATTTGGCCAGACTGTGTTTTGAGAAAATACTTAGGAGATAGACTTTGTTATCTGATTACATTTGGTGTTAATAAAAACTTGATTATACAGCAATAAATTCTGCAGTTTGTATTGTTTTAAAATGACAAAAAACTTGAGTCAACCATTTACCTTCTCTGTGAACTTCTTCCCTTTGAAACTATTAAAACAAGTATGATTATATTGCATCAATATAAATCAACAGTGATGCCCTGTCCTGGTTACAATATATTGAGCTTTATTCACAACATCGTGAGTTTTCTTTTTGGGCATTTTCAAAAGTATAAATCTCCCTTTCAGGGTGCTCAGTAGCAAAATTAGCATTTGCTTTTTGTCCCTGTGCTCCCAATTTTTTCATGGTTGTCAGTCCAAGTATTTGGCCTTCAGAGCTGTCTGAGGGGAAGCATAAATCAGGCATATAAAAATCCAGTACATAAAAATGTAGTTTGTCTTACATGCAAGACAAAAGTTCTTTTTGCAGGTGTAAAAGTGGAAGTGAATCTGTTTTTAAAAGTGTGGTCACTACTTTTTCACTGCAGAAAACTGCAGCATTATGTTACTACAGTGAGAAAATTGTTATTGCTCAGCTAAAGGCCGGTAAATCATAACATGCTGCTGCGTCTGCCATAGAAGAAATCGTGATCTCACGATCTCAAAATGTTCACTGGGCTATATTATTACTGCAACTTGTCCTCTAAGAACAAGGGCAGAAGCTCGTAATGGATATGGTGCCGGCACAGTTACACATGAGAGTGCTCTGCTATCCACATGCCCTGCACCACTTCTCCTCCCAGAAAGGTCAATGACAGAGAGGTGAGAGGATTTACGTACTTGGTGCCCTAGTAAGAAATGCTTTTAGGTTGGGCCTGGGCTGTAAACAGCCCCACTTATTTCAGCTAAACATTATTAAGGTCATAAAATGTCTCAAGATTCATGCAGGCTTCACGTGAGCTTGTCTGTGGCCCAGATGCATCTCCCCCAGCCTGAGAACAGCTGGGGAGCTTGGGGCTATGCTAAGTCATAGGGGTTGCTTTGGGAGGTTTGTGTCTGGTTTTTGCAGTCAGCTTTCTATGGGATGAAAACACTGCACAAAGAACATGCAACAAGATGGTCTTATGGCCTCCTAAGGCCCTCTGTGGCTGTGAGTGGCAACTCCAAGTCAGTGGCCGGGGCATCCTGGTATTTGGGTTGATCTGAAAGTGCAGGTGTATTGTTTTGGAAAACAAGGCAAACAGTGGCATTGCAAGGTGAGGTGAGGTTTTGCAGTGCTGCTGACTTCCATGCTCCAGTGTACAAGTTTTGCCCAGTAATCATCAGTAAATATTTTTTGTGCAGGCTTTCTTTTGAAATCAGTGGCCTTTCCTTCTCAGGAAGGTAACAGCTTGTTCCTCTCCTTTTGCAAAATCACTGACTGCCACATTTAGCTAGCGGTGGGGCTCGGTGCTCTCCTTTTCCTCATCCAGTGGCAGGGCACAGGTGTGAAGGGAGGCTCAACAGTGCAGCCCAAAGTCTGAATTTGCAGTGTGGGGATGGGGATGTCTCACCTGGACATCCATACTGGGATGTCAGCTGGGTGGAAGCTGGAGGAGTGAGGGATGCTTGAGCCATGCTGGAGGATTGCCAGTGAGCTCCCACACACCCATGGAGCTGTCAGCTCTGACATCTTGCAGCACCTACAGGGCATCCTGCAGCACAGGGAGAGATGGGAGGCCTGCCCAGGCCCAGGGGAGGGCTGTGCTCCAGTGGCAGGAGAGTAATCTGGCTGTGGCAGCCTGGTGCTGCCTGATTGGTCTACAGTGACATGATGATATGCTCCCAGTTCCAGGGGACATCTTTCCAAAATAAATTTTGTATGCTAATCCCTTCTGCCCTCATCAGCCAGGCCTCAGGCTGCCGGCTGCCGAGCTGCCAAGTTCCCAGCAGGAGTAACCTCTGCTGCACGGATAAGAGGGGATAAAAGCCACCCTCCCCAGGCTCCTCTGGCTGTGGTGGGCTCTCCCCAGAGTCCCCTGCAGCCAGCCCCTCACTGGAGGCTGCTCCCCTCTCTGGGAGGGCGATGCAGCCACACATGAGGATGGTGCCTGGGTCTGGGTGAGCACAGACCACCAGTCCACAGATGGGGTCACCCCAGGTCCCAGGGAGCAGGGAGTGGATTTTCCAGCCCACCACCCTGGTCTTGGGGAATCTGTCCCCTTTGCTGTGCAACTCAGCTCGTGAAGCAATACTGGGCCCAACGGTGATGGACAAGGCTCTTATCCAAGGGATTACCACAGCCTGAAATACAGGTAGCCCTTTGCTCCAAAGCTCAGTGAGCAGACGAGGGTCTTCTCTCCCCCATGGTGATCTCTGAAGTTACCTTTGCAGTGTCCATGACCCCTGGGGCAGTCACAAATACATCCTACTGCTCAGAGAACCTTCAGGGTTGCTCACCATGTAAGCAAACCCCTCCTTTTGGCAGCTGGGGATGGCTGAAGTAGAACATAGATCATGTCATGGACATTAGTCCGACCTCTCTTGTTGATGTTCCTGCACCATGGGGAATTCAACAGTGACAAAAGACTCAGGTGTATGAACTCCTCTGCTTTGCTGCAAAAGTTCTGAAAAACAGTCAAGTTATGGGCTCCTGTTATTATGACTGGCTTTGCTGTCATGTCTTGAGAGATAACTCTTAAATTACACTGCACCAACCAAGCAGCATCCTGTCAAACAGGAAAAAAAACCCTGTTGCAGCAAAATGTTCTATGACTAACTGCATTAACGGGTTTGTCTCTCCTTCAGAAAGCTGTTTTAAGAGAATTAGATTATGCAGACAAATCATGTCTCTTTAGTAAATCTATAGTCAGATGAAGTAAATATTCAGAGACTAGCTACGGGGGCTGTGTAAGTATCTCCATAGATTGAGGCATCAAGAGATGAAATGCAAAGACACTTAGTATTTTATAAGGCTCATTCTTTTCTCTAGGATCTAAAGAGACATGCCTCATTGAATGTCAGTATATTGACGTAGAGAAAACTCCACTAGTTTTGATAGATTTGATCTTTTAAAAAATAGCTGTTTATCGAAGTATTTTCTGTGGTGCTGGTGACCTTTAATGTCACATTACTGAGCCTCAAGTGGCCATACATGGCTGTGATAGAGCAAGGGCTCTGTGTGACTCAGGGAGTCCCATAACACAGGAGCTCTCCAAAAGTATTAAGTGTTCGGCACAAAGTCAAGACACTGTAGATTCAACACAGCGTGTTTCATATCCAAATGCTTTTGCCATTTAGGTTTTTGGTGATTGATTGATACCATTGCAGGTACCAGGAATATTTTCTGAGCCTACTGACTGTGGAGGATGCCACTGCCTGTTTCAGTAGTTGCATATAAATTGGCATTCCAACCCTTTGGGCTGCTGAGACAGACAATGCTAATACATGAAGCCAATGAGAATTGCATTTGCCAGGCCTGACCCTGGGAATGGGCAGCCAGCCAAGGTTTCATGGCCTCAGTGATGTCCTCAGAGATGAAGGTGAGGGGGTAGCTCCAGCTGGTTATTTTAGGTAACACATAGAGAATCATTTTCAGAGAAAGGCAGATAGATACAGCTGTTGATCAGAAATCTGTCCTGCTTGCACAGCACTTTATAAAAGAGGGAAAAAAAGGACCATGCTGAAAATACCTGTGAGAGGACCAGACTGGCCCACGAGCTGGCTGGAGGAGAGCTGAAGTTCAGATGGGCAGAAAAGCTTCCTCTGTCAGTCCTTTCTGCAAGTGAGAAGGAGGTGGCAAAACATAGAAGCCCCTCAACATTGCTTGTTGGTGATATCCTGCAGAGAGAGTTTGTTCCTTCTTCTCAGGCTTTTAATTAAGGTTTTACTCTCAGAGCAAATAGCACATTTTTTTTTGTTCATATGGGAGTGTTCTACTTCAATTCTAATGTCTTGCTCTGGACCCTTTGGCCAGTTCAGGGTCACTAGATACCATTCAGTGCTAAGGATCTCTTTAGGAAGAGAAATAATTGATGTATCTTGAGGTTCTTGCCTCTTAGTGGAGGATATTTCAGAAGGCCAGCAACTGGGAATAAGAGTGTGTTTGTTATAGGTTTATTTTAGTCATGAACTTCACCCTCCTTCCTATCCTCGGGTTAAAGGAATTGCTGGGTTTCGTTCATTGTATTTGTTTCAGCTGCTGATTGCTCTTAATGACTGCAAAGCCCCACCCTTTCTATTAACGGGTCAGTGCCCAAAACATGCCCACTGCTAGTCAGATCTGCCGAGTTTAAACAGGTGCTTTTTCTAAACCACAGTAAATATGAGCTGACTTTTTAAAGTCAAGTTGTCCTTCTCATAGCCTAGACACAGATCTCGTTTCCATCATTACCCTCAATGGCTGTGAATTTAAGTTACACCTATCCTGAACAACTAGTATCTTGGGACATAGTCCCTGGCTAATGCTGATACTACTGCTTCTGATGAATGGTCTAGCAAACTGTCCCATGACAAAGACACCTGAATCTAGAGCTGTTGGCAAGCAGAGAAATGACTGTCTGCCATTGCACAATGCCATGTGAATGGGTTTTTTCCATTTCAAACCCTTGACCTAAGGTTGTATTTATAGCAGGGGAAGGCTCCCATGTATTCTGCCTGGTGTGGAATGTGCTTTCTGATACTGTGGCAGGTGAGTGACCACCCCATACCACTGCTGTTGAAGGTTGTGGGTGAAATGTGTTCAGCAAACTCCAGCAATATGATAAACAGTTGATCTTCACATCTGCTCACCACCAAGAGGAGGAAGGAGGTGCAGCAGTCAAGGAATTGGAAAAAGACTCAGAGGATTCACTTTCCCAGGAAGGAACCTTCTTCTCTTGCTTGGAACAGTCAAATCCCTTTTCCCCAAGGATGCTGCTTAGGAAAATGGGAAGAGTCCTGGGGGGATTACTTCAGGAGATAAATGCACAGAGCGCGTGAATATGTGTCATCAGGTGGCACATACTTCATCCCCAGTCAGAGCCAAAATCCATCACTACTCTCCAAGATAAGACACATATGCATTTCCTCTTTTTACTAATGCTGGTGGAGGAGAAGCCACAGCCAGTGGTCCCAAAATATGACCTCCAGAACCTCTTTGTGATGGTATTGTTACCTGGATTCTGCCAAGGTGTGGTTGGAAGGACTGTGTGCCCTGGCGTGACCAGAAGTCTTTTAGATTACTTTTGCTTTCCTGCCAAAAGTAGCACAAAAGTGCCCCAAAGAGGGAAGACCAACCCCCTGTCCCTTCACAGCTGCCCCCAAATGAAGACAGAGACCTGTCTGTCACCCAGCACTCAGGCAGCTCACTGAGAGAGATCAGTCATTTTGTGGGAGATCCGGTGTCAACCCATGCAGACCCACGCTGAGTTACAGGGTGTTTGACAGCCCAGGACACCACAAGCTATCCCCAGGACAAGGAGGGACAGAGACCTGTGCTCCTTTGCAGCACAGTTGCCCCTTCATAAGCTACAAGTACCAGGGAATGGGGCTGTAGGAAAGGCAGGGTGAGGACAGGCTGGAGAAGACACCAGTGGGCTGAGGGTGAGGACCAGCATGCATGGAAAGCTGTACTCCCAGGCATGTCTGCTGAAATGTGGCATGGACAGACTAGTCCAGCTGAGGAGCAAAATGGCACTGTAAGTGCACAGATGTGTAACACCCTTCACTAATATTTGGCAGCTCACATCTGCCTGCAGGGCAGAGGGGCAGGGGGAGCCAGGGCACCTTTTGAGCAGGAGGTGGGCAGCAGCATGAAGGAGTGTCACAGAGCAGCAGGCATGCAAGGGCTGTGTGTGGGGATTAGCAAGGGAGTGGGGCATTTTCCAGAATTCATATTCAGTGTGCTTAGCTTAATCCACTGTTTTGCTCCATTCCCTTTCAAGCACCATATCCCACCAGATATGACAACTTTTCAAAGCCCTTTTTGGGGTGAGTTCTCTGTTTATTTTGTGGGGTTTTTTTTCCAAAATATTGCAGAGGCAAGGTAACACAGCCCAGCCCTGCGTACGTGCTGCACCATTCTGGAAGATGGAAAACAAAAGCTAAAAGAGGATGGTTAACCTTTTCTAATTGTCACTGCACAGGACTAGTTGCCAGGAGGAACTTGAGTGCTAATCCTACTTTACTCACCATGTGACCTTTGGGTAAGTTACCTAATTAACTTGTCCTTCGGTCTGCCGAGCCTGCAAAGAGCAGGTGTTTCAGTGAAACACAGCATTGCTGAGCCAACATGTGGCCTTAGGAAATAACCAGGGAATAAAACCTGCTGCACTTTTTTAAAGGTGGTATTAATACAGAGAATTAAAACGTCCTGCTGTAAGTTTAAGCTTGCCCTTTAATCTTTTGGTGGGGTACAGGATCGAGCCCAGACTATTTGGTTGAACGGAAGGTCATTCTGGATGGCATTTGGTATTTGTGGAGGAGTGACATGGAGTGATCTGATCAAATTATAACTGAGTCAGTTCTGTTCTGCTGGAATTCATTTCCTTCCACATGAGGTACATGGATCCTGATTTTCCCTGACCACCCTGTGCTGTGCTGCTGCTGCTGTTAGGAGTGCTCTCCAAATATCACTCTGGCTGCCCTATAGGAGGATTTGGGATTATCCCTCTTTTGCCTAGCATTTGAAAGGCATTTTCAGGCTGAATTTAAAACTCTCAATGCAAAAAGGTATCGTTATCCCTTGAATCCAAGCTTTTTCCCATTCAGATTCTCCCCCTTCCTGCACATGTCTTTTTTATTGACTCACTTTAGCCATAGTTGAATCTCTTTTTCTTTCCTGAAAGTATTCAGTATTAGGTACATAAACACAGTTGGGTTCTTCATGCTAATGTGGAATGAAAGGATACTAACAACCATCCCCAGAGATCATCCTCTCTCTGGTGAAAGATCTTTCATCCTCCATTGGAAAAAGCACTTTACAGAACTATTCACTCTCTCTTTAGCATTTGATGTCAAAGAAAATGCCATTGCACCTCTGCTATGGATTACAGACACATCATTTATTATTATCTGGCACTCAGGAGGCAAGCCTGCCTCCTAGGGTAGGTATGGCTTGTTTTCCAGGTTTGATCTCTCATTTACAGAGGGAGATATCAGGGAGATTTTTTTGCAGAGAGCCAGCCTACACTCTTCTCTTTCAAGAAGTTTGGTCTTCACAGTCTTTTGCTACAATGGTCCAAAAGAGTGTTTATTTAAAACTTCCCTTTTTATAATATGCTGTGGACTGGACAGATGAAATGCAGCCTCGGTTTGGATGAATGGATTCTACAACCAGGTTTCCAGAATCAGGTTTTGATCCCTTCTTATTCCAAAGTGCCTGTAACCATGAATGGTCTAATTGAAACCGGAGGCGCTTGCTGCAGACTAAGGAACAATTCAATGGGATTAAGGCAGTGTCGCATCTGGGCTGTTGTGATTAAATTTTGCAAATATTAACTGAAAAATCTTGGCTCAAATCCTAGCCAATATGTATTTGAGCAGTGCCCCAGAAGAGAGTGGAGCTGAGCTTTGCCTGAGGTGTAGCAGTGTTGCTGTTTTAACACGTCTTTCCATTGTCTTCACTTGACAGAATCTAAGGATTTTGGCTCAAAAAGGGCAAGCTCTTTGAGGGATGTTAAGGTTAGAGTTTGAAAAGAGAAATTTCTAGGGGAAAAGTTTCCAAGATGACAATGAAACCAGACAGAAACCCTGCTGCCTTGAAAAATAACTCTGGGAGTGAGAATCTTTCCCACAAACCCAACAAGCTCCTTGGGGCACATCCACAGCATGCCATGAAACATGCTGCAAGGATCCCAGTGCTGGCCACTGAGCTAATGGCAGGACCAGGGGCAGAGCAACTGTGTCAGTGTCTTGTCTGCTCAGAGGGCAATATGCCATGATTTCAGGGGAGAGCTGGCCTTCCTTCAGATGTTGTGCTGTACTCAGTTTACAGGTGAGGCTGGGGTTTGCTCTGGAATTTTGGCAAAGGCAGTATAGGCACACTAGCATATTCCCTCACCCAGAGAATAAGCTTTGGGACATGAAAAGGAACAATTTCCTTTTCTGGGACAACAGGACAATATCACTTGTCCCTGAATACATTGCTAACAGGCTGTTTTGTTCTTTGCATGCTCTTCAGAGGAACTCATCATAAATCTATCAAAACTGAAGCAAAAATAAATTTAACTGTGTATTTATCACAAAGAGTATCAAGCAGCGAGTCCATTATGGTATTTCTAGTAGTGGGTTTTTTTTCTGTTGGGGGTTTTTTCCTTTCCTTTCTGCAACTGCCCGTTAGGTTCCAGAATGAATCTGAGATGCTGACATCCATCTTTGAATCTGCTGCTTCTCTGTGAGACTGCCAGTCTGACTCAGAGCCAAGTTTTGCATAGCTGCCACAACTAGTATGACTAGGTCATTCACAGTCAGGATCTCCCAACTTTGAAACTACTCCCTTCTGTCCTTTGGCCTGAAGTAACCTGTTGAATCAATCTAAATCCACTTGTGAGCACCAAGCTTTATGAATAATGTTGACCAACTGGAGAGAGTCCAGCAGGCAGGAATAAGAATGATCAGAGGGCTAGAAAACATGAGCTATGAGGAAAGACTGGGAGTTGGGTTTGTTTAGTCTGGGGAATTGAAGACGGGTAGATGAGCTAACACCCTTCAAGTATGTGAAAAACTACTGCAAGGAGGAAGGATAAGCTGTTCTTCATGTCTGCTGGGGACAGGAAAGGAAAGACAGGCTTAAAGTGAAACAAAGGGAATTAAGGTGAGACGTTAAAAGTAATTTTCCAGTTGTGAGACTTGTGCACCACTGGGGTGGTTTGCTATCTGCAAGCGCTCTTTTGGGAAGGCTGTAGCAGCAGCTAAGATAACTATCTCATTGCCTTCAGCACAGATGATCCTATCTGGAGGCTGGTGAAAGGACAAAATAACCTTTAGAAGTCTCTTCTAGCTTGGTTTTGTGTGATTTCTGCTATGGGTGCAAAAAGTCACAAGGATGATTCTTAGCCCTCTGGTAGGTGTTTTGTGACTAGGCCACCATCTGATTTTACAGACTGTTGTCTGATGAGAGAAGAGATTAGTTGTCCATCCTAAAATTGTCCAAAAGCAAATCCCCAAAACATCACAGAGGCTCCTCTTTAAGGGAGTTACTGATGCAAACAACCATTAAGGCCAGGTCTCAGCTGATGTAAAAATATGTAAGTCTCCCTGCTGGACCAGCTGCCCTTGACAATGTCCTAAACCATTTCTCCAGTGGTGACCAGTGTGGTGGCCTTGCAGTGATGAATACCTTGGTGCCCGAGCAAACTGAATCAGACAGATACCCAAGAAGCCAAGAATTACTGAGTTTCTTTATTTAACTCAATAAAAGGAATAAAAAGCAAAACCTGACACACACAACAAGCAGAACATAACAATCCCTCCTTCTCTGGTTTCACAGGGAAGCAAGTTCCAACATTGTAAACTCAAAGATTAAATAAAAAGAAAAGGGCACCCTGCCATGCACATATGAGACCTGGATAAAACAGCATTGAGCACACCCTCACAGATTTAAACACCATGAGGTGCACAGGGGCTTAGGACCCTACAAAGAAGCTTCCTTTTCAGCAGATTCATTGGGCCTGCATTTTTAGCCCTTCCTTTTCTGTAATTCTGTCCGTTTTTAATGAGGGAACATTATGCAACCAGCATTTGTGCAGAGGAGTGCTCAATCATGGGCCAGCACAGGAGGAGGGGAGGCTTGAATGGCAGTGGTGGCTTAGGGCTCCCCGGGCTGTGGCTGCCCATGATGCTACTCCTGAAGAGGTTGGAGCTCATCTTTGCTGCTATGAGCCAGGGACTGCTGGGCAGAATTCTTCCATGCAGCTAAGCCAGCACAATTATCACTGGCTAGTTTAGAAGTAAAAGGACTCTCAGACATACTCATGGGGAGCAACTCTCCCCTGTTTGTGAGTTCAGCTCCTTTCTGTTGCACTTCTGTGTCCTTTTGTCCTCTTTTGTGACTCTTCTGGAATTTAGATTTGAGACGCACACACCAGCCAAGGGCCAGCGAGCTCCTTTGACCTTCCACTTCATCTGCAACAGACCCATTTCTAAGCTGGAATAATGATAGATGTTGATGAGGTGCAATATTTGACATTCATCTGAGAGTGCAAAGGCATGCGATTTCTAATTTCACCAAAAAACAGAAATGGGTGGATATTTTTCTCTTCATCTCTGCAGTTTTGAAGATCAGCAATTCAGTTGAATTTTCATAGGTTTCAAAAGTGCTTATTTTTCCATGAATTTGCTGGTTGCTCAGATTTTTAAATTTATCTTTCTCTTCTTGAAAAATTAGGAATTCTTAACTTCCATTTAAAATTTTTCTTTCAAGAAAAAATGTATTTTTTATTGTTGCCTTTGAAAAACTGATCATGCTGATCAAGGAAATGGCAATTGAAAAATCTAGAATAACTGCTGGAGATGAAGAGTATGGGAAGAAATGGAAATGCTTTCAAAAATACTTGCAGAGGAATATCCATGTGTTTCTCTAACTCTTTTCTAACTCCTTTTAAATTATTAGCAAGCTTAATATAAATTATGCACAACCTTGGTTCTATCATTGGATGTAAAAGGTAACTTTTCTCCAAGGACAAAATTTCCATTGCAGATGGAGGGAGTTTTTGGTTTATATAGTGAACTTCTTGAAAATTAGGAAATAATTTTCAAATTATGTGCGTCAGTTCTTTTATCCCTCACCTTTACATAGCTGAAAACATACAGGTCTGGTAGAATAGCACTCCCGAGTTGGCAACTCTCGGGGAAATTTTTCTACTTCTACCCCTCTCCTCAGGCAGCTGGAAGGCTTTCTGTGCTTGGAGAACTTGTGCCCAGGGCTTTCAGTAGCTCAGTACCTGGGATGTGCTTGTGGCTTCTGAACATAGCTGCTGGCATGCACTGAGGGAGGAGAAAGTTGCCCTTCTGACTAGTCTAGTGCTGGTACCAAGTCAGCACTGGGATTACAATGCCATCAGATGCTTTAGAAATACTTAGCAGGACAGAGAGGTGTGTGTCCTGGACAGTGGGATTGCAGTCTTCATGTGCTGTCCAATGAAATGAGTAAAATAATTTTGCTGGTAACATTCAGTATTTAGGTTTTTTGTTATTTTGTATCTGGAGGGGTCTTTGACAGGGTGCCAAGGCATTCAGTTCTTTTTTATATTTGGGAGTATATTTCTTCCCGTGAGACCAGACACCTCCTTCCTGTGCATTCGCTCACAAACACAACAGATGTGACTACGGGTCACACTGTGCACCCAAGTTGTCTCTGGGAGCATGGATCACCTGGATCCCAGATGGCCAGGAGCCATGCACATGGGGCAGGGCCAGGCTGGAGCAGGGTACATCTGGTGCAGCTGGGTGCAGGCTCTGTATGAACGCCTGGTTGTTCTTCCTATTGTTCCTTAGGGCAAAGGTTACTGAGTTCAGCTTTACCCCCTGCTCCATGCATGCAGGATGTACTAATGCTTTAAAATGCTGCTGAATGAAAGGTGTTTTATGTATAGAGGGTATTAAGCTTTTGTACAGCACTGTGGCTTGTGTATTTACTTTGGGTCCTGAACACCCAGCCCGAGTTACTGGAGCAAGTAATCTCCCAGTGCATGTTGTCACACGTACCACAAACTGCTGCGACCCAGGCAGCTGCCTCGTGAATCCGGCTCAGGGTTTTAGCCTCATGGCACTGCTTCAGATGCCAGTCAGAAGGACCTCCTCTTCTCTTATGCAACAGTGTTTGGGTAAGGTTCTTTGTCTGGAAAAATTCTGCAGGGGAATCCCAAGCCAGATCTTTCCTCGACTGCCACTCGTGCCAGCTGCACACCTAGTACTGCAGATCTTGCTGAGACTAAGCAACAGCTTTAAGGTTGTTGAGGAATTCTGCCTGAATGAATGTAGCTAAGTCTGCACACCTCAGCAGGAAGAACTCTTCACCCAGTACAATTGTGGTGGATTGTAGCACTTAATGCACTATGGAGTAAGCTGTGGGCCTGGTACAAGAACAAAGCATTCTGGCTGCTCTCATACCCCACTGGGATCAGTCAAAGTGGAAGACCCCTCTATGGAGCCCTTGACTTTAGGTAAATGGCAGGGCTGCAGTCCTGCAGGACACCAAATTCTCTTGTGCCCCTTGCAGAGGTCAAGAGAAAATGAGGCCAGCCCAGGCAGGCAGTAGTATCTAAGGCACCCAAAATGGAAGGAAACATGATTAAACTGATTAAATGAGTCACGCCTACATAATCCTGTGCTGCAGAGGTAGGCAGAAAATCCCACCCCTACCACTCTGAGCTGCAGATAGCAGCGTCTGTTAAAAGGCTTCTTATTGTAACTACCAAGATGCTGGTATCTGTGTTATTTCCTGGAGAAAGGGTGTCATTTTTGCTTCACTGAAGCATGACAAAGCAAGAACGGTCAGTGTTTGGCCTGCGCTCAAGTGTCAGGGTGTCTTATAAATGTGTGATACACAGTGTCTGTATTTTTGTGAAACTCCTGAAGTGGAGGAAGTATAAGGAAACCAGAAGGATTAGGCCAGTAGGCATACCCTTTATTTGTGAATATTTCCACAGGCAAGACTTAAGTCATTAAAGTAGCTGCAGCTCCTTTTGGATCAGCCACGGAAGGATAGGATAAGTGCACTTTTAAAAAAGATAAACTGCCTTAAAGTGGGTTTGACAGTGCTGCTGTAGGATCGGTGGACAAATTTATGAGGCTGCAAGAACTTGATGTGTCATGACATCCTCAGTCTATTCAGGTAGAAGTGGAGACTGACCTCATCTAAAATCAAGTATTTCAAGGGCCTCCAAAGTAGATCCGGTGGTTCACAAACAGGACACCAACTGGGATTGTTTGGTCTCTGATTTTGAGGTCTGGGTGTGTTACACAGGACAAGCCACATCACTCTCATGCGCTCTCTTTTCTCTGTTTATCTTTTCCTTGCTTACACTCACCAAATATTCAGGCCATGCACAGGCCATTACTAAGTGTTACTACAAGGGTTCATGTGCCCTCTGATGCCTCTAACTATGAAGTTACCAGTATCATTTCCAAATATTGTTAAATCTTTTTAATACACAGAGCTATTTCTTTCCACTGTCTCTTACTGAGCAGTAAAAGTAATGGAAAGCCTTTGTGTTCTCCTCCTGTGAAGACAAATGGGCAACCAATTCCCACTCAGTCACCTCTTCATCTGACAGAGGGTCAGGCACATTTCCCCAGGGCTGGAACAGGGATTTCTTTTCCCTAAAGCTATGATGATAAACATGAAGGCTGTGCTCATCATCAGCTTTTATGTTACTTTTCCAAATGTGACATAATCAGAGAAGACTGCCTTTTTGGGAGAAAGAGGGGCTTAAAGAAGAGGCCACTAGCTCAGCTAACAGACCATTTACTAATATTTGCTGGCTATTTCAAGAAGATGGTCAAGGAAAGCTGGGCTGACATCTTGAATGGCTTCTCTCAGCCTAGGCCTTTGCTTCAGAGAGAAAACTGGAGACCAAGGAGATCCATCTCTCTCTGCCTAGCCTGTGCATGGGTGTGCCATGAGCAAAACAAGCCTAGGTGAAGTCCCTCAAGTATGAATAGTCATCCCAGAACACCTCTGAGGATTCCAACCAGCTGCCTCAGGTACGTCTACCCCTGCTGCGCTTGCTTTTCCCAGCTGCAGCCTGCATAGCTGGAGAGTTAACACAGATGGGGAATCCAGCTCCCTTGCTCCCAAGTGTCCAAGGAATGACCCAGCCATCTGCAGGAATCATTACCATCCTCCACGAGAGGGGACAAGGTCAAACCAATTGAATGTTGTCTAAAGAGGATCTTGGGGAGGGAATGTTTTCATTACAACAGTTCATCTTTCTTTTCACAGTTCATCAAAAGCAGGCCTTCTGCATACACACGCAAGACAAATAGGACCAAGGGGTGATGACGGATACCGTAGGCCCGCGGTGATTGGGATGACCCTCCACTCACACAGTTGATCAAAGGCAAGTAAAACAATCAGCCAGCCATCAGCAAAGATGTAATATTAGACTCCCCAAACACCTCATTTAATTAAGTCTTCATGATCAAAATCTCCATACCAGATCTTTCAAGTTAAACACTCTTAGACCTTACCCTAAGATAGCAGAAAAGGACTTCCGGAGGGAAAACGTCTGAAAAAAAAATTATTCCTAAAATAGTGTCTCTTCCCTCTAGCCTCCCAAATATTTTGCCCTCTGGGAGGATACACTTTTGTCTGGTTTGCCCTGGCAGCACTCAGAAAGGTGGGGTGCCTCATGCCCAGCATTTGTCCCTGCTGATTCTGCTGCAGATAAAAAACTGGAAACAGCAAAGCTGCCTTTTATGATGTCATCCTGGTGATGACCAGGATGTGATAAACCCTATGTCTGTGAACCTGCTGCTGGCCTTACCAGTCTGAGCCAAAGCTAACTGACAAATATCAGGCCTGGGCAGGTGCAGTGCCAGTGCAGGAGGGGAGGAGAGATGGAAAGGTACAGGCATACACCAGGAATACATCAATGTGGAGGATGCCTGCACTGCTCAGCCTAGTCCCCAGAGAGTAAACGTTTCTGAGCCAATCTCTAAGATGGGATGTGAAAGGCAGATGTCCTGGAGGTAGAGCTGGAATTTATAGTAAGGAGTACCTAAACTGTTAGAGCAGATCCAAGGGAGGAGCAGAAAATTTATCAAGATGTTCAAGCAGCTGTCCTAGAAAGCTGAGAGAGTGTGGGTTATTCAGCCTGCAGAAGACAAGGCTCCAGGAAGACCTTAATGTTGCTTTTCCCTATTTAGAGGGAACTTTCAAGACTTTTTACCAGGACCTGTAGTGAGAGCAAAAAGGGTGACAGTTTTAAAATGAAAGGTGGTAAATTCACAGAATCACAGAATCATCAAAGAGACCTTCAAGATCATGTAGTCCAACCATCAATCCAACACCATCATTATCACCTCTAAACCATATACCCAAGTGCCACATACAGACACTTCTTGGACTCTTCCTCTAACCAACCTCCCTGAGCAACTCATTCCAATGCCTAACAGCTCTTTCAGTGAAAAAATGTTTTCTAAAATCCGATCTGAACCACCCCGGCACAACTTAAAGCCATTTCTTCTAGTGCTTAAACCTGAGACAAGGCAGAAGAGACCAACCCCCACCTCACTGCAACCTCTCAGGTAGTTGTAAAGAGTGAAAAGGTCTGCTTGAGCCTTCTCTTTTCTTTATGATGAGGATGATGAGACACTGAAACCAATTTCCCAGAGAAGTTGTGGATGCCACATCACTGGAAGTGCTCATGGTCAAGCTGAACAGGGCTTTGAGCAACCTGATCTAGTGCAAAATGTCCTTGTCTATGGTAAAGGGGTTGAATTAGATCATCTTTAAGGTCCTTTCCAATCCAAATCATTCTATGATTCTTTGATCTCCAGATGTCTCAGATCCCTCAAACACCCGTCTTTGTATGAAATACACCCTGCTTTGGAAGCTTCTTTCTCCACTGATCAGAGGAATCTCAAAACTAGCTCAAACTAGCTGGATAAATGAACAGAAATGAGCCCTATCCTTTAGCTTTGCAGTAATTACTGTAAAGACATCAGACACTATAATGATGACAAATGGGCATTCTTTTAATTCCTACATGAGAAAGGTTAGGGTTTTTTATTATTTTCTCTCTGTTTTTATAATTGGCCTAAGCAACTGTACCACACCTGAAAGGAATGACTCAGCCCTGCATCATGTGTTCCCACCTCACCACCTGTGCTCCTTGGTTATCAAGTCATTTAGCAGTCAGATCGGGTATTTGGATGAGGAAACTCTTCCCTTTTTTTGCTGTTTTCTGCTGGGTGGAGCGTTTATCTGGCTCAGTCTGATGTGCTCCATTTCCCAGATGCATGAGCCCTACAGCTGGCACAAAGGAAGGGATGGGAAATTATGGACAGGGCAAAGCAATTTTACACATTTTGGCAAAATCCAGACTTGGATGAGCTCAGGGTGGTCATGAAACCACACCTAACTCACACATGGTCTTATAACCCAGTGGTGAGAGATTCTCCATCTTGTTACTAGTTTCTAGAGTCATCTGAACATTGCTATTCTTTTCCACTTCTTTATAGAAAGACAAGACAATGAAGCCCAGTAAAGCTTGCCATACATGAGTCCATCAAGCACCTGGAATGAAACTTGTTAAGGTGTTGTGTGGCATTAGGCAGCCAGCTTCTGCACTTGCAGTAAGCACAGTTGCATTTGCCAGTACTAAACAGGGAAGAAGTCTGCACAGGAAGCAGCAAGTATTGTTACCCTGGAAGTTGTGAGACAAAGGAGAAGCAGGATTCCTGGAGTAGCAGTTACTGTAAAGAAGACTTTTTGGACAGGTTAAGGATACTGTCCCTTCTGATTGTGAGAGAAAGAGAAGAGAAGAGAAGAGAAGAGAAGAGAAGAGAAGAGAAGAGAAGAGAAGAGAAGAGAAGAGAAGAGAAGAGAAGAGAAGAGAAGAGAAGAGAAGAGAAGAGAAGAGAAGAGAAGAGAAGAGAAGAGAAGAGAAGAGAAGAGAAGAGAAGAGAAGAGAAGAGAAGAGAAGAGAAGAGAAGAGAAGAGAAGAGAAGAGAAGAGAAGAGAAGAGAAGAGAGTATTAGCTATTCATGAGGCCTGAATAGCCTGTGGTCATGTTTTATTTTGTTAAAACACATGAATTAGTTAAATTTTCCGGGGTTGAGTTCCAAATACCTCACAGTATGTTTGGTAAAGGTAATAGTAGTCTAAAGGCCTGAGTCACAAAAATTAAACCACCTTTATCTGCTCTACACCACTATTCACTTTTTTACACCTCTATCCACTTCAATTAAACCACCAGGTGACTTAACTGCTTTGACAGGTTTATACAGTTAGGTTACTCCTAAAACTGGTTCCTTTAGACACTGTGAAGAACTATTTTTGTCTGTTTGTTTGTTTTCCACCTTCCCCTAATTGCTATATTACACAGAGATATGTTTCCTTGGGCAGTACACACGGTGACACAGACCCTTGCTACCAGATCAGCTGTACCTGGAGGCTTTGTCATGTGTGTATTACCGTGGCACGGCCATGAAGGGCAGAATTGTTTGTAGCTGGAATGGGACTCATGGGGCAGAGCAAAACTTGAGGTTGCAACTACATCTGGTGATCCATGAACTAAACTCTTGATGGTGTCAGTGGAAGAGCTTTCTTTCATGACAATTAGGAGAGGAGCCATTGCCATGTAGTTGAAGCTGGATTTGGTGACTACCCTAGCTGTGTTTCCCTGTCTTCACTGACCAACCTAATGTCAGCCCAAAGCAAAGGGATGTGGGGAGGAGGAACTGAAATTAAAATAAAAGACCCCTCTCAACCTTATCATTAAGTCTTCCTCTGGGGCTTGGGTTTCAAGAAGACTCTCTGAGAGTTAAGTAAGATCAGAGAAACTCTTGACTGTGCATGCAAAAGTAGCACAATGAAAGCCTAAAGGCAGACAGCAGCATGGAGGACACAAATTATCCTTCAGCAGCCTCTGTAGTGGTGAAACCTTTCCAGTGAATAACTGAGTGCTAAGGAAACAGGACGTTCCATAGTTCTATAGGACCAGGTAACAATGAACTGCGGTCTCTCCCTTGTCAAGCAGCCACAGAGCTAAAGGGTATCCAAGTTGGCTTTTCTGTTTTACCTCTTGTTAGAGCAGTTCAAGTTTTACTACTATAGCAAGGGCCTACTTTTCTGGCTCAGTGGTTAGAACATGCTGGGATGGGAAGGGGTGTCACCTGAAATATAAGCTCTGATCCAGGGAGGAGCTCATTAGTTTTGCAAAACTGAGCCCCATCAGCAAAAGTCTTAGAGAGCCACTCACCACTGGGGTGAGTGCTTGGGGGTGCGATCCCAGATCTGGGAAGTGGCCAAGATGTCAGCTTAAGATGGCACTCACTCATCACCATACTGTACTTCCAGTTGACTTAAAGATTTCCAGTGACCGGACTAAATTTTAGAAGTGTTTCAGCAACAAAACAAAGAAGCAAAAGAAGAGATTTGTTTCTATCCAAACCAAAACATTTGGGGATGTTTTTTTCTTTCTTTTCATTTGGCTGATGAACAAGTAACTTCTGCATTATTAAAGGAAATTAACTAAGTCTTCTGTGGTAGTAAGTCATTCCCCTCTCCCCTTTGGTTTCAGGGCTTCAGGAAGGTCAGCAAAGACTCTGACCTCGTAGTTCACAGAAACCAAAACGTTGTGTTCTCGAGTACTCTGCCTCAGGACTGACTTTGTTTTATCCAAGGAGTTTGTTTGGGCTGTCTCCCACTTTCTGAAAAGTCCCACTCATAGATGCTAGGTATTTGCAACCAATTTTTGGCACAAAAAAAATGATGGATGAGTCACGATTCTGGTAAAGGGAGTGATGTCTCTTCTCCATGGACAGGGATAAATGAGGACACTGGCAACAAGGAGTTTGTCCAGCTACTTGCCTTCTCCTGAATGCTGAGGCAAAGCCTCCAACCAGTTCATATATTTCTATTTGTTCACTCTTCTGTCATCCATCTTGTCTCATGACAGATGAGCATGAAAAGACCTAAACTCTGCCAAGTCCTCAACAAAAACATTAATATAATTCACCTTCCAGAGCTCTGCTCCAGCTGCTCCACACTATATCTTTTGTTAGGTACTTGTATGAATAATAATATCTGCAGTTAGTCTAGCTAAGATTGCAACAGAAAAAGAAGTTAACCCTCCTGCTTCAGGGCAAAACCAATTCAGATTCTGGCAGGTTTGCCAGACCTGAGGGTAGAAGTTCATACAACCTTCTCCACAGGAGCCAGCACCACCTGCATTCCTTCCCTCCCCTCCTCTTTCCTGGACTGTTTTCTTGACCTCTTGCATTACCTTTCAGGATTTTTACTTGCTGCCAGCTTTTGCCCCTGCCTGGAGAGGCAGACTGTTCACCTTGTTGCATGCACTTTCTCCATGTGCAGCTGGTTCCAGCTCTCCCCTGTTCATCCTGCGTTTTTTGTCAGTCATCTCTTGCATCAACTTGAAGTGAACATTTCTGGTTTTCCTTCCCCATCACTGCTGTTCCTTTCTCCTCAGCCTCAGCCATCCCCACTTTCCTTGATGCCTTTTCCTACTCCCTTTCTCCACCTCCAAGCACAGAGTTTAGAGACCAGGCAAGGCATAGGCATGGGGCTGGATCTGATGGATCTGAGTCTACACACACCGGCAGA
The DNA here is from genome assembly GCA_013397555.1 of Urocynchramus pylzowi. Taxonomy (NCBI): domain Eukaryota; kingdom Metazoa; phylum Chordata; class Aves; order Passeriformes; family Fringillidae; genus Urocynchramus; species Urocynchramus pylzowi. Next base: position 478,622 of record VZRH01008423.1, on the reverse strand, counting down.
GGCATTTCCACCTGGATGCACATGCTGCCTGAGGAAGAAGGTGGGGGTCTCCTTACCCACCTTGGATTTCTCTTCCTGCATCCTGAGAGGGACAAGAATGGCACTGGGGATCTCCCCAGCTCCCTGCTCCCACCAATAAGAGCCCATTGGCCACTTGTGCCTGCCTGTAGTTCCATGCTGAGGTGTGGCCCATGGCACTGATACCCATTTCCTCATTATCAGCTGCCTTCTTCCTGCCTACTAAGGCTGGTTTATGAAAGGTGTCCCCATTTGCCTCAAAACACTGAGTTACAGAGGGATGAAGGTCTTTGCAGCATGCTCATCTCTGTTTTTCATTGATGCATGGCAAGATGAGCAGGGAAAATATTCCTTAATCCCTCCTTCACATCAATCATACAAAGCCCTCCTTTGCCTACAGGGTGCTGGATAAAGATGAGAGCTACTGTCTAGTGTGCTGGCCAGAAAAACCTCATATTTCACATATTCTCCCTGAACTCCTGCCTTTTATTTATATTTGGACTGCAATTTTTCTAGAGCTGGGACCATCCTTCCACTCTGTTTTTATAGCATCGAACACAAGGATCTCACTGCGTTAGTAGGGTCCACAGTCACTGCTCAAGTACAATGCTGGCTTCACTGGCTGGTTAAATGAGATTATATGAGTAAGGCAGGGCTGGAAGAGGAGTGACAGAACAGCTCATCCCCCAGTCCTCCAAGCTGGGACACTTTTCCTGTCCCTTCTCCCTGTTTCTGTAGAAAACATAATGTTACCTGCTGCAAGGGTTTTGCCAGAGGAAGTTTACCCAGCCGGATTCTGCTGGTACATGTGCTGTGCTGAAGCACCAAGAGCAGATGCCCTCTTAGGACTTGCTGTTCCCACTTTGGGGTAGAAGACACAATGACAAATACTAAGCAAAGGAAATAGACTTACCCAGTGCATCTCAATGCAGAAAACAGACTTCAAGCCACAGAGTTTGGTGCCTCCCACCACATATTCCTCCTAACCTGCTCTTACCTTTCCCTCTCCCATTTTTGCTTCCCTCAAATCTTTCACTTGTCAGAAGCAGGAAAATGTATCAAAGCATAAGATGGACTCCTTCCAAATCTTGTCCCTGTTTGCTTACGTTCTGTTTTTACTTCTCCTCTCTCCCATTGAGATCATTTACCCAGAAAACAGCTAGAAAAGTGTAGTAAGTCCTAATGGAAGCCTAGTACTAATTGTGGTTCACCATGCACATAGTTGTAGGCCTAGGAGAGTGTGATCACATACCCTAGAAGTGAGGAGTTTATAATGGTCTGACCTAAACCCCTGTAATGTAAATGGCATCCTTTTCATTGGCTTCAAGGGGCTTTGGGTAATGCTATAAATAGGCCAGCAAGATACTGTACATGGATATGACAACTATTTATAGGCATTATGATAGATAAGATGTGTACTCACCATCTAAATCTAGCCACTGTGTCATCTGAGGAGACACTAATCAGAACTGATGCTTAGCAGAATAAGAGATATCAGTGACAATGAGGGATCATTGACTGATGTGTCACCTGCTTCCCCAAAACAGAAGCACCTGAGAACCTTCACCATCTGCTGCAAGTGCCCTTTGTGACTGATAGTTTTTTTCTAAAGGAGATTTGTCTAATATAGCTAGGTAATAGCCTTCAGATTTGTGACAATTTTCTGCAGGAAATGCTCCTAGTGCATCTCATGGTGAACCAAGCCCTCTGAGAGATTTGTAGTCTTACATCTTCCTTTGACTGGGTCTCTCTAACTGTGGTCAATGACCTCACAATCAATGAAAACTCATGCTTGGTGATGGTGCAAGTTAATGTGGATGACCTTGGTACCCAGGCTTACGTGTGCAATACAGACTTGATTGCTATCATCAGTACCCAAGGTTACCAGCCCTGACAACATCAGAGTTGAGTTACCTGCTTGGAACAACCTATTCATATTCATACCTGTGAGCAAGCTCCTCACTGGCATTTATAAACACTCTTCTCCCTCTGAGCAGAACACAGTGTGCTGATGTTATCATGCAAATCGGATCTCTTCGGATAAAGATGTCCTAGCTTCTGATGGTGGAGGAGTGAGTCATTTCTCATTACTGAGGGATCACCAGCAGATATTTTACAAATCTTCATGTCAAAGTGAAGGTGAGAGCAGGCTGTCCATACTCTTGTAGTTATGGTGGTGCCTAATCAAGAACAGCCCTATTGGTTTTGGCACTGCATAAGCACACAGAGAGAAAGAGACAATCACTGATTCCAGGAGTTTACAGCTTAAAGAAGAAGAAAAAAAAAAGGCTTGCATTGGTTGAAATGCTAAGGGTTTTAGCACAAAAACTTCAGAATTGATACAGACAGTGCTCATGAATGGGTGGAGAGACCTTCAGTAAAATCATCAATGGATCATTAATCTACAGTCACGTTTCTGTGTCATGAGGAAGGAGAGAATAGGGGAATAGGAGCAAAAAAGAGGAGGGGTTCTACAACTATTAATAGCTGATGTTGGTTTTACTTCCTCAAAAATGCCACTGGCAGACATTCACGTTGGATATGATCAGAACAGATGTTAAAGGCCTCTTTCCACACACAAAAAAATCTAGAGCCTTATTTAGCAAGATCCCATGCAGTAGCAAGAAGAGAAGTCAGTCTGGCTTGTTTGAGGCTTAGCACTGATCCCAAGATACAGGAATGTCATGGGCATTATGCTAGGCTTTGAGGAAATGCACATGCAATTCCTCAGCCTCTGGCACAAAAACAAGAAATATTCGTGGAGTGTAGAAGAGTATCCCCTTTCTTTGAATTGCCAGATGGAATTTGTGAGGCTTGCACAGTGCTAGAATGGATCTTCCATCATACCTACATGGCTGGTAGACCAGCAGTGCTGGTTGTGCGTGAGTCCCAGGTAGCAAGTTCCAGGCACCCATATCCAGGGGTTTGTGTCAGTGTGGTTCCTCTGTCATGCTGAGTTCTGCAATCCCATTTCTGCAAAGCATCTCTTTCATTTCAGGGATCTGCTCACATCCATTAGTGCTCATTAGAAATACTGGGGGTCATACTTACTGTTAATCTCCAGTAAGTCTCATGTACAAGTCCTCTGCTGAACAGAAACTTTTGGTCCCTGGACAACACAGAGAGCCATGCTGGAGACTGTAGAAAGGAGGGATGTACAGAGGTCAGCTGTCTCATACTGGCAGAAGCACTTGCACACATGAATTTAGGGTTCTCGTGTCCCAAAGAATGCAGTGAATCACTGCTGTCTGCATACACACTGTTATGGGGTGGTAGGATAGATGTGTTTGTTCATTTTATTCTTGATCCATTGAGGCTTTCTAGTCATTCTGTGCTTGTATTTTTCTGTTGACTTAGTTGTATAAACTTCCTCTAATGCAAGAATAAGTATCTTTTGTGCTGTAACCCTAAGATCCTCTGCAAGGCATTCTGCCTGGACTGCAAATGATCTCAGATATTGTGACCCTGTAGTTACCACTCAACTACAGTTGTGAGAAGAGCTCCCAGACTTTGAGAACAGACACGTGAATTCCAACCTCAACTGTTTCTGCAAGTTTAGTCTGCAAAACTCTATACTAAATCTTTTACTTAAAAGGTTTTCAAGGGTTTTTTTTTTTTTTTTTTTAGAAACCTTAAGAAAAAACTTCTTTGGTTGCAAAGAAAAGTTTTCCAGTGTTGGGTTGCAATTTTCAGTACACAGTCCCTAAAAAATGTAATTGCATTTGTCTTTCGACAACTGAAAAACAAACAAAAAATTTTTTTTTATTTGACATAATCCCTTAAAGTCTAACATGGATTTCTTCTGGAAATGTTAGATCTCTCCACAAAAATGTGCCAGTTTTGGTATCTTCTATTGTTAACATCATTCAAATAAAATCCTGGACTATATTTACTCACTTTTTTTATTATTATTATGATCCTTCCTCTGTCTGAATTTTCTCTTTTCTAAATGCATGCATCTAGTTATGTTACAAATTCCTTTGCAGTGACAGATCACGTTGTAGGAAGGAGTGTGCTCTTCCCTACAAGCAGGACAGGGAATCTCTTCTCATCCTGTCACTGTGTGCAGAAGAAGATACTGTGTCTCTCATTTCTTCCAGTTATTCACACTCCAAAAGCTTCTGTAATGAACACTGATTAAAAATGTTCATTACAAAAGGGAGTGTTTTCTTGGTCAATTCCCATGTCTCTTCTTCACAGTGAGACCAAGAGCATTACTCTATTTGGGTAGCTTGTTACAAAAATATCATACCTCTGCAGTGCCTCTGGTTTAGGTACTGACTTAACACCAAGCTGGAAAACAGCAGCACATGATGTATACCTCCCAGACACATGATATTGGTGACATGGATTTCTGGTTGGTTACACTTTTTTTATTGGTTAATTTTCTTTTGGCCAATTAGAAACTGTCCACTAAACTGAGCACATTTGAAATGTTAAGTCAATGTGGATATTCCATCAGTGTCATTCCCTCGAAAGTTTTAAGAATTTCAGGTTATGGTGGCCTGAGGTCTGGGCACTTCCAAATCCTAAAAGCATAAACAGGTCAGGCAAGTTCTGAGCTTCTGGAGCTGTTTCACAGTCTGTGTCTCACACCTTCCTTGATTGTAGATAAATTCTTCTCTCTTATCTGCTTTCTAGAAACTTTCCCCGACATGAAAAGCCACAGAGAATTATTGAGCACTGATTTATGGTGCATTAGCACATGCAGCATATGTTTCTCTAGCTCCAGAAAAAGCCCAGCTCTGCAATGCTTGGAAATGGTCCTTAGAAGCCCAAGGCAGTGTTACAGACATCAGAATGTGCTCTCTGTGGGTGAAATTCAGCTCTCTGTAGTGACATACCACAATGCTGAGGTTGTTACTAAGTTCTGTTCAAAAGCCAGGATGCATTTCATCCTGTAGCCTTTATTGATAAATTAGAGAGCAGATCAGAAGTCGTGTACCTTGGCATTGATTTGGTATTGAGACTAAATCAACATCAGCTATGATTGCTCCAAATCACTCTGTAAATTACCAGGCTCTGAATGCTCTGCCAGGGGATTAATCACCAACAACAAAGAATTAACTATGTGTCAAAGTTATAAAAGGAGGGGTTTTCAGAAGCCATCTCTTTATCCGTCTTTGTGAAAACAAAGCAATGCGCAATGAGAGACGTACAAATAATCAGAACACCCAAGGGGGAGGAGCAGAGGTGCAGAACGAGCTTCCAGCAAGACAACCTGCTAAAAAAGGTTACTTTAAAAGCTTTTTGATGATGGAGCTTATTGTATTTATGAAAGATGTGACAGGACACACTTGCCTGTAATAGCAAGGGATTGGAATTGTCAACTGGGTACAGCCCTTCTGGACCTCTTCCTATCATGCGCTGTCTGAGGCATTGCAATTAAACTCAGCACAACAGCTGTAAGGAGGGAGAGCTGCAAAAGTACAGTCAGGTGAAACTCTTATCAGTGAAATAATAAAAGCAGCCAGTGTAGTGTGAAAAAAGCTAGTAGCAGGATAGAGAATGGCTGCACAATAAGAGAGGGGAAGCCAGCAGGCCAGTTTCTGGACACAGACCAGTATCTTGTGATGCATTGTGTTGTGAAGTCAAACATTTCATGAAACTTAGGACTTGTACCTCAGGAAAAAAAAAAAAAATATATCATTTTGAGTTCAAATGTCTGTCATCACAGCTAGGTTTGCAATGCCTTTCCAAGAGCTGAAATAATAGCTGAAAAGGCTCATCTGTGTACAAAATCAAGTAAAAGAGAAAAAGACATATTTGTCTCCACTGGAAGGTCAGTGAAATTTATCAAACCAATAAAACCACTTTATTTCTTCAGAAATCCTCCCAAATCAGCCTCCTCTCTAACTCTGTGTTATTTCCAGACTGCTCACCACTTCCTCTCATCTTTATAATACACGAATGACCCTCCTATCTTTCAGACTTGGCTTTGCTGAAGTTTATATTCTGCTAAATAAATATTACATCGTGCAGCTCTTAGCACTAAAAAAATATCAGCCCATCTGGGTTTTTTCCCTCTCTAGATGAAAAGTATCTTCAGGAAAGACTGCACATCTATGTCCTGAAGGATGGGGGCAGGCAGTAAATCCCATCCATGCTGAAAGTAATGTTCTTTATTTCCTCTTTTTATTCTTGATTATAGTGTACACACACTTGCCTTTTGCTATTTTCCCATCTTGAGCACTATCCAGACCTTAGAAACAACAGGGTCAGGGTTGAAAACACTATTCTGGAGTCTGACTGATGGCAAATTGGTGGGGATGGATTCTGGTAACTGACTGGTGCCTAGCTTGTCATTACCACTGAGAACATTGTGAGCTACCTTTCCTTCAGTCCTTTTCCACCATCCCCTCCTGTGGTCCTAATGCAAATGAAGTAAACAGATGGGCTGGACTCTGGCCACCTCCTAATCCGTGAGCATCACCTGCTGCTGTGTCCATGTCACTCAACTGGGAAGCAATGGCCGCTGACCTGTACTAACACCTCGTCTCTGCAGCATAGGCATCCAAGTGCAAGTGTGCCTAGAATAGCATAAAATGGTCTCCTGAGGCCCTCACCATTGGCAGATCTGTTACATCAGTTAGGAGGAAGAGCTGAGGGCAGGATGGGCACAGGTAGATGGACAGCTCCAGCTAGGACCCAGGCTGGGGGCAAGCCCACCCACCTGCCCATCAGTGGCAGGGGTAATGCAGAGCAAACTCGAAAATGTCCCTTTTGATAGTCACTTGAGTATCTCGCTGACTCCAGTGTGGTTGGTCTTTAGCAGACCACAGGCATCTACTATTTCTTGAGACCTTCTGTGGCAACAGAAAGAGCCATGTAGTTCCCTGCTCCCTGGTAAAATAACAGCAGGGGTGATGCAGACATTGTTTCCTTCATGTGCCTAGAAGCACGAGATTGAGTGGGGCCAGATAAGACCTGGCCAGTGAGAATGGAACACCAAGGAAGAGAGACAAACCTGGAGCAGGCAACCAGATCTGAAGAGAGGGTGCTGTCTTCCATTTAATGAGGTGCATCTCTGACTTGAATGATCAACAGCCATGGACTAAGCAGAGGAATTCTCCTGCCAAGAGGCTCAGAGAGCAATGTCTCCTCCTCAAGAACCTGAGATGAAAGGCAGGTCTTGCATGGAGAGGTGTCCAGCAGGCTGACTTGATTTCTGACCAGTCTGGAGAGACGACTTTTTGTTCTCTCTGATTTGTCCTCTGTGCTAACATTTGCTTTAGATTCTTGTCAAAACAAGACCAGCCTCTTGAAGTGTAGCACACACTCTGTCCTGTTTAGTTTTGTAATGTTTTGTTTGGCTGCTGGAAACTTGTTCATCAGAAGAAATAATACATCCTTGGTCCATGCCCCAAGAAAACTCCTCCTATTACAGCAGAAATCTAACAAAGCCCACCCTGTCCATCAGGTTTCAACAGAAATAAAATAGCCAACCACATCAGCCTTCTGACAATATGTTGTCAGAAACCCACTTGGGGGAAGCTGTGCAGAAAATTTCTGGGGTCAGCTTATTGGGGAACAAGTGATGGAAAGGACTGCTGTGTATCACGAAAAATTGCCCACATGGTCCAATGCCAGAACTTCAGCTAGCAGTAGTGGATGCTTGAAGGACAAGTGCAAAACCCTTCCTAATTCACCTAAATTCCATGCCAGTAGGGAAATCTCACTCTGCCCCTACCATGGCTGATTATCTCATGCCCTGAAGCTGGGCACTGACAGTGCTTGTGATTTCATCCTGGCCATCCTGGGCTTTGAAGGCACACGTGTGGATGGTGTACTCTAAGTGCAGATGCCATTATTCATGTTTTATTAAGACACAGTACATTCCCTTTACCTAACAGCAAAGGTAAATTTAGTCCCATGTCTATCACATGCTCAGTCTAAACTGTTTGTATCAATATCATCCTGCAACATAGAGCCCTCTGAAAGTACTATATGCATTGCCAGAAAAAGTATTTCCTTTTATACTTTCAAGTCTATCTTCTTAAAATAAAGGGAGAGTCCTGATCTTGTTTTGTTGGAAAGCAAAGTAGCAGTGCTGGTTGGAGCTGGTTGGAGTCACCTGCATTGCTATGTACTCCTGCTTCCCCTCCTCATGCTCCCACCTAAGTATAATTCCCCTGACAATATCTTCTCCATATATCAAAGCTCTTCTTCCCTTCCCACCTCCTGCATTTGTGTACCTCTCTGGGTAGACACATTCCATTACCACTGCTCAGTTCTCTCTTAGGAGCAAGGTGATTTGTGGCCCACACATATCCAAGCCTTTCATACTGGCAGTTATCCAGAGTCCCTGCACTGACTTAGCTGCTGCCTTGAACTGCTCATCATGAACTGCCTGTTTGTCTTTCCATCACCTGCTGCAGCTGATTCTAACTTCACTTGGGAGCTCTTTGAGGAAAGAGCCTGCCCTTTAACAAGTATATGTCCCACACTCAGCCCCATGGAGCACACCATGAACCCCACTCCACAGGCTGAGTGGATTCCCTTGCCAATATAACACAGGCAAAGACAGCTCTTTAACAGGCAGCACATCCTCTTCACATAAGCAAGGCCATTAGCAAACACAATAGGATCAGGAAGAAGCTTGCTGAATGAAGTTGTGTTTCAGTTAATATCAACGAGGCTGGCATCAATGCAAATAACATTTTCTTCATTAGCTTCTAAGCGCTTCCAATTGTGTCTCATTCTATTTTTCTGATCCATTTTTTACAACCAACAATTGCTCTGTTTCGAAAGAGGGTTTGAAATTGTTCCTTCACAAATATATGGAACTAATTCTGCAAGTGTGTGATCATGAATAGACCTGAACAATTACCACTTTTGCAGAGAATAATACTACTCTGTAAATGTGGTTTTAGTTGTCCTGAAGCTGTTCACACATTATTAGTACTGCTTTTCGTGAATGATGCTAGCTGGGAAGGAAAAGAGAAAAAAAAATAATTTAACTTCACAAACAGGAAAGAGGGGGAGCTCTTCAAATTGTATCTCTATGTCTAGTCTTAAGAGCTGTAGAATAGTCAAGTTAAACTCCCACACAGCAAGGGAAGACACTCTCAGCTGCCTGGAGTGGGGCTGTGGGTAGCAGGACACAGAGTGTCCTGTCCAGACCTCCTAGGGTAAGAGTAGCTCTCAGCCTCCAGTCTCCTGTTGGCTTTTCCTGACATAAAGCTCACAGTTCTTCCCAAAAGGAGGGGAATATGTGTATCTCATCTGGTGGGACAGTACTCCAGTCCACCAGGATGAAGAAGGCTGTCTTGTGGCCCAATCAGTGTTTAAACAAGAATGTCTCCAACAGGAAAAGTGGAGAGTTAAAGATCAGCCACCCCAGAATCCTTTAGAGACTGGGACTCTTGGGCAAGGAGGTGTCAGAGCCCCTCAGGGCTGCTGCTTTACTCCAGTCAGGGACTTCAGCCTGAACTAGCCTTGCACTAGAGATGGGGAATCTCTTATGGCCCCCTCTATAACAGATAAAAGGCTGCAATGGCAGTAACTGTTCCTTCCTTATGAGGCTGCATGACCCACCCCCTCTTTGCCCTTTGTTTGCATGTGTCCATAGCAAAGCATTTCATTCTGGATTACATGGAACATTTTGTGTCAACTGAAGACAATAAGACTGATCCCCTTCCTCTGCCTGTGAGTTAAACCCCCAAAAATTTACATTTGTTTTTTTTCTCTAGATCTGAATTATTTTCCAGTGAGGCTGCCAAGCACAAAATCACTTCATCATGCAGCTCCAGAGATGAAATAAAAGCATTGTCTCCCATATCTACCTGATTCCCAAAGAGAAACAGGACAAGAGAACCCAAAACAGCACAGCCAGACTTAGTAGGAAAGGTTGTTTCTGATGTCCACACGATAGGCATAAAGAAGAATTTCAGCTATGTTGGAGCAAACAATATATGGCCTTTTGAAGCAAGGTTTTGCTGCAGAATCGAGGACCTTGACTGAATTCATAGTCAATACAGCTGGGAAGATGGAGATGATTTGGAACTAGATTGAAAAATGAGGATTTACACAAAGGGCAGCATCTCCTTCCCCTTGATCCACTCAGTTGCAATAGAAGATCCCAATACCACCTCCACTTCCTCTGTCACAGCAAAGACCCCAAACAGCCACTTTTAAGTGTAATTCACCAAGCTCACTCCCCAGTTCTTTTGAGCAGGCATGCAACAGATGTTGCACCCCTCTATGAAGCTGCTGGACTATGCTATCACAAGGTTTTTAATATACCTTATGACAAGCAGATGCAATCTTTGCAACCAAAAGCCATTTTTACTTTTCAGGGCAGAGTTGTACTTTACAGAGGAGAAGGACTATACCATCAACAGACTAAAGTGGCTGAAGAGATAATTAACACTCTAAACCAAAGGGCAGGTACAGTTACTTTCTGTGTGCTAATCAACACCCCCGAAGTGGGACATCAAAGCAGGGCAAACCAGGCACAGAATTCAACACGTCCCTGAACTCAAGGCTGTGTGACAGGGACAGCATAGAAATGTCCTGATTATGTTTCACAAGCTGGCAAATCTTAGACCCACTTTCTCAGAGGAAGACTGGCCCTGAAGGCAGGAAGACGTGGTGGGACATGCTGTTCTGTGCGACTCCAAAGAGAATCTGTGATAGCCCTTGCTTTCATGTGGCACGCTCTCATGTCAAATCTCCAGTGAAGATGATAAAAGCCTTTAGAGTGGGACTCTCTCTTGTTTTGGTGGGCTTTCTGTGGGTGAGCCAAAAGCTGATGGCAGAAGGCACTGGAAAGTAAGGATGAGTGGGAATACTCTTCCTTGACAGTGTTGGTCGAGCTCTGACCCTGCCACTGAATGGGAGATCTTGGAAATAAGCTTGTTCCATTGACATGGCTCAGAGGGATTATCTCCTCCTTGACCTTACAACCCTATGGCTGATGAGCTTACCAGGTGCTTTTATCTAGCCCCAGCTGACACTGCCGAGGGGTTTTGTCAGATCTGCCGCTGCTGAGCAGAATACCGTCGGATGGATTCTCCATGCCCATTCTGTTTTATAAATGACTTGGACAATGAGGCTTTCACACCAAGCAATGGGGCTTTCAGACTGAGAGTCAGGGTAGGAGGACTGAATTAACCCACACTCATGGTCCAATCTGGTGTCCAACAGGAGCATGGATCTCAGCAGCTGAAAGGAGAGCTGAACCTCTGAACAAATGCCTATAGTAGGCATTTGTGCCTACTATAACTCCATGTGAGAGGTCTAAACACAAGCAAATAAACCAGCCACTCAGGTTTAAATGCAGTGCTCATGAACAGAAATGTGGCTGCAGTCAATCTACCTCTCACCCATCCATCACCAGTGCTTCCAAAGCAAAGGATGGACAGCCAGAGCTGCTGAAAAATGAGCACTGGCCACTGAAGTTCTGGAGTGCACAGCACTGAAAATGCATTTTTCTGCATCCATGTGGTCAGCAGAAGGTATGCCTAGGCCAAAGAAAAGGTTGATGTGAAGGCATGCTATCTAGTTTCTTGGACTCCTGTGTAGTTCAGGCAAACTGTTGTCTTAACCTCACATAAATGAATAGTAACAGTAAATAACTATGATATAACCATCCTTGCCAAACCACAGGCAATCTGTTGCAGTATAATTCATCACAGCAGCAGGTCCATTCTCTTTCCCATGTAACACAGTGGAGCAGAGAAACATATTCCCTGGCTGGAGTGGGTTTAGACCATAATTCAAGATACATATAGAGCCTGTCTGGCACTGACACATGCCTGTATGTATTGCATATGCATTGCCAGCGTTTCCCTTTGAATGCCACAGACACAATTCAATCCTAATGAGCTCGTTCAGTCTTTTAAGGAGCACTTCGGCCATAGAGACAACTCCTAAAATGAAGTGAATCCTGATGAAAGTGGATTTTTAACACAGATGGGGTTGCATGATTATTGCTTTCATGACAGTAAGTTTAGTGCTGGCAGCCCATTGTGCTGAACAGGCAGCCCTGGAGCCTTAAGTCCTCCTCATCTCCCAGAGTGCTACAACACGAGCATTTGCTTCCACTACAGCGACCTGTCAAGTTGCCTCAGCCTCGGCTCAGCAGGGTCACTTCCAGGAACAAGGAGATAATTCAGCCATTGTGACCCTGTCCAGCTCTCCCGTTCTTTGATAAGCCTCCTAACAAAGGTACCAATTAGTGACAAGTGTGATGGGGAATTTTGCAAGGCAGGCACCTGGGAGCTGAGCTGAGACAAAGTGCTGGTGGCCATCAGCAGTGCATTGGGAGATGCATCCCCTTGGCACTCACAGGCACAGGATTTAGGGATGATTTCTGGGGAAAACCCCACTACTGCAGGAGTTGCAGGGTGTGCTCCAACTGTAGGCATTTTTCCTCCAGGCTGGTACTGTGCTCCTGCTCTCTTGCTGTGTCTGAGACAGTTTGTTTCAGATAAAAATCAGGCTCAGAGCACTTTTCTGTCACAAAGGGTCCCATAGAATATTTATGGCCTATTTCAGGAAAGAATAAGATGGTAGCTCTTACACCCTCGCCACATGTCCCTCTCATCTTTCTAAATCTCCTCTGCACTGTTTTATTTGGATAATGCGGCATTCACAACGTGCTTTCCATTATTATATGCTGCTGTCCAGCTGTTCAGTGTCAGGCTTTGCTCCAGGCTTCTTTTCTCTCCAGTCGTGTGTCTTTCTTTGCACGTTTGATTCACTGATGTGCAGCGTATGCTCCAGGGCAGTTCTCTTTCATGGGCAAGCACCGGACTAATAGATGATCTCAGGAACGATCAGATCAATTCATTAACCTTCTGAATAAAGTTCTCTATTGATACAGCCCCTCTTATCAGGGAAGCCTTGGGTATTATTTATTCCACAAAATGGAAACGCTGCTCTCCCCCTCTCCCACCCTGCCAAGGTTATGGCCTTACGTCAGCCTGGGCTGTGGTGACCTTGAGGGTACTAACCCTTTGGAAGCGCCGGGCTTTTTCCCCGTCGGTGCGAGCACGGGCACGGCTCCCACACTGCGTGGTGATCTGCACGTCTCACTGCACTTTGCATACACAGGGCTCTTAGCATATATTTGCATGAGGGTTATTGGCCTTCTCTTGCTGTAGCACCAGCAAGATGTTTGGCGCCAGAGCAGCCTTGTTGCAGTGATTATCAGTACGTGGGCTTGCAAGCCAAGGGCTGAAAAGGCTTGGATTTGTCAATAAGGGAGAGCTGGAAATAGGCTGACCAAAGAGGCTATGGAGTTTCTATCCATCGTGGTAGTAGTTTGAAAAACAGCTGAGCATGGCCCTGAACAACCTGCTCGAGCTGACCCTGCTGTCAGCAGGTGGGTTGGACCAGGTATCTCCAGAGGTGTCTGCCCAAGTCAACCACACTGTGGGTGTGGGATCCGGTGTTTTCAGGTGAGGAAAATTAGAGGCAGCAGGACAAAGAGAATTTAGGGAATTAGAAAGGGCAAAGCAGCCCTAGTGCAGAAGTGAATCCTCACTGTTTCCTCCTGAAAACACATCCCTGGGAAAGAGGAGACTGCAGCATGAAGCCAAAAAGCCCAGCATGATGTTCCTGTGAGGCCTGGAGACATGAACATTTGCAAGCTAGGCCTGTCTGACTACCTCTCCTCTTAAATCCATCAGTTTAATAGCTCACAAAAGGCTACATATTTCTTGTTGCTCTTATTGTAATTACTTGGATTAGCACTGAATCATCTTTTTCAGCTGTAATATGTGAGAGACACACAAGGTTTTGTTCTGTGCCTATTTGTTCTTCTATTTATTCAGTCCACGGAACCCATTAGCTAGATCATCATTCACTATGATCTTTCTTCTTACCCCTACTCTAATAATCTCCAATGTAATTTTGAACATTTTGGTTACAGTTACCAGTTGTCAGGCTCCTGGGAAGTTCTTGGCACTCCTCAACTACAAAAAGTAAGCACGTCCCAGCTTCCCCTGTATCCTTTTGAATAAACAAAATAATTTGTATCACAACACCAAAACACTCTCTTCCTGGCAAGTTTGCCTCCCCAGTCTGTGGTTGTTGAGGGAAGAGGGATGTAAGCCTGTTCTCATTGCTGGTCTTCTGGGATAAGAATGAGGAGGTTTTTTTCCCCTGCCATAATTTCAGCATGAAAAAGAAAGGCATTTTTATGGTGCAAAAGGTAACATTTCTGGTAACATTAGCCAGCTTTTACCTGCTACGTTTTCATGGAAATTTCCTCAGGAAATTAAATTTCCCATTTGCTTTGCTATGGAAAGCTACTGGTAGCAGCTGTCAAAGAAATTGCAAGTACCCACAAACATTGTCATTCTCAAAGGCAAATATTTGCAGTGCATGAAGTCGAGTCATGGAGTTAAGCCATCCCTTTGGAAGAGTTCCTGTGGGCTAAGGCACTTCTGCTAGTGCCACTACTCACACCTTTTCTCTACATGGCATACCAATTTTCCCTCCTTCACATTATTGTTACTGTAGTCACTGCAGCCCCAAAACAAGTGCAGGGCCCTACCTGTCCATTGTACAAGTATGGATAAACTCACTTTTTTTCAACTCTTATTCTTCTGTTCACTCCCCTTTGGATTTCCACCTGGAGTATGTTTGGGGATGTGTTTTATTTCCTCTTTGAGTGTTTTTTGGGGTTTTTTTTTTCCCTTTACAATAACAAGTTATAATCCACTCACCCTCAAACCAGAAGTGGTATTTGCCTTCACCTTTCAGCATTCATCCATTGCAATTTGAGCTACAGCAGCCTTCTCCCCTGCACACAGTCCCACCCTACACACACATTTAAATAAAACAAGGGATGCAAGCACCTGATTTCAACACCTACAAATGGGAAATATCATGGAATGTTGACAGTGTGCCTTTGCAAGCTGATGGCCCAAACACCAGGTGTAGGGTTTGCCAGTGTACTTCAGGTCAGCACACTGCCATACCAGAATTCATCTGAATCCTTGTACCTCAGCCCACCATCCCACATGAACACAACTCAGTAGTCCCACGTAAACTCAGTCTCTAAGGCAAATCAACAAAATTAGCAGGAATTTTCTCAGTTGCTTTAAGAGCTCTACAGTCTACACATGACAGATTCCAGCAGCTGATGGATATAGACTCACCAAAGTCCTATATAGATATATATGGATATAGACTACCATAAGTCACCTACAAGTGTCCCTAACTTGAAATAGATGCTCATGGCATGAGAAAACAAAGATCTGTCATGTATTGAGGCTTGTGTGAATGCAGGAGAGAGAGGGATTTGGGAAGGTGTGAGGAGAGAGCCTGTTGTGTCAGAGCCCTGTAGGACAGCTGTATAATGTCCCCTCTGAAAAGCTGCAAAACTCCTTAATGATTTTCTCTGCTTCCTCCTGGGCAGCCATCAGCTCCCTGCCAAGACAGCAGAATACAGGCTGTGTGCCTTGGGTCTGAGGGGTGATTTTTTTTAAATCCAGCCATCCTAGTCACACGTTTTTACTGTGGTACTGTATAAGTACACAGTCTCTGGGCAGGAATGTGTCCAGGAACAAACAGGTGGAAACTCTCAGTGTTTCTAAGAAGATAAGCAGGAGTTATCATTATATGAGGGACACTCCCTTCGGTGTTGTCACGGTAAGGATAAAATATGACTGTAAACACCGTAGGCTAAACATCTCTGCATGAAATCAAAGGGCGGTGCACTATCTGGTGAAGAACAGCTGAGAAATTCAGCTGGGTTGGCAAAGAATGGCATTTAAATTATGAGCTTCAGCCTTAATCCTCCCTTTTGGATGGGCAGCTGAAGTCTTTCAGGATGGTACTGGAATCCAAAACCATAAAAAGATAAAAGTGTGTCTCAGGAGAGAGCAATTTCTGGCTGCTGCAGTGCTTGTGAACTCCCATCCACAACGCAGGTGGGGAGCACCAAACCGATGGAGTTCCTGGAGGTGATGGAGTCAATGGCTTCAAAGGATACCATTACTATACACAGATGAAGATGCTTTTTGTAGGAGTTGGGTTGCCAGGAGTGGGGTTGGAGAAAGGTAGACTCCTCACAGCCTGAAGTGTATTTGAAATACAGTGTCACCAGCTGGCCTGAAATAACTATAGCCTATGGCAGTCTCCATGGGAGGAGCATCAAGGGGCTACAAGGGGGTATGGTGAGGATGGTCTCTGTTTATTGCATAGCACTGATGGGAGGACACACCATTGGGACAGTCCTGCTGAGGTCTGTGCTGAAGCTGGGACCAGTGGTGACTGCTAAACTCTCCAGCTTACCACCCATACAGACAGCAAAGGAGACATCACCACCTTTAACCCTTTCACCAGTGTCATGAGGAGCAATCCCATCTTTGTAGAGCAGAAACAGTGGCAATACTGGACACCGAGAAAAACTGTTCCACTTCTTCATTAGAAAGACATTTACCTTTCCTCTTGCTAGTGTGGCAAAGGGGCACCTTTGTCCTAGGACTTATGGGTAAAACCTAGTAAACAAGAACATTGTAATAAGAGTAAGAGAAAACACTTTTGGCAGTGTTGGAGCATTTGCTGTAGTAGGATTTACAATTAGCTCAGTAAGATTAAAAGGGATCAGACATGTTATGTGAAGAAAAAAAAAAAAATAAAGTTCTTTAATGCTTTAACCCTCCTGCCTCAGATATAAGCCTGCTGGAGTCTTCAAAGATGCCTTTCCATTATTCCTGTCACTCATCCTATAAACTGCAGTGGCATCCCAGTGTGAGCAGGGAGGAACAGCACTAGTGATGCATCTGGGATGGCAGCTGCCAGGCACACAGATGCCAGCCAACAGCTGTGGAGACTATGGGCTCCCTCCCAGCTAGTCACTCCTGTGATTCCCAAGAGCACCAGAGTTTCAGAGGGTCCCAAATGAGCCCATGCAGGGAGACATGGCTCCTCCTCCCCTCCGCGAGCTGGCTGCAGGCACGTCCGCCTTGCTGCGATACGCACATTTCAGATTATCTGACCTTCTGCAGTCTGGTTGTTTTGGCTGTGCAGCCTTGGTTTATATTTGGTCTGGGCTGGCTTTTGCTTTGCAGATCAGGTGGGAGGGTTTAACATTGTGTTTCTGGGGATTTGGGGATTTCTTCTTGCTCCCTCTCCCTCTCTCTTATTTCTCAATGATTTCTCCGGCTGGGTCAGGTTGATCTGTGTGGGATCCTGGCAGTGCACCAGAGTGTAGCATAAGCAGTGCTTGTAACATTGATTGCATTGTATACTCAGTCACTGGGCTGCTTGGGAGCCGGAAAACCTTTTACAAAACAGCAGATTTGTCCCCATTGAGCACACTTACAGCAAGTGGAACGAATAAAAAGCCAACCGCAGGCAAACCTCCAGGTATCTCTTGGGCAGAAAATGTACCAGGATAAATCCTGTCACACTGCAGCTTTCTCACACTCGTGGGAGATCAATGCCAATTCTATTAGGGAATACTGCTTCTTTCTATGGGTTATTTTGCTTTAGCTGAATTTCGTAGGCATTAATCCATCCTCAGTCATACACAGAGGTCAAAGCGATCTTTGCAAAGTCTGCAAAGTCCTGATTTTCCTCCACTTTCTAACAACTCTGTCTTGCTGGTTTATGGCCTCTTTTAGACCTCTAGATCACTGCTCCTACCAGCAGTGCCAAGTGATCCAGGAGAGCAGTGGAGGCAACTGGGCAACCCCATGAAGACTCCTTGGTTCCTCTTGAACACATCCCAGGGTTATCCCGGGAAGCAGGCTTCATAGGGCAGCCTTTGAACTGAGAAATCCTTTTCCTTGTGATGCTTCTGTGAATTGCTGTGTGGCAATGCCTGCTTCCTTCCTCACTGGGAAAGCCAGAGTGGGCACTCTGCACTTGCAGATCCTCTGGGAGATTCTCCAAAGCATCCATGAGGTATCCAAGGCAGTGATATAGTGTCTGCAGAGAGGTGAAGGCCAAGGTCAGAGGAAAAGTGGGCCTGTACCTAGCAGAATAAAATTACCCAGGTTAACCTGGTGCTGGTGACCAAGGAGAGACAGAGTGACAGGGGGGGTAGCATGCCAAGGCTGCCTTTCCCAAAGGTTAGACAGATGCAGGACGGAGCTTGCCAGGCACTGCACACACCCAAAAGTCAGTTTCTAATTTGAGAAATTTTCTAATGCCCACTGTACTCTGGGGAACGCAGCCTGGCAGAAGGCATGAGCTGAATGTGGAGTCCTCCTGCCACGCAGCTCCATACCTCTGTCCCCAGCAGAGAAAAGGGACATTGTGACAGCCGGGAGCACCATGCCAGGGAGGAAGCAGCCTGGCCAGAGCACAGCAGGCAGGCTGTGGCCACTGCCATGAACCCTTTGGGACACCTATGGATGTGGTCAGAAGGAAATAGCACAGAGGGGAGCTCTTCACACACCTCTGTGACAGCTTCCACGTTGCATCTCAGCCTTTCTCCCCAGCTCCTTAAAGTGAAAGAAGATGGTGTGCAGGGAATGGGGTCCCAGGAGCCCCTGGGGGCAGGTGACCTGACATCAGGCTGGATGTGCTCGTCAGACAGGCAGCAGCCTCATGGGGGTTTTGTGCTGCCTTGGGCTTAGAGCTCTTCCGGTTTTGAAGCAAATGCTCTGAGCTGGGCTGTGCTTCCCTGTTGCTCTGACACCCGAAACCCAGCATTAGGCTTATGAAGCTCGCAAGGCAGCCTCGTGAGATGTTTGCCAGGACATGAGGCTAATAATTTAATCAGGTGAATTCAGACGGGGTCCTGCAGCAGCTCAGGTTGCATTATATAACAGGACCTATAGGAGACTTTGCTGGGTGATAGGCTGGATGCTGCACAGCCTGCTCCAGGATGGCCATTAAAGAGAAAGTCTGCCTCCGTTTTGTACCCTGTCCAATGTCATGAAGTTTCACGAGGAGAGAAATGCGTCTTCCTTTCCATAAAACTGCGGCAGGGCTTTGAAAATTAAAATGGTTTGGTTTTACAACAGAAAATATTGTGTTGTGGCTGCCCACTTCCAAAACAACAGCCAGAAATGGTGCAGTTCAGTCTAAGAGACTGCACACAGGTTTCCATCTGGCTTTTGAGCTGGTTTAGCAATCCAGCTAGCTGGCCCTACTGAAGCACTTCATCCCACAGACATGCAATGTTTATTAGCACAGGCTATCAGGGGCCTGGGGCAGGTGGCTGGGTGAGAAGTGCTGCTCTCCTCAGGTACATGAGGTCTCCTGGGCCGGTATGACACGCTCACTTGCCTGTCCTTCCTTGATAGGTTTGATTAGTATCTGCCCCACACTCAGCATATTCACACCCTGCCACTGCATGGCACTGACCGTGTGACTGAGGGCACTGCTGCAGTGTGTGACAACACAACACACAGGACACGAGAGTAGGGAAGATTCAAAAACTGCAACAGAGATTGTGCCTGCAGAGGCAACACAGAGATTTGCTTTGCAACAGACAGAGCATCAGGTGGGGAGGGACCAGCACATTGGAATCTCCACTTTTTAGACCATTAGGACCCCACTCATCCTTCCCTTCCTTCCAGGTGTCCCACTAATTCCCCACTGGTCATACTGAACTGCAGACCCAGCAGCCCTCAGAGATGAGTCAATCTCTAGGTGGGAATCCAAGGCTTACACTTAGGTTCATGATGTTATTTTAGTTTGTGGTGTTTGCTTCTCGTTACGGTAAGCTCCGAGGAATGTCAGCACCAAAATAGCACAGAATCACAAGGTTACCTGATGAAGAATGAAGTAAACAAGAGGGATATTCTTTCTCTCTGCTTCTCTTTCATTATTTTTTGGTTTGTTTTTTTTTTCTTTCCTAAAAAGAGGCATCTTGAATACTGACATTGAACACTGGGGTGGAGATTTCAGGTTTGGAGATTAGGTGTATTCAGACACAGGAGGTATTTTGGACAGGCTTTGCCTAACCTCCTCTGAGGAGATGTGCAGCCAAGGTGGCATAGGTCTGCAGCAGCTGTGGAGATGCCATTCCTGCTGGCCCACCCTTGCCAGACACAAAGGTGGGGCTCTGCCAGTTCTGGGGAACACCAGTGCCCTGGCTGGCATCAGCCTACCTACCTCTGGTAACTGGAGCTGACATTGCAGGATGATGCAGCAAAGTAAAAGGGCCCTTGGAAGAAGCTGCATTTTAGGGATGTTGAACTGACAGCACTGCCTCTGATCCCCATTTCCCAGGGCTTATCCCAGAGGAATTATGAGCACAGGTAGTTCTGCATTCAGGAACTTCACCTGCAGCAGACAGCCCCTGGCCCTCTCTCAGAGGCACAAATGAGGACACACAGCCTCTTTCCAGAACCACGTTGAGGTCTCCTGGGACAACAGTGCACAGTCCAGAAGGGAGTCAGAGCTGTGCTTCTCTGTTTAAACTCCATAAGAAATCAGAGTAGGCAAAAAACAAAACCAGCGTCTGGCAGACAGAGAGGAGCCAGGAGTGACTTCCCTGTTTCTGGGAAGGCAGTGCAGATGGTGGGAATATTTCAGCCGTGCAGTGGCAGCAGTGGTAACCTGGCACGAGGGCAGCTGGGGCTCAGTTCCCTCCTCTCCTGGGCTCTTTGTGTGACCTTGAGCATTGGGCTTGCACAGAGCCTGCACTGGTGCCCTCATAGCCTCCATCTGCACAAGGACAAGTGCATTCAGGACAAGAGGGGTGCTTGGTGACCTGAGGACCCCATCAGTACATGGAGGTACCAGACCCCTCCTTAGAGCCACAGCAGGAGACTGGGGTACAGTCACCACCTCGGCTGCTGCTTCTCTGTGTGACATGGAAAGGACATTGCTTGGTCCAAATTTCTGAGAGGGCACTTGGGAGGGAGGGTCTCACAGAAACCTGGGCTCTCCATCTGCAAACTAGCAGCTCAGGCTGCCAGCCTAGGGATTTTGTTATGCTCCTATTCTGCCCAGAGGATGCTGGGGGCAGCAGCAAAGACAAACAGCAGGGTCCCCTTAGAGCAGAAACCCGCCCCCCCCACAGCTGAAGGGGACTGCTGAGGCAACCAACAGTTTCCAGCATTAGCTTCTCTCTTCATATCCCCTTCCACTTTTCTGAAAGAAATCTACTATACACAAAGCTGGTTAAAAACAAACAAACAAACAAAAAAAACCAAACCAAAACCAAAACAAAAACCAAGCAAAACAACAACAACAAACCAACCAAACATCCTTCTTACAAAACCAAAATAACCTGCATATAGCAAAAGTTAAAATGGCAGTTTCAGCTGCTGTACCTGGCTGGGGTGCAGTGGTTCTGTGGGATCACCCATATGCCAGATAGTCAAGATAAGCCAGCAGCTGTGCCCTTTATCCCTGTCTGGTATACTAACAAAATTATAAAAAAAGCCACCGCGGTTTCACTGGCCACACTGTGCATGTGGCTCGGGGCTCCATGAGGGAATATAATGACAAAACTGGGGAGACTCCAGGCATGAGGACATGGGATGGCAGCTCTTTCTGTATCAGCAAGGAGGGACAAGCATGTGGGGCACTGCTTGAAATTGCCTATCTGTTGCAAGGGCAGGGATGAAAGTTGGAATGTGGAGAAAGGTGGAGTGGAAAATAAGGTCCAGAAATGCAGCTTTGGCCTTTTGTCTCCCTACCCTTCAGCAGAGAAACCTGTGGGGGGTACAGGCACAATTCCTTCAGACATATTTACACCATGCATCGTACTAAAATTTCTGTTGGAGTTGCAAATAAATCTGCAGCTGGATTGGGCTGGGAGAGAACCACTGGTGCCTGATTTGGGGCTTCCTGGCCCAAGCTTCTTTCACTTCACCCCTTGTCATACTCAGAGCTGAACATACTTTGGAAAGAAGACATCTGCTTCAAAACAGTGGCAATCACTCTTTTTGGCCAGAGGCAGCCAAAAACTGGAGGCAGGCAACAGCTGGGTGAAGCACAAAGGAGCTGTGAAGCAGTCAAAGTTAGCAAAAGGAGCAGCAGCCCCAGTAGACACCACCTGCATGAGAAATTTCCAGTTTTTCAACTAAATGTTGCAGGGGCTTCCCAAGAGAGAGAGGTGACTCATATCTCTGTGGTGCTCACGGGCCCTAAGCAGCCAAGTCACAACCCAGCAAACCCAGGTTTTGTGCCTGCAATTAGGTGGCAGGATGGAGATGATTCATGAGATACTGCAGAACACAACGTAACAGATGCCCTGGCTGAGAGTGCTGCAGGGACATGCAGATACCAGGAAAAGCTGGGCAAAAGATTTCAGTTTGAAGGGACTTTGAAGGGAGGAAGGTGTAGTTTCAGCTGGAGCAGCTGGGAACATCACAGCTAAGCCAGGGAGGAAAGGTAAAGCTTGGTTTGGGCTTCAGGGTATACTTGAGAAGCATGTTCTGTAAGGCCAGCTGAGTCCTGGACTGCTACAGCTGTGTGGTTATTGACATCTGGTTGAACTTGAGCATGGGAACATGCACAGACCATGGGAAGGGGCTCCATCACTTCAGCATGGATAAATCTGATGTTCATGTGCTGGAGGAGCCAGTAGGTGAAAATGCAAGCTGTCACTTTACAGTTATAATCTATTTACAGGTAGTTGTGGGGTCCTTTGAAAGATAGAGCATGGTGCTAAGAATGCCAGGGTCATGGGTTTGATCTCTGTATGGACCCTTTCACATAAGAGTTGGACTTGATGGTCCTTCTGGGTCCCTTCCAACTTTGGCAATTCTGTAATTCTGTAATGTGATGATTTTACACCCTGCATAAAGAAACAGTGCTGACAAAGAAAAGAAGAGATACCTATAAACTGAGGACTGAACTCTGTGGATAAACCCCATAAAAATGTTGTGGGTGATCCTGAATTCCTTCAGAGAGAAGCAGAAAACTGGAGCAGATGGGTGAGACTGGAGAGGTCGTGTGCACAGCGAAGATGAAGAGGAAACAGTCACAATGGTGGGAATGGTGCAGGCTTGCCCATTAGAGTTTGTTTTACACAGAGCCTATCACTCTTTCTAGGGATTCCATTGCAGCACTGGGATGAAAGCAGAACAGAGATCACACATCCATTTTAACCACTTCCTCTCCCTTTTGGCTGAATAGCTGAGCTCACAAGATCCCACAAAGGTCACCCTGCAACAGGATACCCATTCAAGTGACAGGGAGAGATCTTGCTCCTCTTCTTTAGCAGCCCATTCTCCTTCTATGGTGTTTTCCTCCTTTGGTGGCAGGCAGGGGAAGGATTTCACAGGGACCACAGAGTGAGTGAGTGGGAGCTAGTACACACCACCATGGAGGGCTTTCATGGTCCTCTACCACAAAAAGGTCTGAATGCCACTTCCAATTTTCCTCTATGGGGAAGAAACACTGCACCAAATCCTTATCAAAGGCTCTCCTCAGCAAGTCCATAGCCTTCAGGATAGCCTTCAGGGAACATAGGCTGCTGTCTGCCTGGGGCTTCCTATCCGGGAGGCAGCTTCGGTGGCTTCCAACGTTATCCAGTAGCATCTGTTTCCACACTCTCCTTCACAGATGGTGCTGCTGCAAGAACCCCAGGGTTCAAACTTACACCCAGCTGCTGGATGTGCTTATGCAAGGCCAGGGCAGCCACAGCCAGGCAAAGGAGAGTGTAGCCTCCTTTATTACAGTATATAAAAGCAAGGGATGTGTTTATGGAGGTCAGAAAGGGCTGGCTCAGGACTTGGGATATTCTTCAAAAGGACAAGAGCCAGCTGCTGCAGGAAGCAACCTCCATCGTGGTCCTCAGTTGCATGTCAAATGTAATAGCAACCATTAAACAACAGTTGATAATGCTCACAGCACTAATAGCCTAGAGACATTGTACAAATGGTCACTCAGATAAGTATTTGCAGTAAAATCTGCCTGGGAAGCATTTTTTCTCCAAGCAAATGATATTTCGTCCATGCTAAATTTTTTCTTTCCTGTTTCAGGGTCCAGTTCCTCCCTGTTTGGCAAGTCATCATGTTACTTCCAGGTGGGCAGAAGATGGACACTTGATAGAGATTCATTTTTAGGTCTAAAGGAGTTCTTATCACTGCCAAACACCTGGAACTCCCCACGGTTTCCATTTTTATCCAAATCTTGGACAACCTTAGCACAGCTTCAATCTTTTGCCTGGAATCAGGGTTTAAAGGTTGAAGACAACATCTGCAGTAGTCTTGAGAGTGAACCTGTGCAACACTGGATTTCACATTAAAATTTTTCTCATTAGCTTCATATACAAATCAGCTTTATATACCTCATAAGAGTGCTCAGAAAGCGCTTCCAGTTCCAGAGAACAAAGTGGAGGTATTATTAGCAGAAAGCAAAGAGCTGAGCTCTTGCTCTCTCTGTAAGCAGGCATCATGCTGAGCAAGAGGTTTTAAATAGTTTCCTCTGAGGCAACTTAGACTCCTTCTGTTACACAGTTTTACTCAAGTGTTCAACAAATTATCTCACGAAGGAAGCAAATATCACAAGAACAATGTCCCTCGTATGTCTTGCAGGGGTTGAAAACCACAGCATGGAAAGAGCAGCCTCAGCTCCCTAAACAAGTTAAACAGAAAGAAAAGGCACAGAGAGGGAAATCCTCTCCGACTTTGTTATGGAAATGTGATACAGTTTGACATTTTAATTGCGATTCTCCCCTTATTATCTGGCACACGTTCATAGTGCCCAAGATGTTGTTTAGTGAATCCAGCTGCCTCCTCCGCTCCGTTTGAAGTCCGGTGACTCCGCGTGATAGGGGAGTGTGAGAGTCAATGTGATTTGTGTATGAGGAAACATAAATATGTCACAGGAGTTTAGTCTTATAGGTCTGCAGAGTTTATACTCACAAAATCTGTTGTACCCTTGTTTACACACCCAGATCCAAAGGCCTGAAACACCCTCGCTCTAGCTCAAAGCTTTCATCGTTTCTGCCTCCTTTCTAATGAGGCCATTGCAAAGCATGTGGATGATATTTAACCACAGTTTAATAGATCCAGGAAAATGTGCTCTCAAATGTTAAGGGCTTTAATCAAAGTGATTCGTTGTCATTACCTGAGTTGAGCACACGCACGGTTCTGCTGCCACATGTGCAAACTCCTAGGCATGGGCCTCCTCATGTGCCAAAAACTTGTCCCTGCCAAAAAAAAAAGTGGAAGACTTGCAAATATATGAATTATAGCATACCCCTGAGCATAGACACCTGAGTACAGAGATGCAGCTGTGCTTAAGTGGTTAACAATGTTCGTGTTCTTCCTGCAGCTTACTTCTGCCAGCCAGAATTGTTAAGATAAACTCATCTGTTTGGTACTGGTTTTCACCTGAACTTCACTACTGCTGCCAGCCACAGGGGAAGGCTTGGCATATAATCCCATGATTCTATGTAACAGAAGAATGGAAAGATTTACCAATGGGCAAATTTATAAACAAGCCATAGGAATGTCAGGGGCCTAACTTAAGGGAAGACACTTTCAAGATCACCCTATTGGAAGCAGATGTTACAGTCTATAGGAGTCTCCTTCAAACCCCAGGTTGTAAAATCTGTGATTTTGAAACTGAGAGATAGTAATAGCCTCCTTTTGGATAGAAGGTTATTTGTGAGAAGCAACCATATGACTTAGCCTATTTCACCCTAGGACCACAGCTGTGTGTGCCTGAAAGCAGTAAGAACTCTGCCCTCCTCCAAACAGAAAACTGTTTGATAATTTATATTACTGGAATAAATGTCCTGGTAAAGGCTACCACAAAAAGGCTTGGTGGTCTTCCCCAAGCCCAGTTCTTTCTCCAGCAGTGGGAGAGGAGGGAAGAGTTGTTGGCAGGACACACTTGAAAAATCTGGCTAGAGATGAGACCTATGTCAGTGGAGCCTTATGTAAAGGTGTTGCCTGGGGAACATCCAGTTCCATGCCATCTCACTCTTAATTGAGGCCTGAGCTGTTAAATTTCTCTTGCTTCTAACCTTTACTTCTATAGCCCTGATGAGTGAGCTGGTGTGATAAGAACCCATAAGTGAGTCACAGTTTGAGAAACAGGATTCAAAGTAACATTCTGTTCTGGATGCTCAGACAGAAGCTTTAATGAGTAGTAAGACAATCACCACATGGAAAATGTCAACTGATTGCAGGACCAAATTACTGGAGCTTTGCCTTCTTGGACATACAAAAGATAGCTCCAATTTTTAAAGGGCAGTTCTAGAAAAAGCACATAAAGGGGGTTTGGATGCACAGGTCATAATTTTCAGGGGATCTGAACACATGGTTTCAGGTAGTGGCATTTCCTGCTCAATTTCACAAGAAAGTAGGGTTCTTCTCAAGAAGGAACAGAGAAGTATGGCTTAGGCATAGCATCTAATGATCTTGTGATGATGTGGTTAGCATGGGAATTGAGTAGAAGCTCAGATTGCTCTTCTTGTTTCTTCTTTAACATTTATTCATCAATTAACTGCAAAGTGACTTGACTCCCAGATATATGACTATACGCTGCTATAGTTACACAATAAATGCAATTAACTCCTGCAGAAATGACATCCTTGCTGCCAGCAGTCACCATGTCCTAATCTTCACCACACTTCACATAGCACCCAGCTGATGTGGGAAAATGGCTGTGGTGAGAGGTGGAAAACAAGCAGGTGTGGGTAAAGCAGCCCTTAGAGAGCATTTCAGAGAGGCTCACAATATTTTATCCCACCTGTGGCATCTTAGTAATTTCATTGTCCATCTCCTAAACATTATTTCTTACTTATGTCCAGAGTCTTGGCAAAGGGAGCGGTTCAGTGCCCAATGCCAGGTTGAAGCCAGGGGTTTAGGGATAAGGGAACATGGAAATGAAGCCAATACTTATTTTTGTCTCTAAAGCATGTGCCTGATACTGTAGCATGAGCTTTGTCAGGCCTTACTTGTCTTCATGCCAGAGGTTCAAATCATGGGAGAGTGGGGGGCCATTCAGCAACATTTTGCTGAGTGGAAGCTCCTAAGGAGGACTTCCCTCTCCCCTGCCTTCACCCTTTTGTTTGAGGAAAACTGGTCCCTGACCTGCCCAGAGCATGAACTCAGTTAACATTTGAGCCAGTTAGAGGCCAAGCAACTTATGAACTTCTCATCTCCTTGCAGCTACTGCTGGGAAATAGTACTTGTCCCAGGAGCAGGATCAGGGAACTAAACACAAAGCTGTGAATTTGCAGCTGACATGCTTTAGATGGCCTCATACCTATTTCCACCAGCAGAAATATTGCCACTCTAGCCACTGAATCAGTGAGCTTGGAATTAAAAAGGGAACAGTGTCCACCTGATAAAGATGATTTGCTCTTTTGCTTTAATTGTGGCTCTCAGAAGTGCAACTGACTGTAAAAGCTCCATAAGCTCCCAGATATCAGCTGAGCCACAGTATCTGGCCATGCCCAGGCTCCTCACCCACAGCAAAGGAGGAGTTCAATGCATTTTGTGTCAGCAGTGAAATCTGCACTCCCCACCTCATATTTGTGAAATGCTCACACACAGGATCCACTCCTCTGTCCAGCTGACACATGGCAATCTCCAATGACAGACCATATGTCTGGGCCTTCAGAAGTGATTTAGGCTGAGTGAATGATTTGTTCAGGGCAGAGAAAAACATCCTTTTGTGGTCCTAAGGAGAGCTAGCAAAGATAGTACCCAGCCCAGCTGCCAGTCACTAGTGTTGGCTGATGGGAGCTCTCCCTCATCTGTTTTAGTGCGAAGTTTTTAGTACAAACCAGTTTTAGCAGCAGGTTAAGCTAAACCAGATGACTCTGTCCTTCCTCAGCTGAGGAACACCACCCTAGCAGAGCTGTGGGATGTCGTACAAACTCCAGCAGAAGCATCATTGCAAGTAGGTGTTGAGTGCAAACATCCTAAAACTTTTCCTGGTCACTTGCAAAGTCAGTGTGCATCTTTGTTCTCAGTGGCAGAGATCATTTCATTCACTGCTTTGCCTGGGTCATTTACCTAAACCACGGGATCCTTCCTGGTTATTCCATATGGGAGACAGACATACTCTGCATGCAATTGGAGCTGCCTTACAAAGCTTTGTTGGGGGCACTGCAGGAGAAGTGAGTTTCTGCAGCCAACTATTGACATTGAATAGCCCTGCTCATTTCAGGAATCCACTAGTGAGACCCTTTAACCATCCATTCCCATTTATCCCTGCCTAACATTGCTAGTTTCACTGACTCTGCTCCTCTCCTCCTACCCCCATCTCTCTTTATGTGATCACCTAACCTCTCCAAAATTAGTGGTGCTATGTTTAGCCTGTTCTGGCACTCCGAGCACTCCTGTGGATGCTGAGATGGTCTCACAGGGACTCTACAAATTTCCACTGCTATTGGAGAGAGGAGGGGTTTCAAAACTGCTGACACCGGATCCCAGTGAGTGAACTAAACCAGGAGGCTGGAGCCTGCAAAATGTTCTTAATATAACCGGGGCAAATGGCTCTCATCTTGTGTTACTGAAGCCCCTCTTGTGTCATGTAACCGGGGCAAATGGCTCTCATCTTGTGTTACTGAAGCCCCTCTTGTGTCATGTGCCCCAGCAGCCCCATGTCCCTGTCAAGCAGGAGGGCAAAAATGTGAGGTCATTTCCAACAACTCTGTTTCTGTGACATCATCACAGGAAAGCCAAGCATCTACTCATTTTAGGCGTGGGAAGTCAGAGGAAGGGGCAGGTGCAGGAGTTAAGCTTTCCTTTCTGCTTCCATGTGAGCCAAGCATAGTTTTGAAGGGTAGAGTGGGGTCATTTTCCTCCCCTTTCCTCCTTCTTGGAGCTTCACTGTAGCTGTGTCACCGGCAGCTGTTTAGGAGTGCGGGGCTGAGGCAGCTTGGCTCCAGCCCTGCCGGAGTATGCAGGAGCCATCTACAGGTGATGGGAGATAAGGCGGCACAGCCCTGCCTGCCCCTGCCAGCCGGAGGGCACGATGCTGGCCCCCGGCGCTAAGCCCAGCTCCCCGGCGTCACAGCCAACTCCAGGGTCACCGCCATCCCTCTCACAGCGCACCTGTGCCTTCTGTGAGTGGCCACGAGCTCTTCCAGCTCACAGCTGCTAACTTCAAGACAGGGAACCAACACCTGAGCTTGCTGGGAAGGCTGGCGGTCCCTGGGGTGGTGAATCCTGTCCAGAGGGCCACAGGGCAGGTGCCACTTGCAAGCCACCACAGGTGGGAGAGCCCCATGGGAGACAACTCCGAAGCAGCCCGCACATGCCTCCAGTGTGGCAGCAGGAGGCCAGACCTGTGTGGGGCCAGGAGACTGGATTCACAGAGCAAGAAAGGGACCTTCAGCCCTTGACAACCAGCCTTGAGATCTAGCCAGACTTCAGCCATGTTCCAGAGAGCTTTGCTGGCTGCTGCATGGTGCTTGCCTGCGGCAACCTGCAAGACCACGTGCCAACACACAAGAGGAGGCAGAGCCCAGCAGGCTGCTGGAGGAAACACAGTGGTCATGCACAGGATAGTGCAAGGAGGGTCAGTCTCACATTGAAAAGAGAGGGCTCCAGATGGAGAGCCATGATTGCAAAGCATTTAGGAAAAAATGGGAACTTCTCCTACTCAGAAAGGTTGGTGTGAATTGCTGTAGGAGGCAGGAGAAGGTCTAGACTGGAAGACCACTTTCACTCAATAGTCCTTAAAGATTTCATGTAAATCTATAAACTTTTGTGTATTTGCTTTTTTCATCCACTGTTACCATAACAGTTCCTTCTTTCATCCCCCTTGTATTTCTACATGGACCAAAGCTCACAAGAGACAGGAGGAGAGCTCTGGGCATGCTCTGTGCCTAAAATTCTACTGATCCCAAGAAAGGCATGTGGTGTTTCTCTACCACAGGTATTTGCCTAGCTCATTTTTTTTTTCTTTTTTTTTACCCTCTTGTCTCCAATATCTCATCCTTCTCTTTGTTTCCATTCAGGGTCTTCCCCCACTACCCCCACCATCCCTCAGTCATCTTCCATTTGTTTCCTACATATTACTCTCAATGAACCCAGCTCTGGCTTCTGAGTGCTGTAGCCCCCAAGGGCTCTGTATGACTGACACATGACATGTTTTAAAGAGTGTGGACTTAGCCCCAGCGAGGTGAAAGAGCAGTAGTCAGCATGTATGAGCTGTGGAGCATAATAGAAAATACAGCTTTTAATTAAAACTGGTATTTCGGGACCTCTGCTGGTGGCAGCCCTGCTGAAATACGACATTGCTGAAGCCCATTGCTGATGGGTTGTAGTGTGACCCCATCCCCAGGAGCTGCCACTCCCACCATCACTGCCAGGCCTTGGAGTGATGGGAAGTGCTCTGTGTAGTGACTAAATACCCAGCTTGGGTTCAGAGCACTCCCATGACAGGATGGCAACAGCCTTTGTAGCCTGGAGTAATGACAAAATGTGGCAAAGTGCAGGTCACAGCCATGGCACTGCTTTGCATATTGTTTCCAAGAATTTAAAATTACATTAAAATGAAATGTTGTGGGACTGTGTCCCTGTTGTCACATACATAAGTGGGACTAGATCCCAGGAGACCAGGAGCAAACTCTTCCAAAATCAGTCCTATTTATATGACACAGGACAGCACCTGCTCTTACACCTTGTTCTCCAATATCTCATTTCATTTATTCCTTTCGTTTTTGGCACCTGCTGCAGATGACTCTCCAAAGCACTCTCTGCAAGGACAGCCCCATGCCTCTCCCAGCAAGATGAAGCACCTCAGCTCTCTGTTCACTCCTCAGCCCCTTGAAGGTACCACCACAACTGCAGGGAGGCACAAATGGGAATTAGAGCCAGTGCTCCAGGCACAGACAAGCCTTGATTTGCTCCTTGTGATGCTACTGCCTCCCTGTGATACCTGGGGCTAGTCACTTGGACCTTGATCTGCAAAGACAAGCGTGACTGCCTTGGTCTTGGTGTCTGTAAGCCTGATTAGCAGCACAGCCTTACTTCACAAGGTACCACAGAGGAAGCGGGTGTGCCCTACGGACAACCCGCAGGACCAGGATGGCATCTCAGAGAGAGAAAGCAGCAGCAGGCTGTCCTCGTTATGAATAATTCTCTTAAAATGGAAGCAGTGCTTCCCACGTGTCCCTGAATACCTTATCCCCCTGGCACAAGTGGAAAGGGCACTGGGAACTTCATCTTGCCCAATTTGGCTCCTGTGTGCACGGTGCCCTTGTACAAAGAAACCGACGAGCTCTCAGAAAGCTGCAGCAGCTTGATGCAGCACTTCTCATTTCCCTCTGTGCCCTTTCAGCCAGTCCATGATCTGTGCCCAAGGCATGTCTCAGAGCTGGGTATCTCAACTCAAAGTCACGATGTTACCTTCTCCTGAATTTTCAAGCAAAAAAAATATACCTGCTCCATGAGTGGGCTGTGAGATCGATGTTTTCCATCAAAGGTGAAGTGAATTAGTGCTGTGTCCTTCAGGGTGCATCTGCCAGAGGCTAGTCACTGAACAGCACTTCAGAGAAAATCAGAGGGAGAACAGAAACTCTGTTTTTAGCACAGAAGAAAATATGGGGCACACCTAGTGCCCAGAGCCATAGCTCATTTGATAAACAGAGGTTGGTAGTTTGGGGGTTTTAAAATTTAACATATTAGGATGGATCATAAGGAACAGCTCCATAATTTGGACCCAGCAATACCTCTACCTATCAGCAGAGGAAACAAATAACAAAGAGCTGCCAGCAATGCTTCTTCACCAGCACTGCCCTCAGTGAGGCCCTGGGGCTCCTTGGTGCCAGATCCCAGTGTGAGAGCCTGGTCCTCCAGGTGAGCAGAGGAGTCAGCAGTGACTGAAGGTAGTCCTTCTCTCTCCATTGTCAGAGTGCCTCAGAGGTCTGGCAAGAAAAAGGAAGGACCACCAACAAGAACACAAGCTCATGCTGGCTGCTGACTCAACATGAGGAATGAAGTTTCAGGGTAGGAGCTGCAGGTCTGGTTTGGATTTTCTGGGCAATGTTTTCCACAGCTCTGGAAGTGGGGGCCTTAATAACTGCAGCAGTCATGTAATGGAAGGAAGACCAGGGTTCTACCAGTTAGTCCCAGACTTCCTGAGTGGAGACCCTTGAGAGCTTCCCCAGGCTGTGCAAGGGCTGCAGAGCACAAGGTACTGATCATCTTCCCACTCTTGCCCTTGCTGAGGCCCATTTGAGGAGAACCATCCCCAGAGGAGGAAGAGGAACTGTTCCTGATGTTGTCCCTCAGCACCTGTCCTTCAGGACATGTGCAGGGGTACTTTGGCTGTCAGCAGAGCTCAGCAAGAAAGTCATGAAAAACCCACCCCAAGGGGACTCCTGTCCTTTTTATCCACAGGTTTAGGTCTTTCACACACCAGCAAGCATGGAGTTAATGCTGCAGTTCAGATGAAATCCAAACATTTGCAAGTGTGGGAATTCCCAAAGAAAGCAACAAAACTACCTTCACTCTGCCCTTCCAGCAGTGCTTTTACACAGCCTGCAGCTGAGTCTGCCTTGGCCAGCTGCAACAAAGACTTTAATCTTATCAGTGACCATAAAAACTCGAATTCCTCTTAGCAGAATTGCTGATGGGGACGGTAGTGCTAAGCCTGGCTTCATTGCAGGCTTGTGCAGTCAACAGCAGGGAAAAATGCTATATCACAAATTCCTGAATCACAAATTCCTGTATCATCCCCCTCTCCACAGGATCCAAAATGGCTTTTCCCTCCATCACTCTAGGGGTAGGATTTTCACATTACTGAAGTTAAACAGGTACAATGTTTCCTGCAGGTTCATCTAAAAGTGCTGCAGAAGTGCTCTGTCCTGACAGCAGGCATGCTTGGCTGCAGGTGGGACTGACAGCTCCTCTGCATGGCTCCACTAAAAAGGCAAGGCAGGACTGTGTGCCTGTGGGCAGAAGTTCCTGGCAAAGACATGCTTCTCCCAGCAAGGTGCAGCATGTTCAGCAAGGATGGAGGATGTCCATGGAAATGGCTTGGCATTTTGATGGGGAGAAAGCAAAGCTTTAAGTGCTTGTCTCCACCTGGGCTCTCTTCCATGTATGAGGGCAGGTGCTAGAGCTGGAGAGCAATAGGTGGGGTCAGGTCTCAGACATGGAGCTGAGACCTGGCTTACACCTCAGTGGCTAATTTTGGTGTTACTGACAAACAAAAAGATGCTGATAAGGTTGTCTCTCATGGTGTGTAACTTGAAGGTGTGAGCTCCATCCCACAGATACTTGGACCTTGGGCAGGAGGTGGTGAGGAAGACCTCCCACATGCATGGGCCTTTCCTGGGCTACACTCAGCTGTGTTTCCCTTGCACACCCGCCACTGCCATCATCCTTCCTGCTGTCTCAGGTTCATCCCACTGTCTCCCTATTTGTCCCCTCTTGAGGTATTTATCCATTACCTGCTATGTCCCCACCAGCTATGCCCAGCCTCCCCACACTTTCAGAAGAATTAACCATTTCTGTGTTTCCCTGGCCTCTCCCTTGTGGTGCACACCATTCACCCACATGCATTTCCCTCCCTGTGCACATGAGTGGTCTTTACATGCACACTTCTCATGTAGGGCTGTGAGACAATCTGAGCACCGCTCCAGCTCAGTCTGCTCTCTAATGGAGATGCCTCACCCATGGAAGGAGCTTTCCCCTCTGCTTTGCAGCTGATGGCTCGTCTTGCCCACTGGGAAGACCCCCCAGGATACCCAAGGACAAAGCACCCTTGTGCCAAAGACCTGGAATGACCGTGCCACGCAGACACACTTGAACGCCCTCTGAGAACAGGTCTGTAAGTACTGTTCATGGCTTTCCAAGGTCTCACTCCTGATGCTGATAGGAAGTCACTCTGCTTACACAGGAGAGGCTGGTGGAAATACTTGGCATGCACTTCAGCTGCTGATAAGGCTGGACTATCTGCCAATACACACTGTGCCTCTCCCTCTGTCTGACTTGGAGTGGTCTACAGTTCTCATCTCCATCATATGTCAACAGCTGTGCCTTCTGGCTCCTTCCCCTTGCCTCACCCTTTGTACATCTTGGATTATAGTTGCTCAGCACAGGGGTTGGCCAAGACCCCAACATCCAGGTCCTGTGATATCTGACTGCTTTGGGAATCAAACCATGGAGGATATCACACAGGCACAAAGTAGTGCTTGCAACTGCATTCAGACACGTGGCTTCACTTGCAGAAGTGTGCATCTAACCCTGGTTTTGGGTAGAGGGAGATAATGGGCCTCCTTCCTCCCACCGTTGAAGGCTGGGAGGTGACAAAGAGCCATCCTAATTAGGGGCTACAGAGATGAGGCTTCCAAGGAGAACAAGTTTTATTTATGAGCCAGATTAGGAGGCATTAATTGCTTTCTCTCCTGGTTTCTGCTCAGAAAGGTACAGTAATCACAGGAACATTTTTGACATTGTTGACATAGCTTCCCAGCCCTCCTGCTGAGAAACAGGGACTCTTGCATACTTCAAAAAGGCTTAAAGGCTCGGGTTGTGCCACCACAGTAGTAGTGCCGATCTAGGACTGGGGTGGGGGGAATTTGCATTAGAAGGATTAAATACCAGGGCTATTGTGGAATTTTAAACTGATGTTTTCCGGCTGACCACAGGCCCAGAGCTTGTGTGTGGCATGTTTGAGCCTCAAAAGTGCTCTTGATCCTCTGATCTTTTATTTCATAACATTTCTCCCCACTCCCTCCCTTCAAATGTATTTTGCTTTTCTTTTGGCTGCTGAGCAGACACACACTAGCAAAAGGAACACGTTGGGTTGACAGTACAGAAAACAGTCTGAAGCTCAGGAAAGCTTTCTTTGCATGTATTTGAAATGCTGAGCATCTGGATTACTCTCATAGTCCTGGGCCCTGTGGTAACAACGATGTTGAGACAAGATCCATTCTGATCATTCTGATCCAAGTGCCCTGTGAAGCTTTGACACAGTCCTGCACAAACACTAAGGAGTGTGCTTACATCTGATTATCTTATGACATGTGTGTCTGGCTTGTGGTTCATACAAAACTCTCCTGACTTTCATAGCATGATGCAAAATGAGAGGTTTCTTGCAGCTTCACCAACATAATGGCATCTCTGCTGAGACAACCCATCACCAAAACTTCAGTCCATTATATTTCTGGCACTTCTCAAGTACCTCACTCTGCAGGAAGAGAATGATCCTGTGGGGATGAGCAGTCTCTGGCACCACTGCAACCATCATATTTTTGTGCCAACCTGCCATCCAGTTGTCATTAAACACGGGCTCAGGCTACACACAGATGTCCTGCTGTGGTAGCAAAGTGCTTCTTATTAGGTCCTGCAGCTGTTTCTGGGTTAATTCTCAGAGTAGTCACCCCCCTGCACAGCATTGGGTAAGAAAAACATGGTTCTGGCAGGGAAAGATATCTGGGGCTGGGTTTTTGGGTTGGTTCTTTGTTTGTTTGTTTGTTTGTTTGCTTTTTTATGCTCTGCACAGAGTTGAATACCCAGCCTTCCAATATTAGCCTTGCCACATGCAGCATCCCAAAGTTGAGCAAGTCTTGCCTTGGCTTGTCTTTGAAACAAGATATTAGAAGCTGGAAAGGGTCAGTCCTCGCCCTTAGAATGCAATATTGTGGTTTGATGTCTGAGCAGGGCCTCAAAGGGAGGCACATTCCCCCGCCTGAAGACTGGGAGCACTGGGGGAGTCCCTTGCTGCTCCCCCACATAACCACATCACAGCCAGCAAGCATCCCTCCACACGATCATCATGACAGCCCCATGAAAACAGGGACCCACAGCTTGCTCTCAGCTCTTGCTTAAATCTGGTTGCTTCCCAGAGCACAGCCCTGTGGTTTGCAGGGCACACGCACCCTCTGTCAGCAGAACCAGCCTCTTCCCACTGCCATGTGGCCCTTTGTGGCTGAAGGCCCCTGTCAGTGTCAGCTAAAATTGCTGGGGACCTAATGCACAAATATATATCCGTTCCTGTCCTTTCAAGAATCACTCTTTCTGGTGTTTCTAGTAGTTATAATTCAGCAAGGACTTGGCAACTCATCAAAGCTAGCATTTTCCCTTAGTCTGATGCAGGAAAGTAATAAAAGAGTAACCACTAAAGATCTTGGACCAGTTACACAGAGACGCAGCAAGAGGATTCAAATTTTTCCCTGCAGCCATGACTCAGCTTTACAGCCCATCCCCTACAGGGTAGTGTCCCCAAAGTGATGGTTGTACCACAGCCAACTATCCCTCTACCACATTTCCTCACACATCCTGGGATGAATCCTCTATGGGAAGCTGAGCATGCTGCCATGGAAGCAGATACAGGCTCCAAGAGCAGGTGTGCTCTCATCTGTATTTGACAGATGCCTGTTAATTATTTATAATGCACAAGAGGTGTACTTGGTGCTAGACCAACAGCAAGCAAGACCAGCCCCTTTCCCCAATGAGTTTTCTATGCAGATGATGCAGATACCAAGAGGCAAGGCAGGATTAGGCATGAAGGAGGAAGTCAACCATGTCATGGAGGAGGATGGTGATGAAAGGAGATACAAAAGCTGTAAGACATTTAGTGGAATTGAAAGGGGATAGTTTGAAGAAGAAAGAGAAATGGTTTTCTACTTATGAGAAACAAAACACAAAGAGGCAGCAGAAATTTGTCAGAAGTCCCAGAGAGTATTGAGAAGACATATCATCTTCAGGCTTAAAACAAGCACAGCTCCTGCCCTGACCACCATATCTTACTTGTGCAACAAGGCTGTTGGAACCCGGGAATGAGTAGTCCTAGAAATGCAGCAGAAGGGGCTGCCATGAGCTGGTCTTTTGCAATATGCATGGGTGTGCAATATTCTGGATGTGTAACATGAAAGGATAAGTAGGAGCTGGAGAAATACAGGCAGGACAAGACCTATGCTGAGCTGCCTGTGCAGGCCTCTTTAGTACTGGATATTTGGGAACGATTTGTCTCACAGTAGTGTTGTTCAGATCCTCATGTCATCCTTCTGTTTAGGAAGGGGTGGACTGGAAAGCACCAATGATACTACAAGAGGGGCATAAAATCACCACTACTTCCTCACAGGAGACACAGCCCACAATCCATCCTGCTTCACTCTTGCAACTGCAAACTGACAGGAGAAAAGCTGCTGACAAAAAGGAGTCCTTTAAATCAATAGACAACCCAATGGTTTTTTGAGTCACAGTGCCCTGATTCAATATCCTGCTGGAACAATGATAAGTCTCTATTTGATGGTCTGCTTAGTAAGATGTCTTTTTGGAATCCTGCACTGACCACATCAGACCACGCAATTCCTCTCCTCCTTGCCAGGATGCACTTACACATTGCCTGCTTTAATAGTTGAGGTGGCCCTTTTATTTCAATCACTTCTTTTCATTGGCTTCTGCAACCTTCTGAAACCATTTCAAGCTGACTTTTTTTGCCCTGGGCTGAAATTTCTCACGCTCATGCTCAGCCCCGAGTGATGAAAGTTTGACGATAATCTGCTGTTGCTGGTGTCTTGACTCAACAATGTGGTGATTTTGGGCTGGAACAACTGGAACTCTGTTTGCCACTGATTGGAGGAGGCACGGAGCGAATTGTGCCTCCTCACTAACTCCACACACTCTAATTTTCGGGTCCCAGGATGTCTCTTCACCCCTGCTTCAGCACCCAGGCAGAGTCCAGGCTCCAGAACACCCTCCTTGCTTCAGTCCATGTCTCCTGCTGATCCAGCAGGTATGGTCCTGCTGTGGCTTACCCAAGCAGGTCACTTCATTTAAGAGACATTAGCAAAGTGGTTGATATTATTAAGGAGAAATGTAATCAAGCAGAGTCCACGGGCTTAGCAAGCCAAGTCCCTTCAGGGTCACACTGCTTTTCATTAACCTCTTCCTCCTTTGGCACAAACCTTGCTGATGTGTGGCCCCTGATTTTGCAGCGTGCCCATCCTTTTCCCTGTGTGCCTCCCCTGACTTCTAGTACACGGTACACAGAGTTTTGCTTTGAAATCCCTTAGGACAAATGGGCTTATTCACAGGATTAAGTGCTGCCCCACTATGGTTTCCAGACTAGCTTGACTGCAGCACAAGACCTGAGGCTCTTGATTTCAGCTGATTTCCTCTCAGTGTGGGGGAGTGAGTTGCCTCTGTGTAGGTTCTTATGGCTCTCTTGCAGTCCCTTGTTCTCTCTTTCTTGGGGTCCCTTCACCTTTTCTGCTCCCCTACACATACTAGTGCCAGGAGACCCCTTCAACACAACCTTCCCCTCCCTGCAACTGAGCCCTTGGCAACACAATCTCAGCTGGGTACTTCATCTCTGTACCCCACTGGTAGCTCAAGATCAGTCAAGGGTGACATCTGAGCCCACATTCTTTTTTGCACGGCCCCTGTGTGCTCTGCAACTGTTGGAAAGAGCCCTGCTGCAGAGTTCCATGAAAGGCAACACCGGGCAGTGGCAGCGGACTTTTCATTTTGTTTCACCCCATGAAAAGTCCAGCTGAGCAGATACCTCAACCCAAACGTTTGTGAAAGGTGGGTGGAAGAGATTAAAAGCCTTGAACCCTTTAAAGCAGTCTGATAGTGAAGGCTTCTGGCATTGGCCAAAAGCTAAAGGGGTATGGCAGGGAAAAATATCCAAAGCCAGAATAAACTCAAAAGAAGGCCAGAGCTCATCTGTGCTCCCCTTACTCTCTCCTAGCACTCTCCACCACCTGGAGCACCCACTGCAGAGCCTGCTGGGAAGCAAGGCCGTTCAGTGAAGGGCAGACTATTAACATTGAATCAAAAGGACATTCAGCAGCCAGCAGGTCTGGTGGGAGGGAGAGCTGGGGGGAGCACAGCCCCCCCTCCCCCCACCCCCCATCCTGCCCTGCTCTTGGAGCCCAGCCGGATCAGCTGGGGCAGGGGGGAATAAAATATCTCCAGTATCAGCCACTGAGGCTTGCCTTCCCTTTATAGCAGCCCTGAGTGAGTGAGAGACACCGCAGGGAGAGCTGAGCTTCAGGGGCCGGGGGGGCCAAATGCTGGCCTGTGAAGTCAATAGTAATTTAACACCCCACTGACTTTTTTGGTTGGCAACAGGATAGATATTTAAATCATAACCTTCTCTCTCCTATACCCCTCCTCCCCACCAAAAATAAATAAATAAACCCAGCAGACCCTGTTTTGGCCTGCCAAGAACTTGGAGCATTTGCTGTGCACTCCCCGAGCCTCACGTTGGGCACCGTCAGCTGAGTCTTTCCTTGAATTAGGGACGCTCGCTCCCATCCAGCCTTTGGAGGGGTGCTGAGGACCAGGTGTCAGCAGGGCTGGCCCCAGCAGCTGGCTGGGACCCAGGCCTGTGTCCCTGGGTTGCTGTGCAACCAGAGGCACACGGCTCAGCACGGCAGTGCATACGTGCTGTTTCATCCCTGCCGCAGCCAGCTCATACCCGCCTCTCTGACCCCTGGCACCGCGCTCATGGGCCCCAGCTGGGCTCCTCGCCTGGCAGGGGGAGCAGCAGGCGAGGCCGGGAGTCTGGGAAGAAGGTGGGGAACACGGGGAGGGACAGGAAAAAAAAGGTAATTTTGAGTGTCAAGTAGTGTCCTTAGAGAGCCACCAGGATCTGAGACTAAATTCTTTTCCACTTGAAACGGATGCCTGAAAACAGGTCCTACAAACTCCCTGCTCTCTGCAGGTTACAGAGCCATTGCCCATCAACCCCTCAAGCCTGCAATCTTCTTTTTATTAATTTGTTCAGACCCTGGAAGAAATGGAGCTTATTGCAGAGCCATCTCCTGCTCAGTGGGAATTGCCCCAAAACCCATGTTTTGTCCTCCCACCCCACAGCGTAGGACAAAGACTCGTCTCCAGCATCTCCCTTACCCCCTTTCCCTTGAAGGAGTGTCTTTTCCTTGCACATGGTACTGCAAAACAGCTCTTTCCCTAAGGGAGCTCTCTGTCATTCTTTACAGCTCTGGTTTCTGTTTGCACCCTCTGTCCATGGGTCCTAATCCACAAGGCAATGAATTCAGTGGAAAAACATCCATCAGCTGCAAGGCCCATTGAATATGCCTGATATCAATTAGGATCTAATTTGTCTAGTCTTATTATTCACATATGAGTCCTGTGACTGAGACTCCCAGCACTAAATGGGAAATTTTCTCTCTCTCTGCACCTGGGTTTCAGTGGTTTTGATCAAACTAAATAGCCTGGCTTGAACTTCTATGGCTGCAGCCCCCACCTACCACCACTCTGCTGGATGTAGCAGAGAAAAGCACTGACTTTGGGAAGGGGGAAGCAAGAAGAGGAGCTAGCTTGAAGGAACACATGCAAGTAATAAGTGTGCAGTGGAATGTCCAGTTATCCCCAGAGTCTTTCTAATAGGATGACCTTCAGGTGAGCAGCAGGGAAAGGAGCTTTTGTTAACATGTGTGGCGAGGCCTGTGCGCTTTCACAGGGTTGGCAGGGACTGAGGTGCTCGCCAACAGCCTGCTTTCCACTGGACTGTGCATGCCAGTTGTCTGAAAAGCTGAGAAGTCAAAAAAGGGGGCTGCAAACAAAGAGCTATGTGATGCCCAGTATAATTATGGGATCAGCTCCCTCCAGTCTCCTTTGCACATTAACACAGCTCAGGGCAGAACTGCGAGCCCAAGCACCTATAAATTAAGGCTATAGTCCAAAAAATGTCTGAAGAGTGCCCTGCTGCCAAATGCAGGTGCTGACTGTGAACATTAGGGCTAAAGCTGCTGATTTAAAATTTCTGAGAGTTGGATTCTATCCTATTCCCTCCCTTATAGTGCTGCAATAGAGGAGCTGCTTAGTG
Source organism: Urocynchramus pylzowi (assembly GCA_013397555.1). Lineage (NCBI taxonomy): Eukaryota > Metazoa > Chordata > Aves > Passeriformes > Fringillidae > Urocynchramus > Urocynchramus pylzowi. The sequence continues at coordinate 437,999 of VZRH01008423.1, read as the reverse complement.
CAGCCCAGCCTTTCAAATGTTGGTGCCTGAAAGTAGGTTCTAAAATATGTGTGGAGCAGCCCTTTTCAGAAGCTCAGTGCATCTGGATGGATCATGTCAGATGTTCCTCACAGCTATTGAAAACAATTCCAGCTGCCTAACTCTGGTATTTGGAGCCAAATTTGAGGTGAGTAGGATGGAAAAGTTTGGTTTCACTTGTTAACAAGTCCTTCAGTTCATACCCAGTGGAGAAAAGGGACTAGCAAAATTTAGGACAGCTACAGTAGGAGACAATAGAGACAGAAAATTGGTCTGTTAGCAGATTTCCACCCATTTCTTTTGTAAGCCCATGAATAAATATATCTCTGATGCCACTGTTTGTTTTTATTCTTCCTGAAAATGGTCCTCCTATTATTTTTACCTCATGCCTTGGCACTCACTGTAATCCGTCTAGTTCATTCTTTTCGTGAAGAAATCTAGTCTGAACAGAAGAAAGGTCATGCTCTTGGCCACACCTCTGTTAATGCCTAGACAACAGTGGGCTATGGCATGAGGTTATAGGTTGTGCCACTAACTGAATGGAAACAGGAATGGCTATGGGACTGTGCTTCCTTTGTCCTTCAGATATGTCTTACTTTCAGGAATGGTGCACAATAGCTTCTAAGGAGTGGGTTTTTTTTTTTTTTCTCAGTGACTATTTAAAATTGAGCAACTTTTTCTTCCTGTATAAGTTTTGTACAACTCCTAGTTCATATGCACCTCCTTTCAGGACAAAGGGGGTATTCAGGAATGCTGAGCTTCATAGACCACTGAGTTTTGCCTTATGACATGAGCAGACCCCACACACTGCCGAGTGGACAAACCTGGATGATGGAAGCAGTGGGTCTGAGAGGAGGTAGATTATGAGTGTGCAGGGCTGTACTCAGAGGAGTTCCACTCACAGCTCTTCCCGTCAGAGGGAGCCTCTTGCTCCCTGTGTCTTTGGGAACTAGCTTTGTCAACTAAAATTGGGATCTTTGCCTGCAGGTTCCAAAATAGTCCCATCCTCGTCTTCCTCCTTCCCTCTCTTTAACCAATACCTCCTCAGGGCTAGGGGAATGGCAGAGATCCCAAGGGAGTGGTGGTGGCAGGGAAATCCCAGATAACTGGAGACAACCTGCTGTAGGGGAGGAATTTAGATGCCAGTCTTCTCATGAGAACTCGGGAGACATGGGAAGAAGGACCAGACTACTTCTTTCAAGTCCCTTTGGCATTCAAGAAAATGTTGCCTGAAGACCTCAGTGGGCTGGCTCTTACAAGATGCATCTTCTTGATGTTCTCCAGGCACAATTGCTCAACAGAAACACATCTGGCCTCAGCAGGAATAAATGAGGTTGTGTGTCCCAGGCCTTTAACCCTCTCAGTCCTGGCTGGTCAATGTACCAACAGACACTGGTACTTGAACTATGTCTTTACAGAGTTCCACTGGTAGGGAGGAGATGTTCTCATGGCAGAGAACCTTTGTGGGGGGCCACAGTGGCATTGTGAGCTTGGTATTTTATGAGTTCTTCTCATGTGAGCTCAGTCCCAGAGGGGAAAATGACACAAAATCAATTGCACAGATCAATACCTGTTCTGATGTATTTCCTGGTGACAGGCCAGATGGCCGATTGAAGGTAAACATAGTCCGAACAAAGTCTGGGCACAGCAAAATGTTCCAGATGGGAACCACAAGTTCAGAGCTCATCAGAGCCATCTCCACACACACATTACAGGCAGCAACCAAACACAAATAAATGATTAACAGGGCTGCTGTGCATTAGCCTCAGCTTTTGGTTCCCTCCCACTACTTCTGGATAATTTCACAGAAAAGGCAGGCAGATGATAGGGAATTGTGCACTTGGAGAAATTAATTAGATATTTAGCTCTCTGTGAACTTCATACAACCTTGAGAATCCTGTTTCCCCGTTCCTAAATGCCTCAGACTTCAGACCAGTCCTTTCAGATGGAGGTTGCTCAAAGGCAGTCCCCTTTAGAGTCCATCCAGAGTCTTAAGCATCCAGCTCTTTCCTGAAGTCCTACAGAGCAATGCAGCAACCCTCTTCTTCCTACTGTGAGTTGATCTTTATCTTGAGAATCCTCAGTTCTTCATGTGATGGTAAAGAGAGACAAAACTGAGGGATGGAAGTTTCTGCTTATGATGATGAGCTGAGAGAAGAAAATGGCTTGGGCTCATTGTCTCCTTCAGAGCATCCTCCCACATTTCCACTTCCCCTTCACTTCCTCTATCCTTCAGCTATGGGTAGTCTGGACATTCATCTGACCCTTCTGCCTCTTGGCCCATTTTCCATGCCTGTAACACTACAGCACTGTAATATCAGAAATATTCTTTCTTTCTTAGGTGCTGCCCACTCTTGCACTCCATAGCACACTCACACTGTCAGACTTGTAACAGGTTGAAGGGAAGGAAGCCTTCATTTATTTTGTCAGGCTCCAGCCCTAGTTTTCAATATGGTTAGAAACTGGTGGGAGGGACTCTATTATCCAACTATGATCAGATAAAGCACAAGTGAGTGGAAGAATCTGGAGCTGAAAGTGGTATTCTTCTTTCTATTCCAAATGGGGTCTTCACAGCCTTTCCCTTGAACATGAGTACCTTGAGTAAGAGAAGACCACTGGTTGGGTCTCCAGGAGCAAGAGAGGATGGCCACAGAGGGGACTGTGCCCTGACAGCTCTGCAGAGCACAGCAGCTCTGCTCCAGACAGCTTCATTCTTGTTCTCTGACCTTCAGTTCCCCCTCTCAATAATTTTATTCATTATACAACACCAGGATTAGACAGTGCCTGCTGGTTGGCACGCTCTGATGGGCATTAATACCTGCTGGCACAGGAACAGGCACATGCCAATACTCCTGTGTGCTAATGAAAAGGCACCATTTCCACTTACATTTCAGCACACACAAGGTTTTCTGAGAGCCAGCATTGATCTTTGTGTTCAGGGGAACATGTGCTGCCATCAGTCCTGCCTTGCAGCTCCAGGAGTCCTGCGGCTCAGGGCAATGACGGAGAGCAGGGTGAGGGCAAACTGAATCCCTACAGAATTTTGGTGGGGCCAGAGCTTGTCAGCACCATGTCACACAAAAGAAGTCCCAGTTCCAAGGCCCAACAGCAAGACAACACACCAAGAACACTGCTGACAGTGACCTTACTGTCATCTTATCAGATTAGCAGGAACTCACTGTCTCGTAGTGCTATAGGGCACATGAGCTAAGCAAGGTATTTTTCTAAGTAGGTAGTATTTATAATGGTCTCCAAATGTTGTGTTGGAATAGTAACTATTTAAAGCATGTTAGACTTCCAAAAGAAAAATGTCCCTTGTTGCTTCTGATAAACTGATTTCAAGGCCACGGGGCTGAGAAGGAATTTGCCCTCAAGCTTGCTTAGTCCAGAACCAACCACTGCAGAGTATCTTGAAGTATATCTCTGGAGGAACTGATAACAATCACATTTCAACTCAGAATGGACAATGGAGCCATGGAGCCATTAGGCTGATTCAGATGTCTGCTATGACCAGAATGGACAGCATCCGTCCACCTGATCCATAATTGTTTATGTTTTTGATCCAGAGGTGATGTATGGGAATATAAAACCTTTGAAAAAGTGGGGCACTAAGTGCAGAAATGGGCATGACAGGTACTAGCATGGAGGGGTTCATATCCAGCAGGTGACAGATCTGATGCTGTATGGCAAATCAACTTAAAACAACGCTCCAAGACTATCAACAGCAGCCTGGCACTGCTGCAGTTCATGTGTCAGCGGGTCTTCTGAAGCCTCTGTGAACAGGACCTTATACACACACATGCTTGGTGACAACCACCCACCCCCAGCAAGTTGAGGATATGAAGATTTGCTACTCAGCTCTTGGGGTGTGGGAATTTTGATTCAGTTCCACGCCTGCAACTCTGCAATTCAGGCTCTGCAAACAATAGTTTGGTCACTCCAAGAGCAGTGAGCATGAAAGGGGTGTGACTGGAGCGGCTCTGTTCCCAGAAGTCAGGCCAATTCTCTAATGGGAGCTCAACCAGCATCTCTGCTGAGTGTCCAGGAAAGCGGTTTTGGCAGCCTCTCTGGAGATAGTTCCAGTTCAGGAGACACTGCTGCTAGATTTGGGACAGACAGTGTGCAGGTCACGCCTGTGTGCAGCCAACAGCACAAGTAGACATCTTTGCCAGAGACGCTTCTACAGCACGCTTGATCTTGACTTTTTATTCATTGTGTTGCATTGTTCTTGCATGTCAGCCCCTTCCACTCCCCTCTGCCTCACCAGCCTTTCATTGCCAAACTATGCCACATCTCCTCTCTGCCCAAAACTTTCTTTGTTTCTTTGCTCCTTCCCCCACAAAAGAATTTCTCTTTCTCCTGTTTTTGACTCAAATGTCCCCGAGAAAACACTCTAGTCTGAGAATTTCCTATTAGAAGCACAGTAAATACAGGAAATTTTTTGCTTAAACAAAAAGCCCTACTAACCTGCATGAGAAAAACATCTCTCCTGTAAATTCTTTGGGCTAGGCACTGTTTCATCCTATCTCTCAGAGAAATCCTCCAGCACAAAGTCTTCTGTGGAGCTCAATTGCAGTTAAGAAACAGGAACGATGAACTGAGCTTGCAAGGGATGAAACGGTAAAACTGACCTTACTGGAATAAGTTCATTCCCGTTTGCAATTATCTGGTGACAGATTTCACCTCAGGCTGAATAAATATAGTAATTCAGTTTCCAGAGCTCCAGTTACTGTTTCATAAATGGTGCTCAACTGTGACTTGGCCTGGCTTCAAACAGGGATGAGTAGCTTAGCTCCAATTGATTTGCTCTTTAAGCAAAAATTAGAGGAAGTACAATGCCAGGATTGCAGTCCCCATGTGGAGCATGATATCCCTGAGAGAGAGAATATGGCTTTGGATTTGAGCTGATAGCTGGGTTCTGAAACCAACTCAGCAGGTGATCTTCAGAAAATCACCATTCTTCGGGTTTCAGTTTCCTGAAGGAAAAGGGGAGCATCATAATGCAGTACCACAGGAACCACTAGAGTGTATTTCCCTTTCTTGAAACCAGTATAGTCTTGTATAATTACATTTACAGTCAACTTCATGCCGTATTTCTTTCAGTGGAGCACTTCCTTCCTAAAAGCATTGTCCTCAAATACTCATGAGTGCTACTTTGAAGAAGGGCACCATAGGCATCTAGCAGTCCTCTGATGGAACAAAGCTTTCTCTGCATAGTATTGTCTGGTCCAGATAGGTCAGTAAGAACAAAATGTATCAGCAGACACCTAGGTTTGATAGATGTTATGTTTGAAACAAGTCAGAAATGAGCCTTCATAATTCTGTTCCTAAAGCATGAGTCAATACCAAGACAAACATGGAGGTTTTAACCATCTCCATTGAGATTCTAAAAGACAGTGACTAACAACACCTCTGCAGAGCAGCATAAATCAAGAGCAAGGGAATGCTGAGGTCAGCTGAAACACATACTGCTGGAACCAGGCTTGGAAAAGCTCTGGACCAGCTGAGAGATCAACTGCATCTTGGGCCGGAGGACAGACGACAGATCTGTCGGAGGCACAGGATTGGAAGAATGGTGGAGATGTTCTACATCTGGACAGCGTGGCAGCAGCAGCAGAGCTGCATGTGAGGCAACATGGACTGACAGGGTAAGGGATGCTGTCAGGAGGAGCGGTGGCCACAAAGGCTGCACACACTGGCCTGCAGCCAGGCAGTGCTGCAATCAGTCTCTCACTGCTGTCAGCAGCTGGTGAGGCCACAAACTGAAAGACAAGGCTGCACATACAAGATTATGAAACCCACCACAGCTGCATGAGTAGAGCAACCTTAAGTTGTTCGGAGAATGAGATATTAAGGTGAGGCTTCACACACCCAGGCTCCATGCAATAGAACCAGCACCTCACAGCAAAACTGGCCTGCTGAAGGTAATGCAAGGGCACAGTGGAGTATTTCTGCAGGGCTTGGAGCTATTTGCAGAGCAATAGTGGCTCTGGTGACAGCAGCAGCTCTGCATCCATCGGTGAGACACTGCTTTGCACAGGGCTGGCTGCTGGAAACCCAAGATATAGCACAGGGGGACAGGGCTGGTGTTTATCCTCCTTAAAGGAAAAGGGCATGCTCCGCCTCAAGGGTGGCCAGTCTTCCACTTCAGCAGAGGGAAGAAATGAAATGGCTTGTTTGAAGGAGATACAAATGTTTAAAATGTTCCCTATAACCCTGCCTGGAGATGGCTACTGTAAATACCATCATGAGTGCACTACACCAGTTCTGGCGGCATAGATGGCTATTTTTTAGCTTTTTTAAATCACTCCTACTGTTGATAAAAATCCACAGACACTGACATAATCCCAAAGTTACCCAGAGAGATTCAAAATATCCCAAGGCTGGCAAACTTAAATAAAAGCTTTGATGTATCAAGGATGCCTCAACAGCACAGAGCTGCAATTCCCTGGGTTAAAGAATCTCACAGGACAAGCTGCCTTTGACTGCCTTGACACAGTTCCAGCAAGAGGGATGGATGGTAGCCAGGCAGGGGACATCCTCAGCATGTAGACAACCACTGTTCACCCATGGCCATGGACACTGGTAATGCCACAGTCCCCACGGGCCCCAGAATCCCCTTGGCTTACAGGACTTAAACAGAGGACTCTCCTGAGCACCAGGACACATGGCTGCAGGACTGGCACCATGAGCCACCATTGAGAAGTCCTGGAGGCCAGCCTCAGAAATCCTCAGGACTGCATTCAGCTCTCAAGATGCCACCTATCTGCCCCTTCCCTAGCCAGCTGCCTCACAGCCAGCTTCTTCTGTAGTTTCAGTTGCTACACAAAATTGTTCACATCATCCTGCATGCAGACACTGGCCCGAGCTTATATGAAGGGGAGGACAGGTAGGAAGATCCTACCTGAGAGCATGAAAGCCAAAACAAATTTAAAATATACCTATGTTGGCAAGTAGCAAGAGCCCAAGGTTTGTATTCTCCAGTTCATCATGCTCAGCCCTTGCATTGCTGATGCATGGGGTCTCAAGGTGGCAGAGGGTGCCAGATCCCAAGGAGAGGACCTATCTTTCTTTCCATAGATTTTTTTGGGCATCTGGCTTGAAATGTCAATGTAAGATACCTTAAACAAGCCTGAACTGGTTTTTTCAACCAGTATTGAAAGCCCAGTCCCTAGGTGAGTGGGCACTGAAAATCCCAAGTAAATATTGAAAATCCTGATCCAAATAAATAGCTAATTAACACTTATTATAGCAAATGACTGCCATGAAGGGGGAGAGCCCTGATGGCTACTATAAACCTCTGCTCGTTGCAACTGCATTGGGAAACCCCAATCTCTCTCTGGGAAACCCCATCTCCAAGTAGGGCAGGATCTCTCCCACTTGCATGCACACATGCAGCGTTGGCAGTCATGCCCACCCTTGCAGCAACTCCCCAACTTTGCCCTGGTGTCCCGCAGGGAGGTGAGTTTCACTCATGGCAAACAACTCTCACAGACTGTCAAACCCAAGCACGAGTTATTGCCTTGTTGCTGGAGGTCAAGGGAGGTAAAGTCTTCACATGAATACGGTGGAAACAGAAAACAAACACACAAAAATCCCCAGCAAGAAAGGACAAGCCAACCTTAACAAGCAAGTCCGCTACCCGTAAATAAAAAGAAGGCAATCACAACGTGCGTTAAGCTTGTGGGAGCCAACAGTCACCTCTCATCGGTGGGTGACCGATGGCTCGCGGGTTTTCCAGCACAAACTTGCCTGCTGTCGTTTGTCACCTGCGAGGGGTAAGCTGCTCCTGAAGGCTGCTCTGTGCTGGTGTGTGTGCGTGCGTGCATGCAACTCACGGAATTTCAGCAAAGTCGCGTAAGAGGATTGTAGTCCTGGTTCAGCTAAAGACTTAAGATTCTGCATAATGTGTTAAGAGGAGCTTAATGCAATCCTACTACTCTGCCAGAGAAACCCTGAACAGCAGCCTGTCTGTTCTCACCTTTCCCCATCTGCTCGCCAGCTGTGGAAGAGTTAGCTGGCCCTAGGACTGCTTAAAGGAGCAGGTGCATAGGCAGAGTTTGGGATTCTACATCTGTGTTCTCAGGATTGCAGATTTTTGTGCTCACTACAATAAAAAGACACTATGCAGGACAATTGATGCAAAATTCATAAGGTGTGGAGAATTCGCATTTTTGCAAAACCTGCAGGCCTCTGGTCAATGTCTTATAAGAAAGGAGGCTTCACAGCTCTAAAAGAGGAGTAGAGAGCCAGAAAAGAGCAGTTTCATGTCTCAGTGGCAGGAAGCATTCTGCAAGTGAGGAATGGATCCCTTGGCCAAATTACATCAACAATGAGGATATGTGCTATTGGGGAATAAGTTGTCATGGCTAAGGCAACACAGGTAAGTGTGCCCTTGAGATGAGACCAGCTGTCTGAGGATTAGAGCAGGGATGGCAAAGGGTAGGGGAAAAGGAACAGAAAGGCAAGATACTTGTAAATCAGACATGAATGTCAGGCAATAGTGAGGTTAAAAGGTTGGGTGAGGGTGTTTTCCTGCTACTCAGCTGCTGGGAAAGTTTGGGTTTTAACAGCCAAGCCAGAACCACACACATCCTTATTCTGAACTACTCCATGTCATTGTGCCCCATGTGCAAAACAAATCGATTGTGAAATCCTTTCTCCTAGATTCTGTGTATCTTCTTCCTAGATTCTCAGATTATGGTGGTGCAGTGTTACCAACAGTCTTGCTACATGCTTAGGCACAAGCCCCTCTGGAGTCTCCAGTCACCGCCTCCTATAAATAAAGAAATAATCATGCAGATTATGAAATCATGCATATTATGAAATAATTGTGCAGATTTCCCAAAGTTATCACACTGACCAGGATAGTAGCACAATAAAGACTGGGGCTAAAAATAAAGAAAGAAAACTTATTAAAACCTGGTTTGCACACACGTAGCAAAAAAAGATCAGTTTCAGGTGAATGTGAATGAGGCAAGGAAAGGAAAAGGATCAGAATATGAGTTATTGCCTATTCTGGAAGATAGCAGAATCCTAGAACAGCCTTTTCAATGCTCCCCACGCTGGAGAGTTTCTGAGTAGAGAAGTGGAAAAGTAAAATGGCTGTAACAGCAGATCAGTGATACATAGTGATTCCTGCTGTTTCTAATCAGTCAGCAACCAGGCGATGTGTGTAATAACATCTGTCCTAGAAGAATATTGCAGGGAGTAGTCCATATAGACAAGATTTACATGTTTATGAGGTTGCATTCTGGAAAGCAGTGACTTTAAGAAGCTCTGAAGGGGTACAGATAATTCACTGGAACCTGGCTCTTGGCAGAGCAAGAAAGCCTATTTCTCCTGGTAGATAATTAAGGAGATATGGAGTAGCAGAAAGAACATTTCCCACTGTCATGGCATTGACAAAACATTTACCCACATTCAAAAGGGAAGCAGAATGACTTGGAAAGGTTCAGAAATGAGCTACAGAAATTATATACAATCTCTAAGATACTATCTAGGATGAGAAATTCTTCAGGATACCATGTAATTTATCTGAAGGAACTTAGGGACATTATGATATTTTAATGTTCTTCTAAAGAAAAATGAACCCAAGAGCAGAAAGGCCTATTACCCCACAAACAAAACCCTAATGAAGTCCAATCCAGAAAATGGAACTTAAAAAATTCAAGCTGAAAGTAAGATGCAGGGGTGGGGAGTTTTTTTAAGATTTCAGGAAAGAATAACTGAAATCATTTCCTGAGAAAAACGGTGCATTTGTCATCACTTGGACTCTTTACATCCAGTCTGTGATAATGGCTAAAGTAGGTGTTTACCAGAATGTACTGGGTTTACCAGAATGTACTGGGTTTGATAAGTGCTGGGGAAGAACAAAACGACAGGACTGCCAGCTGGCCAGGCACAGCTCTGTGTGCTGGGTTTTGCAAGTGGTGTGACGAGATCAGCCACTGTGGTCCCTGTGGCTGTAACAGTCAGATCTTGTAGTGCGTTTTCCATCTGTAATTCTGACAGTGGCTTTCCCAAGCAGCCAGTGAGATGGGCTGACCCACTGTGACTGTGACCAAGAGTCTCCTTCCTCAGAGCCTGATCAAGGCTAAAACCTTTGTTGGCATTGCCTAATGACCACTTTTCTTCTGAGGGGACAGATAATGAGAGATAGCCTTGGTGAGATTTCTCTACAATGTCCAAGCTACTTAAAGTTTGGCATGTGGGCAATCCTGGAGCCAGAACCAGTGTCTCAATGGAGTTTTCCTTACATCTGCTGGCACTGATTTTATTATCCATGTTCTCTAGAAACCTATGCACACAGTGAGATGTGAGCACCAATCTTTTATATCTGTCAAGATGATGACTCAGAAATATACTGGTTTTCACTAGGGCCAGCATTAGATGTAGAAAATTAGGTGTAAAAACAATAACTATTATCAATTTCAGGGTGTGCCTACAGAAGAGTTAGGTCTTATCAGAAAACTTCAAAGAGACAAAAGAACTTACAGTATAAGCAACAGCAATGGAGAGTACCATACTTGACTCCAGCTCTCAGCTTTGCCATTAATGGTCTTTGACTGCATGCATGTCCTCCTCCATGCCTGGACTTCTGCAGCAACAGAAAAATTGAACTTCTGTCTCCCACCTGTGTCTTCACAGATTCCCAAATCCAGGGGCTGTCTCTTTCCACCTATGCTTGTGTAGTGCCCAGCAAAGAAAAGCACTTTTGAGATTCTCAGCTTGTGTTCTAAAATAATGTCTAATAATAACTACCACGTCTGCTGAATATGGTCACAATTTAGGAAGCAAAGTGTGTGGCCCTAAGTGAGATTTTGATGGAACCAAACAGATTGTATTGATGATGACTAAATTGTTTGCATTTCATTCTATCTAAAAGATATATAGTTCCCCCAATCTGCTCCGTAGTCTGTGGGCTCATATGGTTTTAAATTACCCCAGATCTCAGAACATTGCCCACTAAAGACAACTTCTTTCTCCCCTCTTTTGCCACTTGTCTTTCCCAGTATACTCTGTTCTTCCCTACTTGTGTTATGTCAATATAAGTATTTAACTCCTGCCTGCTACAGAGTGATTTTTGATTTTGTTTTGTGTCCAAGAAGAACCTTGCTACCCTGCTATGGAAATAATTGGAAGTTTTTCCATTCTTTTCCCTGAACTCTTGGACTAGGTTCACTCAATTTTCAGTTTACTTGTCTTATCTTTAGCGCTGAGAGCTGGATTACTATTGCTGGCAGGTATGGAGACCAGACCATGTCCATAACCCAATTGTCTAGGAAATACACATTTTAAAGTACTTTATTAGAGGCCAGTGAGAAAGAGAAATAGAAGAGGGATGAGACTGGTAAAGGAGAGTAATACTGGTGTTCAAAACCTCATTTGTCTACTGCTAATGAAGATAATGGTTCACTAGAACATTTACAGGAGCAAGAAACACCACTTCTCACATGCTGGGAAGAGAATGGCGTAAACTGCCTCTGGAAAAAAGACTGAGATTCTTTAAAAGATTTTGGGTAGTGAGTCATCATTTGTTAGTGAATTCTTTTGTGTATCACAGAGACATAAATATTTCACCTTAAAGAGTAGAACACCATCAAAATATACCAAATACTTAAAAGACCACAAAGGAAAATACTACTTGTCATTTCCCGAAGCTGTGCACTCCTGCATGATGACATGGAGAAAGAAAATGTTCTTGCCCCTAAAGCAGAGGGGGACTACAAGTGCCACAGCAACGCCCTCAGGAGAGCAGAGGTGAAGCTTCAGGATTGAGAGGGAAGTCCTAGTCAAGCTGAGCATGTTTAGTTGCAGAGGGTGGAATGAGAAATGTTGCTTATTAGGAGAAACTTCTTCTTTATCTCTGTGCTGAAGCTCTTTTCTAGGGGTGGGGAGCAGTTGCACATTCAGAACAAGGCAGACTGTTGAGAGCTTGTCTCTTGACACTCTTGCTCACAGGTCTTGTGAAGTCAGGCTCTGCAGAGCACAGGTTTCCCTCTGGGTACTGCCTCTGTATTCCAACACAAACAGCTGATTCTGATTCAGCAGTGGTGGCTTCCAGAAACCGAGGAAGCGCCCATCCATCTCCAGACAGGTGCTGAATAGAAAAATGAAAGTAACTGAATAAAAATCCCTGGAAACAGAGATGGTGACAGCAAAAAGGGGGAAAGTAACTTTGTTACTCATCAAGCTATTACCTTTGGGAAGGAACCGTGTAATTTAATATTCCTCTGGACCATTCATCTTCATTCTCCTAACTTGATATCAATAGCTGCCAGGTGGTGCCTGCAGAGGCCATTCAAATCAGATTATGTTATCATAGTTCTCCAGTCATCTCCAAGAGCAGGATCATGATCATGAGGAGGAAATCTAGTTATTCAGGTACATGTTACCTTATTAAAAGTTTGAGCAAAGTACATTGAGCCATTATAATGGGATTAAGGTTTGAGTTGTGTTCTCAGGGTTGCCATGACTATGTGATTTTGGTACTGTGTTGTGGGGCTTGCAAAGAACAGCTCCACTCTGGCCAACTGCAAATAATCCAGGCCATCATCACACAGGAGTGGACACCAGCATGGACTGTGGCCAACAGCATGAAGCTTGTAGAGATTAGATTTATCTAGTTAAAAATGCCTGAGGCAGAGACTGAAGGAGAGGTGTGGAAGGATACCAATGCGTACCCACACCTAGCAAAGCAGCAATCAGGGAGAGGAAGAAGAAACAGCTTTGATAAACCTTCTAGAGTGTCTCTCAACACCCATTTCTAGGCTTTTGCTTCAGTATAAACACTTGTTGCTCCAGAAATCCAGTCTTTTCTCATTAGTGCCAGCTGTTCTAATAGGGTATGAAAAACGGTTTTTGCTCCAGCTGTCAGGAGTTCATGGGGCTTGATGTCCTCCTTCACATTCCCAATGAATAGGAACCCACATAACAATAAGCACTGAAAGATGTTTCCCAGATAAAGACAGTGAAGGACAAAAGCGAAGGCAAGCAGGAGGAGCTGACTGTGACAAACATCAGCTTTCTGAGCTGCTTTTACAAAGAACTGTCTTGCTCCAGAACCAACAACACAGCCTTTTTTAACACTACTATTATTTGAATAGAACTACTATAGAGGTGAGAGTCTCTTTCTAGGATCTACTCTTATAATTCAGCAACACACCGGCTTACCCAGGAAATGTTATTAGTGATGATCTGTGGACAAAGTGGCCAGATTCTCAAAAAATCTTGTCTCAGTGTGGTGTGCAGGTCTCTCAGTGAGCCCTGAGTATGTTTGAAGACATATGACTTTTATTTTAAACTTTGGCTTTTAATGTCTTCTGGTCCCACCAGCCTTAAAATGGTCACTCCTCACGTTTTAGTCCTGTGACTGGTGCATGGCTAGCACAGGAGGCATTTCCAACAACAGGGACAAGCAACACTTCTTTTCCAGCTACTCCTGTGCCTGGAATAACACTGACATTTTGGGACCACTTAGTAGGTTCCTATTCTTAATCTTCTGACAAGGAGTCAAAAGTGCCTTGTCAAAACTGACAAGGGGTAGTTGTGGCCCCTCAGAGAATGGCCAAAGCTGACACGTCTCCACACACACTTTCCCAGGAGGGTTTATGGCACAAGCTTCAGCCCTTTCCTGCAATCCTAAACTCACATGGCCAGCACGAGCCCAGATGTGTGCCTTCTGGCCATTCCCAGCTTTTGATGGTATGTATATACATCACTGAATCACACAGAATCACAGAATGACAGAGTATGCTTAGTTGGAACGTACTCATAAGGATCATTGGATCAAACTCCTGGCCCTGCATAGGACTATTCCCAAGAGTGACACCGTGTGCCTGAGAGCATTGTCCAAATGCTTCTTGAACTCTGATGGGCTTGGTGCTGTGACCACTTCCCTGGGGCCTGTTCCAGCACCCAACAACAGGCAAGAAAAAAAGTTTTAATGCCTGCCAAACCCTCCACATTCATATATGCAACTTCTGAGTAAGGAAATGCTGCAGTGCCCTGGCAGAGAACAGAACACACCCCTACCCCTTCTCTGATTCACTAAATATGCAGGACACTTTCTCCTGACCCATCGCTCCACACCAAAAAGAAGTGTGACATTTACTGTGGCAGAAGACTGCTCCCCTCCTGCATAGGGACCTGCATGAAGACAAACTCCTAATGTGCATCTGCAAAGTGCTCCTGGACCTGGGATTAACTCCTGGAAAACAGTTACACACTTAAAACCTTCAGCTGTCATAAAGCCATTTTTACACACTGCCTCCCTGGATTGCTCTCCAAACCTGTCATGTGCTCAGGGATAAATCCCTTGATGAAGAAATTTAGGGGTTTTTTTCTTCTTCACATTATTTTAATATATGTTATAATCATTTTAGTCAGCATTTTTTCTTTGGAAATGCAGATTTCATATTTGGAGTGGTGAGAACACCCATGCATTCATGAAATGCAATAATTTCTGTTATGGGTTAAATGGGTACAAATATGCAGTACAGATTTGCCTAGAACAGAACAGGATTCCCCTCTCCCGGGGGCCCAATGACTCAGGCAACAAAAAAAAGAGACCAGGGTCTTGACCCATGCAGGGTCTTGGCATCAGTCCAGGTTCTTCCCAGCTTCTCCCAAGGGACCCATTCCCTAGAGGCATGTGGTGGAAAGAGCAGGGCAGTGGAGTCCTGTGGAGATGGCTGGAGGGTGACATTCATCCCCAGTGGGGCAAGCTGGACCCATTAGGCCTGAAGAGACATGCAGGCTCCTGCTGGCTCTCTGCACAGGGCGCCAGCCACAGCGGGCTTCTTTGTATGAAATCCTGGCCCCACTCACAGACTACCATGTGTCCAAGAAAATCCTCTTTTTTCTCATCCTCTCTCCCTCCACAAAGAAATTCTTCCACAGAATTTCTTAGAATCCCAGAATGTTGGCCATTTAGCTGAAGTTTCTGGCCGCAGCACAATTATAATTGGTCTCTCATGGACAGGCTCAGCACTGAGGCCAAAAAACTGCAAGGGTTATTAATGACTGAGTTCCCTTCTACTTCCTAACTACCAGACAGGCAGGAAAGCTAGAGGGGAGCACTTGGGGCTGAGCCACTACTCTCCTCTCATACGCACTGGCCTGGTGCTCCAGCGCCTTCCTGCAGACACAAAACCGTCCACAGCGCAGACACCAGATAGCACTGAGAGCTGTGAAAAGCAGGTCAGGCATTCAGAAGCCCCTCCGGTGCTCAGAGAATATTTTGGGGGCCTTCTCCCTGCAGCTGCAATGTGCATCAGGGTGCAACCTTTACAAAGGCACCTGGTTTGCCACAGGCAAGGTTGGAAGGATAAAGAGACACAGCTGGAATGGCAGACTGAGAAAACAGAGTCAGACAGAGATCCTTCTCTCTCCACCCCTCAAATAAAAAGACTGTCTCAGGAGAGGTTCAAACTGAGCAAGAATCATATTATTACGATTATTACATTCCCATTTTACAACAATCACATGGCACAGTGCCAGCTGGCACTGGGAAGCCATTGCTGCTTCTCCTTCCTTGCCTGACAAACACCGTGACAAGAATACAGTCCTTGTTAGGCTGAGAACTGAAGAATGGGAGAGGAGAGGCCAAAAACACCTCCTTGAACAATCACTGACAAGTAAACAGAGCTGCACTTGGGAAACACATATTTTAAACATATCTTCCCTGAGGTTTTTGGGGAGGGGAGCTTGCTGCATGGGTTGGGAAGGTGAGCGTGTTCACACTCGGGCATATTTCTGTGGTGTCAAGCAGGCTAGTGGCAGCTAAGAGAAGAGTCTGTGATGCCTTCATTTTGCAGGGGAAGATAAAAGTCTATGAAGCTGAGAATTTAGGGACTCATGCCAACATAGCAGCTTGGGTAAATTTGGACTGGCACTCCACGCTGGTCACGGCTGTGCTCAGCCTTTGATAAGGGTTTGTCTCACAGGAACTCCTAGCAATCTATGGTCATTCCAGCAAGCCATTCTCTTATCAAAGGTCATGTCAAAAATTTGGAGGGAAGCAGGCCCAATAAATGCAGATGACATAGGGCATTGTTTATTCATGTTAACGTTCCTAAACTCATACCTCCCACTGACAAAACAACTGTATGGAAGCACTGGGAAAAAAACTGTTGTTGTTTCATCTGCAAAATTGTGCATGTCAGCTGCTGTGGTTGAGTAATTTTACACTGAGTTTTGTACAGGGGAGCTAGCACTAAAGGTTTGGAAGTAGTGGATTTCAGAAAGACTTGTGCCTAATCCTGAACATGAACCACTTGTACCTATAAAACAATCTAAATGAACTGTCACCACAGCACAGTTATTAGATTTGTCCAAATGTGCATCCTTTTCCCTGCCAGTTTGCTAGGTCAAGGCATTAAACTCTGGTAGCTGAAATACTGATTTCACCCAAGCAACATTTGCACCAACCTACCTAAGCAAGGCAGGACAAGATTTGGCCTGTGCAGTCTCTGGCTGGTTTGATAAATATGACAATAGCTGTGTTCTTGTCCTGCCCTGACTTTCCAGGGCTGGCCAAGAGACTCTGTAAGGAGATGTCCCACAAGGGACATTTATGTATCAATGTTTGGCATCTCCTCCCTAGAAATAATTGCCCAACTATTGTCTCTCCCTGCAGTGAAGGCCCTACATTTGGTCCTGTTTCTGTTGCACTTTTTCTATGACCTTTAGCAAATCTCTTAATTTCTGCTACATCTGAGACAAGTTCAGCTTCACTGTCTTAAACAGGCTAGGGCTCAGATGAAGCGTCACGAGTCTCCTTGAACAAAGTTCACCAACTGCTGTCTCTTGAGCAGCACTCCCTGAGATGGCAGCAAACTGAATCAGGGTTCTGAAAGTGCCATGGCCCTTGTGCTCCACATGCAACCAAAAAGACAGAGGCCAAGAAGGAGTACCTATCTCATTTCTAGTCTGCAAGGTTCAGGAGGCTGGTACAGCCTCCTGTATAGCTCTGCCTCTCCTTCTGTCCTTCCTTCCACATGTGACTGATTCAGAAGAGCAAAAATCTCTATGAAACAAGTAAATGAAAGAAAAAGAGACCCCTAGTAAATGTCCAAAGGGATCTGTCAGCAGAACCATTTTTGTGGCCAGTTCCACCTCCACCTTCCTCCCCAGGACAAGCATCCTTATAAAAGAGGGCTGCATGCAGACTACAGGTATCAGGCCTAAGATCACAGCACAGCTGCTCCACAAAGCATGAAAGTAAGAGCAAATGGGGAAGGGAGGGTAACAGCTAATACTCTTAAACAACCTGTCCTCTTATGCTTCAGTAAAAGTGGCTCTGTGATTTTGCAAGGTAATAAGGAAGACAGAGGTGATCTGCCACCATCCACCCTGCACCCCTCCTGTGGTAAGATTTAGACTGAGCTGTCAGTGACCAAACACAGCTGGTGAGAGAGACGTAGCTCTCTGCCTGGATCTATTTTGGCTCCTCCTCTCTTCCCAACTTGCTTTTCCCATATGTAATTTTGAACTATTAAAAATCAAATTTCCTTGGTGATGGGTTTGCATTAATCTTGGGATACGTTTGCATTGGTATTACTCTTAGTTTCTTCTCTTCCTCAGAGATAAGATAGTTTTGCACATGGATGGGGAATCAGTTTTTCAGGTATGACATTCAACCCAGGTCCAGCTGAATTAAACACATTATTTTTATCAGGATGCATGGAATGGCTAGGTCATGAGTAAAAGATGGCATGGGAGTCGTGGAAGGTTGTCCAAAGCTGGCACCTGCTGAAGTCCTCTCTCCAAGCAGCATAATACTCTGCAATGTGTACCACTCAGGTGGATTACACAGGGAAAGAAAGTGGCTGGACAAAAGGCCAGC
Source organism: Urocynchramus pylzowi (assembly GCA_013397555.1). Classification (NCBI taxonomy): domain Eukaryota; kingdom Metazoa; phylum Chordata; class Aves; order Passeriformes; family Fringillidae; genus Urocynchramus; species Urocynchramus pylzowi. The sequence goes on along the minus strand of VZRH01008423.1, from coordinate 420,130 downwards.
CTGCAAACATGCCATTGTGGAACTCTTCTTTTGCAGCAGGAATGGCTGGTATGAACAGCTAGTTATTGTAGGCAATGTCCCAGCTTCCCCATCTCCAGTCAAGAGTGCTACACGCCCCAACGGGTTGGCCCTGGTGACCATGGGAGAGAAGTGCAGGCTTTCTGAATGACTGGGGCTTTCTGGGTACAGCGTAGATCTGAAGGGTGTGGAGAGAAGCTGATAGTGAAGAACCTTGCTTATTCAGCCCCCAGTTTATCACCTCTGCTGAGCCCACACCAAAGCAGCCGCTTCCTGCTCTACCTACGCCTGTATCTCTTTTCCTGGTACCCAATAAATACTCATCAATAACAGCACTTACTGCTTTGTCACATGTTCTGCCTACTAACCCCAGACCAGAAAATATTTGACCCTGAGTGATGTTTTCTTTCTCCCCAACCGTACTTTGTAGTATCAGACTTCAATCTACGTCCAACTCAAACTTCAGCTAAAGAATGTGTTGTTGCTAATGTATAACCAGGGAGTGTGAAGCTGCGTGTGAGAACAGCACACACCACCAGAGTGAGAACAACAGCAAGCACATTGTGCTGCTGCAGAGCATTGTTTGATGTACTTTTTGCAGGACTGTGTTTGGAGACCTCAAATTGAAGCTAGCTCCAAATGCAGCTGCCTTTCCAGGGCCAAGGCACATCATGGAAGAACTGAAGACTCATCCCTTCTAGGTGTTTGGTTTTAATCTGCACTGCTCAAAGATGCCTAAAATCTGACTAATACCAAATCTGTCTCCTGCCCCATGCCACACTGTCTGGAGTCCGTCTGGGAGGAGATTTAACAAGCTCTCTGCGTCTGTGAACCTGGCATCAAACCTTGCCTCCCCAAAGCTCGATTTGCTAAGCCTGCTGTTGGCCACATCCCATTCGTCCCACATGCAAAACTTCTGCTGTGTGATGAGCTGAGAGACATTGGGGCAAGGGAGAAGCAGTTTCCAGGATGACTTCAATGGTGTGTTATGCAAAATAAAGGCACTTCCTACATTTAAGGATTGCGAAGGCATATATGGAGTCATTTATGGGGAAGCATTCCTGCAGTCCCACGGAGAGCATGCATGTGAATACACTGCATTCCCTGGTGCCAGCTAACATCACCAAGGCTTGACTAACTGGCACCTGCTCACAGTGGGCAAAGGTGGTTCAATTAAAATTCCCTTGGATCAGCTGAGACACTCCAGTTTGGCAGCTGGCATGGTAGTTGCAGGGCCGGTGTGGGTGAGTTGCAGCAGCACTGCTGCAAGCAGCACAAAGGATCCCCCAGGCAGGAGAGGCTGCATGAGCCAGGTCAGAGCTGCCTCCTACAGCCACAGCAACCACCTCAGATGCACTACGTGCTTCCACCCACCACAGAACATTTCCTAATACCCTCTGACAAACCCAGCATGCTGCCAAAGGAGAACAGAGTTTGCCTGCGGCTAGAGTGCCCAAATCCAAAATACGTGCCCCAAGCCAGCATGTGCGAGACCAGGCAGAGGCAGGGAGATTTTGCACGGTGTATCCAGAACAACCAGATGGGACAGTTTTCACCCAGAGCAATGAGTGAAATGATGGCAGGCCAAGATGGCTGATGGTGAGTTCGGCCCTCACACAAGGGGAATGCAACATGAGGAACCAACCAGGAGCACTGAGCAAGGGTGTCAGAGGAAATGGGAATTAATTTTGTGGCTCAAGTGGTCCTAGGAGGCATCTCAGGAAGTAGTCAGACTGGGAACAGTCCCTGTGTCCCACTGACTACTGGTGAAGAGACATACTGCTATATACACATGACCACAGTGCGCTGTGGGAGTCCTGCTGCCTCTGCCAGATTTGCTCTGGTTACAGACTGGGCAGGGACTCTCTGCAGAGATTGGGCCTGGAATGGGACCCAAACTTTGACAATCTACCCAGGACAGGAGGTAAACGTCCTGGGTAGAAAACGTCCTGGAGGTAAAAGTTTTGGACCTCTTCTACCAGTCAAGCCAAGAAGGGTCATACCCTGAGGTGTAGAAGGGCTCAGGCAGCAGCCCTGCTGATGACTGCAGTGTCTGCACAGGAGACAGGATTGCTTGGAAGAACTTGTACATGTCATGAAACCACCTGTGGCACAGCAGAACAATTACACTGCTGGTCTCGAGGCCTGGTTCTGTCCCCAGTTTTGCCATGGCCTTCACAGGGTGATGCTGGGCAAGTCATATCCCTTATCTGTGCCTCCACCAGGGAAAATGCTGCTGCCTTGAGTTAGAAGGAGGATAATGAGGACAGATCTTTGGGCCCCAGGGCTGAAGGCTCCCAGCAGACTCAGGCTGAGAACGAATGAGAACACCATCTTTGCCTGAGATACCACCAGTGTGTGGTGTCAAAGATGACATCATGGCATGTGAACGGGCATTTACCCTCAGAAAGAGAAAATAGCAGAAGCATGTGTAATCATTTGCCTTTCATGCCAACATACTTTTCTCATGTAAAGAGAGCCTCTGGCGGCCCTAAGGAGGCTGAGAGATGCCTGTGCTCCCCTGTGAAGGTGGAACTATCAGGCAAGGATGCCAGGGTACCCGCCTGGGTAAATTTGTGTATGCACTTCAGGTTGTAATAGACTTTAGTATCTGATAACACAGCCTTGCTGGAGTCTGGCATGAGGACAGAAGGAATCAAAGGTCATGCCATGAATTCCAGTTATGCTGATAGGCATCTATAGTCAGAGGAAGGAGCTCAAGAACAGGAACTGTAAACTGGTGGGGAGGGCTGAAAAACAGAAGCTGGTTCAGGGATGACAGGTATGGGTCATTTTGGATCCCAGCTGGACATTTGGTTGCACATGTTTGCCAGGGACATGGGACAGTATTTTCCCTGATGGAGTGAACACGAGCTCTGCCATTACTAGTTTAACAAACAGACTAAACACACAGCAATAAATGCATTAAACAGCTCGCACATGTCCCTCCAGAGGCCTCTCCCTCATGGAGGAGCTGATTCACGACACGGATGGGCTGATCAGCAGATAGGTAGGAGATGCAATTATGCAGTGTGAACCTTGCACCAGGGGAACTGTCTGCACACGGAAACAGCTGAGAATGGGTATCATTCACTGCCTGCTTTGGCCTCATGAGTCTGGTGCTACCACTCGCCTTGTGCCTTACTCCTAGCAGATGCCTGGGTGGCACAGTGCTCTGCGATGCACACTGGGAGCTGAGAGTTCACACAAGGAGAGAGACTCTGCAGCTGTGCACAGAGATGGTTCAACAATCCCTCCACAGCACAGCTCTGTGCTGGGCTCTGGAGGCAGGAAGAGAAGCTTTAAGTTCCTGTGGTACCCAGAAGAAAAGAATGGGATGGGATGGGATGGGATGGGACGGGACGGGACGGGACGGGACGGGACGGGA
>VZRH01008423.1:355369-408193 GCA_013397555.1 Urocynchramus pylzowi | reverse complement strand
CCCCATCCCTTCATCCTGGTTAATAGGCCAGGACTTTGGTTGTAGGGAGGGGATGGAGGGCTCTTGCATTTCATTTTCATTGAGGAGGGAGAAGGTATTTCAACCCCTTTGCTCCACAAGTGCTGAAGCCTCTGGTCACTGTAGGGAAAGAGCTGTCATTCATGGACCTCCTGAAAGCCCTTGAAGGCAGTGGTGCTCCAGGTGGATACTGGTAGTGCAGATACTGATCCTGCACTGGGAAAGAGTAGCTGCCAGTTAGAGGGGACAGGGCCCATGGAAGACAAAAGAGGGAAATGAAGACCTGTATTTCACCCACTCTAAGCAGAAAAAATCTGTGCTGTGGTTGTGTTCTGTTGCTGCCTCCCTGAGCAGCTCTGGTTCTCTTCCCAAAATGATTTCTTCAGCTTATAAAGCTAATTGAGCTGTCTCCAGGACTGCTGGCACCCCTTGCTGCCACAGCCACACCATGAATAATGGTGTGGTGCTACTTACACAGCAGTACCAGCAATTTAATACTAGCCTGGATGCACCCATGGCTCACTGCAGCCATAGCTATGACTGCACTGTGGACAACAGCTTATATTCATCAATCTCTTGTTCACTTTTCCTTCCCTTCTTACTGACATACATCTCCTTCTTCTCTCCCAGTGGGTCTGCCCCAGGCCTTTGCAACTCTGAACAAAATCTTTCTTTCATCCTCCTTTTTCTTCTTCTTTCACTTCTTTTCACATCTTTTCTTCTCTTTCACTTTGACCAAGATGTTCCTTCTCCTTGACACCAGTGAAGGATGTCCCACATCTCCTGACCTGTCTGTCAGTCTGGTCCCTCCCAGTTTATCATTGTTGTTGTACAGTTGCCATACCGGACTGTCACGTATTCTCTTACCTCCCTTTAAGTACTCAATAAATCTTCACCTCTCCCACAGTGTCCCCTCCCCTGAGTTAACCTTACCACCACCACCACTGAAATTCTCTGCCCTGACCAGTCTCTGTTTCACCCTGACACGTTTCTCTAGGGGTGGGCTGGCACTCACAGCGTAAATCCCCGGGCCACTGCTGGTGTCAAGTGCTGTGGCTTGCCACATGCTACTGTAGTGCATCTGTGCCAGGCTTTTGCACCACAGCTGTGCAGGAGAGCTTGGTGTGAGCAGCAAGAGCTTCCCATCAAAAGCTGTTGCTTGCAAATGTGCTGCTGAACCTGCTGACTGCCCCAAAGCAGGAGTGTGTTCACAGCACCTGAGAACTGGCTTTGAACATTCCTACTTAATGCAAAGGTGTTATAATAAAATAACATTTTTTAAAAGGTAGCTGGACTAAGGAGAAGCTTCTTAATAATGTATCAATAATGTTTATGCTCTGGCAATCCTGAGAGACAAAATGGCATGGAAAGGAATTATCTCTCCTAATATATTTTGCAGCAAATGGAAGAATCTGAGGGGAAAAAAGAACTGGTGACATAAAAGTGAAGAAAAGTAATAGAAACCATTCCTGATATATAATCTGGACTCATCCCAGCATATTTCGAAAAAATAAAAATAAACATGTAGGCGATTCCAGGCTTTAATTATCTTTGACAAACTCCACTGTCAAAGTCCCTCTGATTGACTGCAAAATTTGCACCCTTCTGAGCATGAATGAGAATTAGGAGGAAAACTACAGTAAATGAGGCTGTAGCAACAATGGACTTTCCCAGAGGCTGAAAAAAGTCCACAGAGAGGAAAATCTGCCAAGCCAGAAGTGCAAAGGCACCCCTGACCCCACTGCTCTCGTCCCTACATGTTCCTTCCTCAGTGAGGAAAACTGTAAACTCAGCAGCACCCATGACAATCAGCAGGGTCAAATCCAAACATGAATTTTGTTTTCAAGTCAGAGCTTGGCCTAAATCCTTCTACAGTCCACCCATGTTCCAGCCATTGTTCTAGTCCAAACATTTACCAGTACTCTGCTCTAGTCTTCTGCTTATTCTCATGGACCTTTTCTCTAACTTTTCTTTCCATTCTAATTTTTCCTTGAGATTTTGCCAACATTCCAACCCACTACGTCAGGAGCATCCACTCCATGCTAATTTTACAGTCATGATCTTTTCATTACTGTCTGGTCTCCTTCACTCTGACATGGAGGCTGGAGCTCTGGCCTTCCTGCAAAACTCAGGTATTGCCATGCCAGCTGACCTCTACTGGGGAGTGCTCCTCCCATGGGATTTTGGAATACTATGCCTGGGGTACAGAGTTCTAGTAAGCACCTTCTGCTCTCCTTGTCTTACCTCTACACACACCTCTACAAAAAGCAAGACAGACTTTAGTTAACCTGAGTATTTCTCTGGATGTTCATCTCTCTTCATTGACAACAAAGTAAAGCCAAGGGTTTATGAGCCCTTTATTTTGTGTAAAGTGAGCTGAATTCAAGATTTTTTCAGACACTATTGTTATTTTTCCATAGTAGTTTTTCTTCCTCAAACAGATAGGCCACAATCCTGTGAGAAAAGCCTCTCAAGAAAGAGGATGCTTTTTCTTCCCATCAAATGCTGTTGCTTGGCTCCCTAGCCTAGCCAGAGCTCAGACAGCTACTGTTCTTCCAGGGCACTGAGCCCAGCAGTGCCCAGCTACAGCGCTACTGATTTTTAGGCAGGACATACAGGACTTGCATTTAATTTTGATGGGCTCCTCCACTCACCAGCTAGAAATTCCTTAGTGTAATCCATATTGCTCTAGAGTCCTAGGACACGTCTTGCAAGTTCAGAGGACAAACCTACATCATGCAGTCTGAGCCTGGATATCATGGGCCCCTTTCTCAGTTAGGATAAACCAGCACAGTTGCAGAGCCTCCAGAGAGGCTATGCTGATTTGCACCACTCAAATCGGCCTCCTCAATGCAATGCCAGCCCTTAGCTACTTAACACAGATCATCTGGGCTGCTTGGAAGGATCACAGTCCCCCTTGGGCTGCCTCCTTCACTTCTGATTCCTTGTGAAACTGTTATGGCTGGAGGAAAATTGCCACTATGAAAAGGCACATACTGCCGAACAATATTCTTTCTAGCTTTGACAAACTTGTCCCCTCCTATGTTGCTCAAACAAGCTCCCAGACATGACAAGACACTTTGGCCTCCTCTTTCAGCTTTTTCAGAGCTACCCTGGGAATCTTCAGAACCCCTGGGTAAACAGCAACATAAAATATTCTGTCATTGCTGGGCAAAAAAGGCTGTTGTGCCCTGCAGGAGAGAAGCCATTCAGCTTGTGTATGGTGGCACCCCCAAAAAGCATGGATAGGCTGCACATCCAACACAAGAATACCTATTCAGAAGAGTAGTGTTTAAAAGACACTGATTTCTGATCCTTTTCTTTATCACCTCCTCCCATCCTGTATCACTGATTTCCCCAGAGCTACCTTTCCTCTCTACCTTGCCCTCCCTTATCCACAGACCAGGAAAAGGCCTTGGACTGTCCTAGAGTTAATTCTGTAACTCAATCCTCCAGGATAGATCAGATCATGCCTGTTTCCTGAGAATAATTTTTACTGGTTTGTAACATAATCATTTGGCTTGTTCTGATCTCAGTGACAGGTGCATTTCTGAGCAGCATGAAAATATTTCAAGGTTGGATACTCTGATACTGCTTCTTCTGAGCTCCTCTTCACATTGAAAAAGGACAAAAGTGCCTTTCTGTTCCCAGGCATTATCTCTTCAAATACCTAATTAGAAATTATATAGAAAATGGAGACTTTCCTGAAGGTGTACAGCAGAAGAACAAGAAGCAACAGAACAAGTTGTAGCAAGAGAAAATATAATTAGATATTAGGAAACATTTTTGCACAATGAGGGTGGTCAAACACTGGAACATGCTGTCCAGAGATTGTGTAATGTCCAGCCCTGGAGATCTTCAACTGGACAAAGCCCTGAGCAACTAGATCTAGCTCTGAAGGTGGATCTAACATAAAGATTTGCCATGCTTTGAGCAAAGGCTTGGACCAGATGACCTCTAGAAGTGCCTTGTAACCTAAATTATTATATGAGTCATGAATCTGTAATTGCAGGAGCAAGCTGTGCTTCCCTTTGTCACAGTACCCTACACAGTACTCTGCAGCAACCTCAGAATCTTCTCTGCCAATTCATGCTGTCTCAGCCTTGAATCACTAGGAGACCCTTATTAAAGAAGCTCAGGCGACTCCCAGTAAAGCAGAAGCTTAAGAGACTGCTCTGACAGTTCTCATTGCACACCCTCAAACCATCTGAGCAAGCCAGAGCAGGGAATGATGGAGTCTGGATTGACAGCATATCCTGCACAGTGGATTGACAGCACAACCTGCACAGAAAAGCTGTGTGGGTCACGCTGCCCATTCACACATCTCCTCAAAGGGACCACTGACCTGCATCCTTTCCTGGTGAACTCCTGTGACACTGTAGTGTTTTAGACATATCTAGAGGTTCCTCTTCACAAGAAAGAAATGCTTAACACATGGGACACCAGGTAGCAGAGCCACCTCACTCTCAGGGTTATTTTGGAGGCACACTCCCTAATAGTCAAAAAAGAGAGGTAAAAGACAAAGGCTAAGAGCTCTGTAAGTGGGCATGTAGAAAATCCCTCCTGGGTTGCTCTTTACTGTTGCCTAAATCTACTCCCCTTTCTTACCCCTCCTACTCTTCAAAAAGGAGCCAGATCACGCCAGAGAGTTATGATGTACTACATCCCAATGTGCCTCTGTTTTGGAAACCCTTAGTACCACATTTTCCTTAGGTTGCCATGCTGCAGTAAAAGAAATATTGTTGCCCTGTCCTCAGTGTCTCCAGACCACTTGTCTCCAGGAGCAGCTGTAGAAGAGCCAGGAAAAGTGGAGAATGCTAGATGCTTGGAAGGTTCCTTGGGTATGGGAAGCAGCTACCATTTGGGGTTTGGACATGGATGCAGATGAACACACCTATGTGCATTTATGTGTACACCCCATTTCCCAGCCAGCAGCATGTAGTATGTTTTCCCACTGCAACAAACATCCTCCTGGGAACTGTGGGTGCTGCTGAGCAAGCAGTACAGCCCCAGATAGATTATTGATGGCAACTCATGGAGGGACATAAGCACCTAGCTGGCTTTCTCCACAGAAATTGCCTTTTAGCCACTGACTTCTCAACCTGATCCTCAGGGACATTTAACATTTATAAAATACCTTCAAAGAAGAAGCTGGGAGCTAGAATCCACAGTACTTCTGGATTGTAAAGCTCATCAACTCCATAAATGCACTATTTTATTATACAGTATTTCTTATTTCTTACTACTTCTCATCCCTCACCTTTTTACAGGTGCTAACCACCTTTTTTTCAAACTGCCCAGTTGATTACCAAATCCAAACTAAATTCAAAACATTTGTTCTCAGCCAATCCTTTCCAGGAGTTTGCTGTTTGTTGTTTGAAATTGAAAAGGAGGCTTTTGTGCCTGTAAGTTTTCCCAGTTTTTTTCAAAAAATATCACTGTATCAAAAGAAATTGGTTCTCCCTACAAGCCTATCTGCTTCATGGCTGGTAGAGCTTGGTGATTGCACCAGAGCTATTGCTGGTGCCATGGAGAGGCTGTGCTTGCCAGAGAAGACAGCGTGGCTCAGCTGCCAAGGAAGGCAGATGAGTGAAGAAAACCTTAGTTTCCTGATCAGGCGCAAAACTGTAACTCAGGCAGACATGCAGACACACAGTGAGGAGGGAGCAGGCAACTAGGGCAAAGGAACTGCCAGCATAATCACACACTTGGGGAAATGTATCCTGTGATGGGAATTGCTTCAGAAACAGGGGCCCTTAGCCATTTTCATCCAGCCCTCCCTCAGCTAAACAGATTATGATGGAAACAGAAGGTGACACAAATGTCCAGAAAGAGCTAAATGATCCCTGAGTGGGATGAATGAGCTGACTAAATTGTTGGTGCTGTGGGATGCAATCTGTTTCGATCTGACAGAGATCAGAGCAGGGATGCCACTTACCATTCAGGGTCTCTGTGCATGCTGTAGAATACCAGCAGATACTAATGGGAAGTTTAATGGCTAACATGAGATAGGCACACACACACACACATATATAATAAAGCAGGTCAAAAATCAGAGCTGGTGTCTGCTGTAAGCATGCACAGCTCAGAGAAGAAATCAATACATTCCTGCCTAGTCCCACAATGCTAATGGCAAGGTCCCAGTACATGGTAGTCATGGAGGATTTTAATTACCATTCCTGCATGTCTGCTGGGAAATGCACAATGCTAAACACCATCCAGCAGGAACTTTCTCAAAGAGCTTGAATACCATTCTCTGATTCAAAGCACTAGAAAGACATGCTAGGCTGATAGCTAAGTAAGCCAGTAATGGGATATGGAGCCTTTCACCTCGAGGTCACCTTCTAGTGACCCATGGTTATTACCATCTGATTGCTGTTGCCTGTGTGAAATGAGGTGAGGAGCTTCGACCAGTTCCTCATGGCCAAGTGCCTCTATCACACAAAACCTGACACTGAGGTAGGTGCTAATTGGCCCTGCCGGTCACCAGGGCTGGGGGACCTGGGGAAGGCTGGGGACCCTGGCTTCCTCCTCCCTGCTGGGGGCATCCCTGTCAAAGACATCAGCCCAGTGCCCCCAGGGCTGGAGCTCCGATGGTTGGGTAGGCTGGAGCTCTTTGGGGGCCCTTTCCCGTTGGCTAGGCTCCTTGGGAGGAGGGCAATTCCTTCTTTGTGAAGAGAGGGTTTAGGAAGGGCTTTCTCCTTTAAGACAGGGAGAAGCCCCCTTTCAGCAGCTCTCCCATCTGACACACAATGGCTAGCCACCTCCTCGGCTGCACAGAAATGATAATCAGAGGTTCAGCTAACAGGAGAGAAAGGGAGCTGCGCCCTGCCCTCCCACCCCCCGCCATCGGCGTGATTCGTGTCACACGAGATGAGGTGGCAGATGGGTCGTTAGGGCTGCTTTGGCTTTTTTAACTCCTTCCTCCCCCACACAGCCCACCCCCAGACGGATGTGTGGAGGCACACGCAAAGCAAGGAAGCCCCGGTCCAAGAGCTAGTTTTGCCATGGCGAGGAGCACAAGCTGGTGGCACGGAGGGCCACTCTGTATCATATCAATATCACAGTGTTATATCAGTTGCTTGTTTAAAAGATAGTATCTGTGCTGAGTGAGGTATTTGGTTCCATCCCATTTCAGTCAGCAATTCTTCCAGACTCCCTCATCCAGACAGGGAAGATTATCTGAGAGGGATGTGGGGCATTGGCACATCACAGAGGGATGGAAAAAAAGAAGCACCTTCATGTCCAGTGGCTCCATGTGCTTTACCTCATGGCCATTATTCACACAGATTGCCAGGGACAAGCTCTCCCCCTCCAGCTCAGCATGGACTGCCAGCGTCTGCTTAGCCAAGTAAACTTCACTGACCCAACCTCTATGAGGCAGTGCTACTCCTGGTGCAGGGCCAAATGTGAAACTCCTCAGGGTCTTTTGCCACCTCATTTCTTCCAGGATGCTCTGAACTCCAGCAACTCGAAGAATGGCTGCAGGAGGAAGCACCTACCTGCTATGTGCCTATTTTTGGTGGCTTCTTTTTTTCCAGCAGTGGTATGTGCTGTCAAAAAGGGAGAGCCTGGCAATCCAAGCTGAGCTCTGCTACTGATTACATTGCTTCAGTCTGATCCCATTATCCCTGACTTACAGGGACCTGGAGTTATGCCACTGTTTATTACCAGGCATTATTAACATTAGAAACAATAGTTCCTGGCATAGAGGTTAAGGGGGAGTTGGGGCATCTTCAATGAATTCTGCGGCATTTCCGGCATTTTTGGGGAGTGCGGTATTGTTGCTCTTTTTTTATTGTTGTGTCACATTTATTATGTGTGTGCTGCTTGTACTCAATCTGTTTGGCACATTTTAAAAGGCCACACCATGCAAAGGGATGCTGCTCAGGAGAAGGCCATGTGTGCTCTGTTAACACAGCCAGTGCTTTGCTTCTGAAGATGTGTTTGGTATAGCACTGTGAGCCATGGTTTTGCAATACTGGTACCATCAAGAACTGCTGCCTTGCAGCCTCCCCACTAGCCTAGTCCTGGCCCCACAGCTCTACCCTACTTGCCCCTGCCCCACAGTCCCTGCTATGCCCTTTCTCCAACTCTGCCAAATCCCTTTTCTCTCCATTGCTAGAATGTTATTCAATCGCAAATTCCTAATCTTTACTAAATTAACGCATCACATTAACCCTTGTCTCTTATAGCATCATCCACAAGAAATATCTGTCTGATGCTGAACAAAAAAATACTCATGTCGAGTGTCTGCTTAGAAATAGAAACCCAGCAGCATAAGGTGGGAGTTAGCAATCTTTGAAGGGCCACATTCTGCACTGTAGTTCCCATACTAAGTTACTGTGAGCATGCAGTTTATTGGTGGCATCTCACCCTCTGTGGGAAGCAGCAGATGCCTTGCTCCCGTAAATGTTGAAATGAGGAGAAGCCAGGAGCCCTGATCTCTCATGGATACAAGTTCAGAGTGTAGCAGGCAAAGTTTGCTGCTTACTGTGTTTGACTGCCTGGTGGCAGGTTGCCCCTGCTGCCTCCCATCAGGAAAGGGCTTTCTTGCTCACCCACCTCTCACTTTTTTTCTCCACACCTGATGCTGACATGAGATGCCATGGATTGAAAAGGTGCTCCAGTTTGGGCAGGAGGGACTGGCAAAATTTTGCTGTGATTTAGGACTCATAGGTAGTGTCTGCATATACTAGATGTGTAACTTGCTTTCTTCCTTCATGTCCAGCTTCCCAGAGGTCAAAACACAGAATTAAGGAAAGCAGAGGCTGTTCTTCATCCTTAAAAAGTTCCTTGATCTAAGCCAGTACTATCCTGAAACAGAGAGCAATCCTACTGAATTAACAGACATCAGTTTTCCAGAACCTCACCCAACCATCCATTCAACATACCAGTAGTATTCCTTTCCTCATAAAACCTGATATTGCCAGTGTTTCCAATCCAGAAAAGATGTGTGGGCTCAAGGATCCCACCAGAGCCACCTGACCTCTGCAGGAATCTCCATGGACCTCTGCAGCCCCTGGACTGTGCTTTGAATGAGCCAGAGTCCTGTGCTTAAGGAAAGTATAGAGCTCTGTCTGCTCTTTCCCTCCTTCATTTGGGAGAGAATTCATCTTGGTTGGTGAAATCTTCAGACAGTAGCTCCAGCTGCATGTAGGGTTTTCAATCCATTTTCTGCTCATGCAGCTTCTGCATGACAACTGCAAGTCCCAATCAGACCATGCTGTGCCTCTAAGCAGAGCAGGAGTCAGGCTTGGCTGCTTCAAGCTGCCAGCACTGCACTGGGGGGTCAGAAGCAGGCCCAGGGGGTTACCAGAGGAGCTGGATCTGGTGGGCACAGCCCATGGCAGTGCCAGGCTCTCAGGAGAGGGAACAGAGGCTTTCCTCTTGGGGGAGGTCTGGCTGGTGGTGATGTTTGAGTACCCTGAGCCAAGCAGGAGTGCAGGAAAGCCTTCCTATTATCCTCTGGTGACAAAAAGAGCCTGTGAAACAGATGTGCAAAGCCATGCTCTTCAGAATGCAGATTGCTCCATAGATTTGAGCTGATCAGTGAACCTCCTGCCCTCCTCCCCATCCAGCTGTACATGTGTTTCAAACGACAATTACATTTGTATTTTACAAAATACATTGCTCATAAGAGGGGAAGCCATGGTGCTCCCTCCTCCACTCCTCTGGGCCCCCATTAAGTCTGTTTGCCTGTGATTTCTTCCAAATGACAGAGCCAGTCTGTTAGCAGTTAAGTTAAACAGAGCTTGTCCTGTAATAACCCCGTCCAGGCTGCTAATTGGTACCAGTACCTACTCCCTGCCTCCTCCTTGCTACTGGCAGGGCTCGGTCTGCTGCTCTCCTGCCAGGTCAACAAGAGAAGGGGTGTCACCTGCTGGCCTTTGCTCTGGGGCAGGGCCTCTTGCCAGGGCACAGGTAGCATTGGCATGGGGAGACGAGCAAGGATGGGAAGGGCTTTTCCAGAGAAAGCAATGACCACATACCCACAAATGTGCTCTGTTCTCTGCCGCTGAAATTGAAGACAGCAGTTGCTCTGACTGAACTGGCCACAAAGTTATCCTAATCCTCTCCTTATGACTTTGAGTGCATTGCTATTCAAACAATAATGACATCCCAGCATCACCACAGCAACATATGGCTTCACAGCAGGGAAGACAGGCAAGGTACTGCTCCAGCTGGACACAACTATGCAGCGCTGATCCCATGAGGTGCCCAGCTCCCTGGAGATGCAGCTATTGTTACTACCAGAATGCTCAGGATTATCTCATAAAAGTCAGCCCTCATATAGCACCATGCACTAGGAACAATTCAAGTTCAGCAACAGGTGAAAATAAAGATCCTGGGAAGGCATGTACTTGAAGCACTGCCCAGTCCCTTAGAGAACACAGGTGACTGGGCAGAAGTCAAGGTTTGTTGTTTGGTGTTCATAGTACTTGGGTTCAAATCCTTTGTATGAGTTTTGGGAATATACTATTTCATTTCCATGAGAATCTGTATTTTACTGCTCAAGATACTTCTAGCCATCACATTTCAGTCCCCTGCACAAAATAGGCAAAATAGAATTATTTTTGCAGTAATTTGCCTCACAGAGAACATACTTGCTCAATTGCTCAGGGATCAGCAACACCCTCTACATGTGAGGAGCCAGCCCCACTAACACACACTGAATTTCAAATATTTGTTGTCAAGTCACACAAAAAGAGATGGCCAGATGTTTTTATTGATGAAATCAACAAACAAATGCAAGAAGGCAAGAAGAACGCAACTTCATGGTGAGTGCTGTTGAGGAAAAGAATGAGAAGGCTGAATCTGACAGGCTGCTCATTGTGAAATATTTGTGCCACTCCTGTTATTTTTAGTCACTTCTTGTACATTTCCAAAGCAGTTAACTCAGTAATCCTCACAGGGCCCATGGGAGGTAAGACAGTGTTGCCCATTAAGTAAAAAACCCTTGTGTCAATGGTACCAAATGTTTTGGCTGCAGGAAGGCTACCAGAAAAGAGGATGCTCTGAACTCTTGGAAAGTAGGGCTTTGCTAGGGCAGCACAAGATCTTAGAAGTTCTCATTTTGCCTGTATCCAGAGTCAAAATGGCCTACCTGCTGCCCAGAGAGGTCTGCCTGCAGTATGTGCAGTGTTTCCTGTCACTGAAGGAGTAATTTGAGCCTGCATCCTTCTCTGAAGACCTTTGGTAAGATTGTGAAGAGTGGTCTCAGCCCCTGACAGAGCATCTGTCAAGCCTGATGCTCTTCCCAGTAACTCCTGGGAATGACGGGAGCAAAGGATCTTTATCCTGTATATTGCCACATCTTTGTGTTGGCACCCCACAGAAGCAACTGGAAGATCATCCTCAGGCACTGCAGCCCTGCAGAGAAGGGACCCTGCCCAGCCCTTGGCCCTGCAGAGCAAAGAAGGAATTCAGCATGGCCTTCCCCACCAGAGTTATTCAGAGATCAGGCTCCAAGATCCCACCCTGAACACATTCTTGGGAAGAAAAAGAAATTTCTCTGCTCACTGACCAAGTGCCAAGAAGTGTGTTTATGCAGCCCCTTCTTTGAGAACGGTGTTTGATGCTGCTCACAAAGCCTCCCTTGTCCCCATTAGGAAGGGCTCCAAGCTCCTCCAAGCTTCCCCAGCTCCCAGCTCCTTGGACCTGGAGCTATCCATGGTTTGTGCAACATGCCCAGTTCTAATGTTCTTACTCACTGCAAACATCTGACTTCATGCACAGTTCCTGTTTTGGCACTGTAGTGTCTAAATCATCACATCACAAAATTGTTCAGCTCAGAAAAAGTGGCCCCAGTATTGACCCACCTTAGAAACCACCAACACCACAAACATGGAAAAGGGAGATTGTTGCAATTTCTGAAGTGACATCTCAATTTAAGGAATTTTAGGAATCTCTGCTGAGGGGAGAAAGATCAGAAATGAGAGATGCTCTGGAGAGATACTCTTGAGCTCCAGGTAGTGGAAGAAAAACTTGATGAATTTAGGAGTTGGCAAAGACTGCTGGTGTGTGAAACTGTTCCAGAGAGTCCCAGGAGCATCTCCACATGGAAGTGGTCAATAGCCTCTGTGGCTGGACTAGAGGGAAAGCAGAAATCTGTGCTGGCTGTGAAATCCAAAGCTTTTGGATCTCAGGAGCTGAAGCTATACAAACCAGCACTTTCTGTGTCTCTGAGCTAGTAGAGTAGTTTTAGGGACCTTGATATCAAAGAGCAGTGAGAACTCTCAAGTCAAATGGTTCTCATTAGTGGCTCATTTTCTTGGTGTGAGGGATAAAAGGCAGAAAGAGCTAAAGCATCTCCCAGCGTTTTGGTGGAGGAGAAGAGAATAATTACAGAAGATCATCCTTTCCCCAGGCAGTGACTCTAGAGCTTGGCATGACATTGAAGCAGGGCTGTATTGCACCCCCATGCTGCTGTCCCAGGCTGAGTGCCTGGCAGCCCATCTTCCAGCCTTCAGGAGCTAAACAGGGAGAGACTAGTGCAACGAGGGCAAGAATACACCAGCTGTGCTTTGAAAAGCCACATGAGCATGGTGTTTCTGGAGCTTGCAGTCTTGTAGGGGTCTCTTGGTTTTCTGGAGATTTCTCAAGGAAGCTGGTATGCCATGCTTGAATATAACCAGCTGGGAAGCATAAATATATATGTGTGTGTAACAATGTTTGCACCCATTTTCTTGCATTTTAAGAGCTATCAACCTGCCATCAAGTCAGTGGAGCACTACTGACTGAGGTCTCAGATCAGTCCTGTAAACTGACAGCCATTAGTAGGCAGTGGTCTGACCTTTTAGTGTTGAAGAACAAGCATTAAAGGAGGACTCTGGAGAATGGTCCCAGGGCTGAGGAGTGAGCTGATGAAGGATTGTTCCTCCCAATGGCCAAATGATGATGTAGCTGGTGGTAGAGAAGAAACTCATATGTTTAGAGCAGCTGCAAAACAACTGGCCATGCTGACCTTCCAAACTATAGTGAGAGTTCTCTGAAATATCTAAGAGACCCTTGGTGCCCTTGCATCCAGCTGTTTCCATGCTTAGGGTAGATCCACTGCTTTGAGATCCAGCCACTTGAAATCTTTACTGTGAGGGTTTGTCCACCCTTCTGAACACTCGCATTTTTTGGAAAGCAAGGTGCAGCCCACAGAAACAAGGTCTACTCTTTCCAACCACAGGGAGCCAACCCTCTTTGAGTCCAGCTCACAGCTGTGAGCCATGACAGATTGTAAATCTGCAGGCTGGAGTGGGAGAACATCTGGGTGGCCACCAGAGAGGGCTGGGGGGAGCTGTCAGGGGCACCGCCTGGCTTTTGATCAGCCCTAGGAACTGGCAACGTTCAGCAGGCGCTAATCCGCTCTTTTACCAATTCTCAGCAATCAGCTTCCTGTCACAGCTGAAGGAGGGAAAAAGTTACTAGATCACAAACCTGGCGCTGAAACATAACTTTAGCTTTTTTCTGAATTTCTTTAAATTATAAAAGAGGAAGGTAGGAGGGAAATACAAAGAAATATACACCAAATATTCACTCTACAGAGTAGAAGTCTGGATTAACTCATGGTGCGTTTTCAAACAGAGTATTTGCCTTTGGGTTTTCTGCTTTCTTGAGATTTCACATGATTTGGAGAAGGGATTTTAGTCTCTTGACATCACACAAGCAACCATCAGGATTTTCAACTGTGGCCTCATTCTGCTGGAGGCTCGTCCAGCCTGTTAGATAACTTTACATTTGTGTGCAGCCTTCCCATATAAAATTGATAGAATACTATTCCCTTCATATAGAAGAGGAAGCTGAGAGCCTCAGCTCATGCTGCAAAGCTGTGTCTGGGAACTAGATCCAGAACCAATGATCCCAAATGCCTTAGCTGTAAGAGTCTCATTGTGAAATCTTTTGTTTGAGCTGTCTTTTCATTTGCATGGTGCTGTTTCTGCATTTGATGGACCACCCTAGAACGCATGTTGTCTCCTCAACCCAAAAGTGGATCTATCATTTAATTGCTGTCAGAGCATGAACTGTATTCACTTGGTGAATTCACTTTGGGATCACAAAACTTCCTACAGAGATGCTCATTGGCTGCAGAGAAAATGGTGCCTAGTTAAAATTTAATTCACAGACAGGGGAAAAAAATCCTCTAAAGACTGACTATTTGTATCACAGCTGTCTTAAGGGGAAGAGAGGCTAGAGACTTGCTGTGCTCTGTACTTGAAACTGCAGTCAGTTCCTAACTCAAAGATTTATTGCTCAGGCAGGGTCCCACTGGAGGCTCAGCATTCCCTGGCCTGTATGATGTGAATGGAGCCACAAGTCAGGTGGCTTTCCCAACATCATGCTTTGGATGCAGCTGATTCAAGTACAAAACTGAAAACTCCTGAGCTCCGTTACAGCTCCTGACCTGTGGCATAGCCCTGCCTCTCTGAATTGAATAAGCCTTTAAATGGGACCAGGTGTGCAGCATAAGCTAAAAGAGTCCAAGGGAAACCTCTCACTCACTGGTAGTCATAGCCCTGTTCTGTAGGTACAACCACCAGTGTCACAGAAATGTTCTGTGCCACCAAAGTATGTGTCACTGTCCTTGATCCTAAACACAGAGGGTTACCTTTAATTAGCAACACACAGCCCAGAAGAATGACAAGATGTGTCTGAATTTACCTCTATCTTAATTGCATCAAGAAGTTGCCTTCTGGCACTGATCAGCTCTGAAACTCTTGGCACATCTCATGCTAATGGAGGGAGGCTGCAGCTGGCAGCTCCTGCCAGGCTCTCCCTGGGCTCTTATTCACCAGCCTCTGGGTAGCACCTGCTGCAGGCAGAGCTTCCTGGGAATACCAAACTGGTCCAGTGTTCCTGTGTGGGACAATAGGATGCTCTACTGAGCCACCTCAGTGCTGGCAAGCAGAGGAGTTACAAGGCTGCAGTGGGATGGAGAAAGGGTAATTGAAAGGGTGGGAGGTTTATACAAGGATCATCCACAGGGTGAATCTCAAGATGGGATTTGTCATAGAGAATTCCCACTTGGTTATTCCATATTATCTTGGTTCCAGTTCAGTTCTGTGTGGGTGGAGATGTATGCCAATGTGACTGTGATACGTGTACAAACAGAGCACAGCCAGACTGACACCTCTACAACCATCTGGCTTCCCTCACACTTGCTACTGTCTCTGCTGTGCCAGGGACTGATGTGACCCACTGATAAGCAGGCACAACTTGTCACAGCACAGCCCATTTGGCCATCCTTAATGCTGGCTGGGAATGCAAAATGGGAAACTGCAGGGCCAGGGGATAGAAGGCATCCCTTCTCCACCTGCCTCCTTATTCCAGGAGGGAAAATGGGCTCTGGTGAAGCCCTGGCTCACACCAGCCCCACTCCTCTCTCTCTTCAGGCTTGCTGTATCCCTTCTCCCTGCCCAATTTCCCTGTGAGGGAGTGTGGCCAGCCTCGCTTCCTGTCCTGAAGCAGATGTGAGGTTTGGGACTGCAGCTCCCGGAGAGCTGGGCTATGCTGTCCTGTACAAAGCCCAGCCGTGTGGCAGCCTTGATGTTGCAGCACACAGTGAGTTCAAAATGGCAGGGAGGTACTTGTGTTGAGCACATCTCCCTTGTTACACTGGGTGGCCCAAGCCTGCTGACAGCTTTAATTTAAGAAACTGATGGTGGCTCTCTGCACACTGTGTCTGCCTGTTGGTTTGACTGAGCCTGAAACACATCCCCTTCACTCCCCATGGCACAGCCTATTCGGTGCCTCTGCTACCATGGGAATCACGCATCCCCAAGCTCCCCTCCTCCACCTGCCCTTTTCTTCTCGTGTTACAGCCTAGAGAGCATTTCATAGAAGTTTCTGAGGTCTGAGAGCCTGGCCAGCAGCAGGATGACAGCATCCCTGCCTGCAAGAGCTTCAGAGTTAGAGGGTGATGTCCAGTGGCCTTCACGGAGTCCATACCCCAGGAAGGAGGCAGCAAGAAGGTCTGCAGCTCTCCAGACAGCCCTTAATACATGTGAACAGCCCTACTCCCCTTCCCATAGACCAGTTCCTTGGACACAAATGTGCACTGTGGCAGAAATAGGGTCTGTGAAGGGAGAGGCTGAGCTGGAACGGGCACTGGGGCTGAGACAGCCTTCTTGGTGATTGCTTTTCTTTATTTAGTACCTACTGCTGGAGGGCAGCTTAATCCTAGAACTTGCCTTTCTTCCCACATTACTTGCCATTGCTCCGACTCTACACACCCAGGTGCTAACAGATTAACAAGATGAAGGAGCAGGGGGTGTATAATTGTGATACCAATGTAGCACAGCTTACACAGCAGATAATCGGTGTGTGCCAAAAAGGCAGTGGCAAACGGCTCCCGGGGGAGGTTTCTCCCTAGAAGAGCAGCATTTCACACCACCAGCCTCTGTAATGAGGTGAAAACTACGCATCCCTGGTCCCAGGGGTCCTACCATGAGGTGTAAGCAACCCCTGCAGCAGCCCTCAGGCACAGCAATTTGCCTTACCCGGGGCAGTGGATACACCTCGTGCTTCCTCAGTTTGTTTTGATGCTCTTCTACTGCTAGACGGTATTTAAAGAAAAGAAATGAGTAAATTCTGCCAAACCAAAGGGTTTGATGTTTGATTGCAAGTTTTGGGAAGAGAGATAAAATGGTTTTTTTCCTCAGCCATTACCACTTAGAGTTTGGTTGACACACTTCCCACCACGGCAGTGCAGTCTTTCAGAGCACACTGCTTTCTTAAGCCATCTTTTTGTTTTGGGCTGTGCAGGTTTTTTTGGGCTGTGCAGTGGTGGGTCTCAGATTTCCTTGTCAGATTTGGGAGCTGTGTGTCTGTCCCCAAAACTGCTGAGCATGTCTCATAGGCCCCCTTCCCTACACACCTAAGTGAAGAGGTGTTTTTTAGGTATTGTTTTCTGTAGCTCAGGGGCTGAGAAAATGTCAGAGAAATAGGGCAGAGCTTGATGGAGAATGAATTTCTCTGGAGGAAAGAGAGAACCGCAGACGCCTGCCCTTCTATTCCTGTTTACCTTTGCTTTCAGGAGGTCAATTAAATTGTGGGCATAAACTTACATCGTGGTTTGCAAACTGATACTCACCAGAAGGTGTTCTGGCGTCACAGAGCATTTTGTGTTTCAGTTTCTTCTTTCCCAGCTCTTTTATGGCTTGGTAATAACTTGCAACACATGTATCACAGCAACATTATTTGCACAACATTTTTGAAGCATCACAATTAAATTTAGTTAGCAAAATTCCCATTAAGATGTTACTCATGTGGAATGACCAACAACCCATTTAGAACTCGGACTTTCCCATTTTTTCTGTGTGGTACAGCTGCAGGATTTCTTCATAAGCTGTGATTGAAAGGTTCATAGTTTTTAATTCTGTGTATGTTGAGAAAGGGTGGGGGGGGGCATAATGTTTCAGGCAGCAAACATTCATTTGGCCTCCTACCCACTCAATAATCCCCTTTCACATGGGACATAACCACCCCATGGAACTCATTGCTGCAGGATATTGTGGAAAACAACCATCTCAGTGGCTCAAACATCACAACAGATGATAAGAAGCCTCTCATGGTCAAATACAGTGGTCTAGCCAAAGCTCCATCTCTGGATGTGTCTGCAGTGCAAGCTGTTAGGTGCTAAAAGAGTGCAGAAGGGAAAAAAGATCCCTCTGTCAATGCCCAATTTTTGTATTTCAGTTGCTGTCAAAGCTAGGAGAATGAACTAGGTGGACTCTGATCCAGTATAGCACTTCAAATTTACATTGGCTGGGAGTCAAGCCTGGTTTCTATCACAGTATGTTGTGCAATTCTTGCTCTCATTTCCAGTGTTGTCACCCTCCGCCGCATCCCACAGAGGTTAGTGAGTTTGTATCTCAAGGAAAAGACAGTATTTTCTGACTGCAGTCACATTTGTACCACCAAGCCTTGCCCAATTTTTCTTCTGATCCCCATGGCACAGCCTATTCGGCACTTACTTCAGAGAAAGTGCTTACATGCAGCCGACTTTAACAGCTATGCGAGAGCGAGGCTCCATCAGCTCTCTATCCATGTGATGGCTGTCCCCTCACTTCATCATCCATTTTCTCAGTACTGGGCTCTAACAGAACCTCTCTTAGGCTCTCCCTTCCCATGGATGCTGTCCTGACACAGAACCCAAGAGCTGCTACCTTAGGTCCTCAAGTCAGGAGGAGCTTTTCTTTGCTAGACTGACCTAAGGAGAAGAGTCAACTAACTCAAGAAGAGCTTTCCAGCAAAAATTAATGGGATGTAGTGTGTTTTTCAAATTCCCTTAGTAAAGCCCTGAAGTCAAAGGCAGAGGCTGATAGATCTATCAAGTGGAACTGTCTGGGGTTGTTGGGATTTCTGTCCACTCATCATCCAGGCTTTTCAACAAATCTGCACTGTTGCATTTCTTGGCAAGTCTGTCTTTTTAGCATCTTGAGATCCCTTGCATTATACAATAGTCCTGAATTTCCTTGATCCTGGAGCTTGACTTGCTTGCACCCAAACCTGATAATACTTATCCTTCATTCCATATTCCTCCCTGGCAAGTCTCCCTCACTGGTCAGCAGCCCTTCTTCACTGCCATGTGCTGATTGCTTTAATGATCTAGAAAGGAAGATGTACAATAATACAAGAAGGATGTAATGAGGTAAGGAAGATGTATAATGAGTTAAAAAAGCGATGCAAATGCCTCCTGAATAAGAAAGGACTTGAAAAAGCTTGGGGAGTCACTCCTCAGTGGTTCAGTGAAGGGAGATCCCCTTTACAAGAGAAAGTCAGAGTGATGAAAACAAGTAAAAGTACCCTGGAGCCCTTGTCTGATTCATGGACTTTATGGGGCTCTAGGTGATAGGTAGCAATGCTCAGGCACTGGTAGTCGTGGTGGGACCACTGGTGAGGTCCAAACACCTTTGTACCAGCTGCTAGGAGCCACAGGTGTGATCACCCACCCCCACGGGAGATAACACAGCGATAGTGGCAAGACCCTGAGCGTTCCAGGATGAACATTGCTTCAGGAAGGAGAAAGGGAGTCATCAGTGTGAGTGTGCCAGTGGTCTTAAAAGGGACAGTTGGGACCACCTGCCTTTGTCCCTTATAAGCACAAAAGTGATGGAGGAAAAAAGTTAAAGAATGGGGAATTCCAGTGGAATACACACATTTTGACACAAACCATAAACTCAGCAGTACTCAGAAGGGCCTGGGTAGCTAGAAGGCACATGGCCATTGCAAATAACAGTAAGTTATGCAATTTTTCTTTTCATTCTTGTTGCTGACTTCTGAGAGTTGGCCTAGGGAGTTTCCCTCTCAGGGAGAGAGGGAATGTCTGACTTCAGTTATCTCTGTACCATCAGGCCAACTTCTCTAATTTTGAAGGCAGTCATCATGGCTCAGAAACACTGCACATAATGACCACTTGTCAGAAGGAGTATGAGCTATCCTGCTCCAGGACCTGTCTTTGGCTGCTCATTGACTGAGCTGCTTAGCTGGCAGGTATACCCATGACAGGATGAAGAGCAGAGATGTGCTTACTCCACACTTGAGCCATCCAAGCCCTGACATCTCTTCTAGGAAACCTGGTGCTGGCCACTGTTGGACATAGGATGGAAAGAGGGATTCATTCCACGTGCATATTTCCAGTGGACCCCTTTCTTTTTTTTCTCTGGTGCTGCAAGCACAGTTTCAGGCTTTGGCTCCTACACCTGCCATGACCTCCCATGCTTTAATGTCTGCAGCAACTGTAAAGAAACCTGGAGCATCCTGCATTTGATTGCCTGATTCCACCAGCTACAAGCCTGGGAATGACCTGGCTGTCATGGTTTCAGTCTGGAATAGCACCTGGATCTTCAGGGTGTAGGAAGAGGGTTCGATAGTGTCAGAGTGATTTGAAAGAGAGACATAAGATTGTCTGCTCCAGAGTCACTGTGGGCTTTGTGTTGAGGCAGCTTGGTGGAATCAGCAGTTCTCAGGACTGCTCAAGACTGTCATACCTCACCTGTCTGGGGACTCCAGCAATACTGAAAGCTGGCATTTTGCTTTATTAGTCAAGTGCTGTTTTCTTGTGGCTTTCTCTTAGCTGCAGTTACAGCCTGTCTAGTCATTAGCAGCTCCAGGCTGACACCCAAGCAGAGAGAAGACTGCTCACCACTCATCAAATGCTGAGCTTATTTGCATGCTTTCAGTTTTTGTGCAATTTTTAAAAGTGCAAACAGATGTCATGAGATTTTTATCTCATTACCTTCATATGGTTTTTACCCCCATTAAACTTTCAGAGAAATACTACATGCCACCATGTTTTTGGTCCAGCAACAGTAAGAAGCCCCCTGCAAAGAACAGCCTGAAGCCAGGTAGCTTGGTTACAGGAAAAGCCTAAATATTCCAGGACTGAAGTGTTGTACAAACTGGAGTTTTAACAGCTCAGACTGATCCAAGCTACAGAAAACTGTCTTCCTTTTTCATATGCTCTTCTTTCATTTACAGCTCTGAACATCTTGGTATGAAACTCCCTCCTCTCTTCTGGTGAACTGCTTGCCTTCAGTGCCTGTTGTGCCAGCCCAAGACATTATTTCCTCAGAGTAGTCCTTGTGGTTGGAAAGGGATCTGCTGATGTGCTGCAGGCCCACAGATGGGGGTGGCACCCCTGATAGGCTCCCCATAAGGCATCAAAGGGTTCCTGGTGAGTCTGGTGTCCAGGCACCATGTCCAGCCTTTGCTGCCTGCTGCAGCCCAGGAGAGGATTTGAAGTGGGCTGGAGGGTATTGTAAGAGTAAGTATGGGAAGCATAGGGAGTTCCAGCACTGCAATGCTGCCATTACAAGCTAGGCTTCCTTAACTCTGCTGCTTAGAGCAGCACCTGCACCTTTACAGGGGACCATGCTGGTGCTCCTCTTTCAATAAAAATACCTCCTGCTTCTTTGAAGCTGGAATTGAACAAATCTTCCTTCAAGCTGCTTTATATTGCCTCTAGTCCAGGCCATCAGCAGGAATTTCATCTGCATTTCTGCATTGTTGTGCCAGCAGTGAGGAACTGCAGCAGCATCCCAAGGTGAGGTCTGATTTCTTCGCTCACATCATCAACTTTTACAACACTATAAAATGGTCCTGTGCCACAACAGACAAGGGGCAAATCAGACAGACCTCTCCACTGTCCTGTCCAGGTGACAAGCACTATTCATACAACATCACTCTCTATGGGCTTTGACTGAGCCACACAGAGCCTCCCACAAACAATGGGGATGAGACAGATTCCACTATGAACCTCTCAGCATGTAAGGAGACAAAAGAGTGATGGGATCTGAGAGGAAACAAATAAAAAAGCTTTTTTTTTCAAGATCACAGAACAGGTCAGCAGCATTAGGTAACAGTGCTGAACTAAATACCAAAGTGCAGGTGCTTCCTGTAGGACTCCTTCTGTAGATAATTTAGTCTATTGAGCAGGTTTTGTTACAGAAATATTTAGGAAGATGTTCACTGCTTTGATTTGGGTTCACAGGCACATCAAACATGTTGCAGCTGTGTATGGTTGGAATTGAAATGAGCAACTGACAGTGTAGAATGGGGCAATCTGTCAAACTCATAAAGCCATTTTGATTCCCATTTCTAGGAATAAAAGAAACATTTGTGCAATTGCATGAACTGTTAAACATTCTCGTATTGTTATGCTGTTAACTCCCTCCTGTACCAGATGGAGGAAGGGCCATTAGACCTTTTTCCAATCTGATTTTTGGTAAGATTCTTTAAGGCTCCTGTAAATCTTGCCAGAAAAAGCATTTAGCATTTAAAACAAATTGCTTAGGTGAGAAAGATGGAATGTGGGGTGGTGCTCTGCAGAAAGAGCCTGCCCTCCTGGAGCATCCACTCCATGCTCTACTATATCTGCCAAGGCAGTTCTGATGAAATAGCCCCATTGCCCAGTTTCCAAAGAAAATATCAATTAAAAAAATCTTTTTCTTCAGTTTTTCATTCCACTAAAATATTGAGCTGGAATATTGAGAAGGGATGCATGGATTTTGCTCTGGTTATTTGCAGAGCTGTTTCACATCAGGATCACTGTTTCATCAACAGAAATGTAAATCACAGCTGAGCCAGTAGGAAAGGTGAAACAGCTAAGATGGCAGGAATCCATTGTTTCAAGCCTTTTGCTCAGAAAGCTTTTTCTATTTCTTTTCACCGACATCTCATATGTTGTTTTCTCTATTCCTTTTTTTTTTTTTTTCTCACAAAACATAATTAACTTAATCAGATTTTTGTTAAAGAAAGGAGCCCAGAGATAGACTGAAGCCTCTCCTAAGCGCCTTTCTGTCTGGGAGGAATATGAGTCCCAAATATTGAATGTTCCAGTCTGGCATGCTGAATGTCACACAAATATCAGCTGTAGTACGAGTGAAATGCTTTGGTGAATCATTGGACAGTGCCTGAGACTGCTAACAGTTCAGTCCCATCCTATTAGCAGCCCTGTTAAAGAAAAAAAACAGCCTGAAAATTATCCAGTGTAAAAATATGTAGTAAATTAATTTAGTGAAGACCTCCTAAGATTAACAAAACACACCCTATAACTTCTTTTTATAAACATTTGTGAGCACAACTGGCCTTTTTAGAGGGTTCAGAATTTGCACCCTGGGTAGGCAACTACTTAAAAAGTAAAAATTCACCAAGCTTTTTCTATCCACACTTTATACCTAATCCACTTAGCTGTCTAGGTTTTTTTTCTAGGAGCAGAGGCATGCAGCACTTTCATCATCTCACAGCAAGGCTCTCCCCACTCTCCAGACATGGAGATTTCAAGGGAGAACAGAGATGTCTGAGGGGAGCAGAGATATTTTAGGCTGTGGACCTGTCTTCTGCTGAGCAGTAAATTGCAGTATCATCTTCTCTACATGAGAAAATATCCACTCAGGCAACAACCAGGTGAACTACACTCCCTCCACAAAGGGGTGCAAATCCCACTTGTCCAAAAATCCAGAAGTGTTTATCATGCACTACTCAAGAAAGAGAAGCAAGTGTCATCAGGTTTAGAGCTTACTGCCTAAATGACCCAACATGAAATGAAAGAAACTGACCTGTTCAGAAAGACAGTATCAGGGTGATAATTTTTGGGATTTTAAGGCCAGTGAGGCCTAAATAGTTCATGACACAGACCAAAACACCAACTCACAAAGCAGGAGCTCAGTTATAGCCATACTTTACAGAATCTTGTGCTACGTTGGCAGGTAAAATGAATTTAAATAAGGGAGAGGCACATAGTTGGTGTCTGCTTGAGGCTATAAAGCAGTGCTTAAACTTGCATGTAAGTAAGGAAATACAAGCCTACAGGAGAAAAATGTGGAGCTGACACAGCGAGGTGGCTGCAGTCATGGCTCGTGAAGCAGCAGTACAAAGGACGTCTGCAAAAGAGTGGATGGTGAAGTGAGGCTCAGTGGCACGTGAATGTTTTTTTTGTGCACTGCTTGTCCAATTCATTATTCCATGTTGGCTGATGTCACCTATCCCAAAGATTTCAGGATGCTGCTCTGTCACAGGTTTGCAGAGTGGTTTCAGCTGTGGAGTCACTGTCTGCCTTCACCAAGCAGCCACAGCCACCAGCCTGCAGTCGCCTGCAACATCCGTGTCCCAGCCAAAGTGCTCCACAACCACAGCCAGCCAGTCTCTTTGTTAAACAGCTTCCCCTTGGACCCACACAATGAGAGTTTTCCCACGTCTGTCATGCCTTCTAGCCAGGGGCCCACAGCTGGAACAGGGGCTGCCCTAGCTGGGACCAGGGACAACAGCCACAGCTGGCACAAAATGAGGAGTGGTTCAGATGAAGCCAGTGAAATACTGCAGTTCACACCAGGAAGACAGACCCAGTCCCATCATACTTGAGCTCTGTCCCATGCTTTAGATGTACACCACCTCTTTTCCCATCTCAGCATTTCTCCAACACCCATTACAGCACAGGCTTCCCCAGCTGGCCTGTGTCCTCTCAAACACCTCAAGCCAGCAGCACCCTGGCCACAGGCAATACTTTTCATTAATTTTTTGTTTGCTTTATTAAAATACTGACAGTAAATACATTAATTAGTAAGATAGAGCAAGTAGGAAACACGAGGCAGGATGGAAAGGTTTGACCAGCTATAAATAGCAGATAGAATAAACAGACAACTGTGAACCATGGGCTGCAAGGCTGGATTTCACATGGAGCCAGCACCTGCTGCTGGGAGACTTCCCCAGTTTGTTTGTTTGCTTTTAAAACAAAAATTATTTACAATGATGGACTCCAGGCTGAGAGATTTGCCACTTTCTGGGAAAACATTTTTATTTAGTCATCACTGGCAGGTGTTTTTTTACCTCCTGTGCACTACTTGACCCACTCTGCATGCCAGAGGCAAGGCAGGGCTTTTGGCATGGACTTCCCTTACCCCAAAACCTTGGGATGTGCTGGCAGCCTGGGCAGCTGCTTGTAGATTAGCAGGATGGGTCACAGCACATTAGCTGAGCCTACAGGGGGCTTAGGATATTTCACAGAAATGGAGATTTTGGGAACAGGGGGCATGGTTAGACAGGGGAGCACATGGAGGGCTCTGCCCTAGGGGCACACAACAGGAGGAGATAATGAAAGGTCTGATGGAAACATGCACTGATGCTATGGATGAGCCTTGGAAACATTTCTGAGGGGATGCAGAGGATTGTCCTGAAATGTTTGCAGAGCCTTCACAGAAGGGCTTCCCAGGGAGTGGGGATGGTGTCTCTGAGCAGACCTGGCACAAGCTGGTGGGAGCACATATGGGGTGCAGAGGCTCAAGCATTTTGTCTGTGTGGCAGCGGGCATGTTCCTGCAGACACCACAATGACTCCTCCTGGCCTCAGGCCTCAGCTCAAAGACCATTGCCTTCAGCTGCTTCCACACAGACTCATCCTGCTTTTCCCCAGGCAATAAAGGGATGCATGCTTTTCTCGGGCATGCAAACATCACAGCCCCTTAAGAAGGTGACTGTACTGACCACCACCTTGGGACAGTCCCTGTGGGTGAGGTGCTTGGCTGAGCATGGTATTTTTCAGTCAAATCTCCGCCTGACTGAAGAAAAGGCAGGAATTCTTAGGCTGACTGATGCTCCACCACTGAATTTCAGCCATCACTGCAGCTGAGCTCAGTAACTTGTTTTTATCTCCCAGAAAATCAGCGTGTCTGGACACCAAGCCATTAAGAGATGGTGAGCCCCACACAACCTCCACACATACTCTGTTTCAATATGTGCCAGCACCCCCTGTGCAACATGCTTCATTTCTTATTTACATTTGCCAGGCTGGAAACTGCAACCCCTGTTGCTTGTTATGCCTCTCTCTCCTAGATTAAAGAGCCTTAAAATGTCACCCTCTCAGTGTTATCATCTGCCCTCTGCTATTATTGCCTCTCAGTAAATAAAAGGGACTTCCCATTCATTATTTTATACCCCACAATAACAGTGCTTTTTCAGATCAATTAGTTTTCACTCCTCTTATCTGCATTCAAGCCTCACCTCCCTTTCAGCGTTTCCATTGCCTGCTCAGGGACCTTTCCTGTGTCTCCTCTGACCTCTGGGAGAGGAGCTGAGCTGACTCAAAAGGGGAGCTTGGTGTGAGGACATCCGATCTGCTTACAGAGCAGCCAACCTAATGTCGAACACGGCCGATGCCTTTGTGCACGTCTGAGCCCCTCACTGCCCATCCTGGGGAGATAACCATTGCTGGCTTGCCTGTGCAGTTACATCTCCTTTGGCACGATCAGCTTGCACAAGACACATCAGTTTTTGTGGCTGGGTACTTATCTGTAAGGACTTTGATCCTCTACCTTGTGCACAATTACCTTTCAATAAGAACCTCTCAGTTAAATCATCTTATTTTACACACTCTCCCTTTCTACCCCGAAATACATTAAAACATCAGGGCAAAAATCTTTTTCTGCAAAAACTAACTTGACTGGGGATGCTCTTTGTATTTTCTCCCTCTCTCTCTCAAATTAGTATTTTTTCATTCTGGCAAGTACCCACCCTATTCCCACCCAACACACAGAGACCAGAAACAAATCTTAAGTGGGTCAGACCAACTTCATTGTCCATCTTGAGAAAAGTTTGAAATGTAAGCTGTCAACAGCACGTAGTAAAAAAGCACATTGAAAGCCATCGAAGGCCAGTTTGGACTACATGACAGCGAAATCTCTTTTAAAGGACAGTAGGGAACTGTGTTTAGCTTTTAAATATAGCTTTTCAACCCCCTGCTACGGTTTTACAAAGTAGGAGCAGCATCACTGTTCCCCAAAATATCCTAACCACATCATGTTAGAAATTGAGCTTTACTACTTCACTTTGTTTCCTAGCTACCAACATTTTTTTAGCTTAGTAGTAGAGATGAGCAGTGAAATTTGGCATTCAGACTGCAACTTCATAAAAGCCTTAAAAAACCTCATGCATATATACATATCTATCTA
The DNA here is from genome assembly GCA_013397555.1 of Urocynchramus pylzowi. NCBI lineage: Eukaryota > Metazoa > Chordata > Aves > Passeriformes > Fringillidae > Urocynchramus > Urocynchramus pylzowi. The sequence goes on along the minus strand of VZRH01008423.1, from coordinate 381,741 downwards.
TATATGCATCTGTAACAATTACAGTTGCTACCACAGCTCTCTTTTCAGAAATGTTTCAGTTACTACTGCCTCCATCCTGGTTATTCACTCATTCCCATCCTGGGGCCCCTGCCAGTCCTGGACACCCCCCAGTTCTGCCCCTGCCTCACAGCCCCCTCCATCCCAGCCCCCCAGCTCTGCCCTACACCCTTTTCCCACCCCAGCCCCATCTGCATGGAGCATTCTCTCTTCTCTCCTCTCGCCCTTTCCAGCTCTACCAGTCCCTTTACATTCATCACATTAAAGAAAACATTTCATGGTCATCTCTTTTATCTCCTTCAGTGAACAGTTAATCAGAAAAAATGCTTTCATGTTGCTAAATCAGGGCCAGTGGGCAAAGCCAGGCTGACAAGAGACATTTTCCTCTGCTACTAACCTAGGCTAAATAGTATTAATTACAGAGGCTGGGCTTTGATTGCTGGAGTGTGGTGGGGCTGGCGGAGCTCCCTCCTCCCCCTCTGCTCCCTCCCACCACAGACCCACACTGCACCTCCCTACCTGCCAGCATCCCCACCTCATGTCACAGCACAGCTGCAAGTGGGACCCCCTAAATCTTCACCTGGGCTGCTCAGACAGTAACTCTGGGGGAGTCATGTCCCTTGGCTGGAGGACAGTCCAGCTGGGTGGTTGGGGTGTCCCTGTCCTTGCCTCCCCCATGCTTGTCTGCCCAAGGCAATGTCTTTTCCAGGACAGAAACTGCTTCTTTTTATGTGTTTCAAAGAACCTGAGTTCTGGAAGGCAACTCAGTAGACACCACCCCATGTAGTGTTTCTCAGCCTGTGGTCTGTGGGCCACAAGTGATCTGTCAGATGTCAAAGGGACTGAAAAATGACTGCAGACAATTTCTTGGGACAGACATATCCATCCTCACACATGCCACAAAGGAGCAAAGACAACAGGCGGTGGAAGCAGAAGGCAAATTGAGGACAATGTGCTACAACTCAGTCCTCAGTGGGGAGGTCCAAAGGTGTTTATTGCTCTTTCAAAGAAAGAAAGAAAAAATGGCCAGACTAGCCCCACAGACACAAGAGGCCCATCTCTGCACATCTCCAAGGACATTTTGAAGGAAATGATGCTGTGCCCCAATCTGTGTTGGTAATAGTATCCCCCACGTCTCCAAGGTGGTAGGAAACAACCTTCCATCCCAAAGGTGGCATCAGCAAACAACTGGTTACCAATTCTGCTGAATTGTCTTCCCACAAATTAGCAAAACAGGCCAAATCCCCAGACAAAATGAATCACAGCTGAAACATTCTGCTTTTTAGAGAGAGAATGCCACTAACTTCTTTCCCCATCCCTCTCCAAGCTGAGCAGGATTTTACAAAAGTGACCACAGGAGGAATTTGCAGGGCGGTCACTCTCTGTTTCAGAGACCTTCCCTTGGGATGGGTGGCACAGTTTGAGGCCTGAGTCAAGCTGTGGTTTAAGCTGGGTAAGGTGACTGTCTCTGGTGATCCATGGTGCCAATGCAGCACCATGATCCCATGCAGCTCGTGGGCAGCATAATGGGAGCACAGGACTCCAGGAAAAAGACACCTCCAGATTCACTACAAAATTCAGCTGGAGCAGCCGGGCAGGACAATATTTTAAAATGCTTTTTGTGTTTGTTGCTGTGTATGAAGACCTGTTTCTCCAGCCAGTGTGAGCTGGAGTGTGAGCCCAGCTGGATGACCTTTGAAAGTTGAGGTTCCACATTTCCATCCTGATACTGAAGACTCCATGTCCTTCTTCCTCCTCCTCCTTTGTGCTGCATCTGATTTCCACAGGCTCACCCTGCCTCCCTGAGTCAATGCTTTGCTCTACCCTGCACAAGCACAGAGGGAAGCAGAAGAGGTAGATCTGGTCCATTTTTCCCCAGTCCACACTCTGATCTTCTATGTGCTCTTCTCAAGGACACAAGGATCTGGTTTTCCCAAACATCAACAACAGGTTGGAGTCTCCACCAGGGCAAATCAGCACAAGGCCTTGGAGGTCTGCCAGCATGGTCTAGCCTCTTAGACACATTTCCTCTGAAAAGCAAAGAATAGGAGATTTTGGAAAACACCTGGGGTGATCAGGGCCCACCAACCAAATCAGATAAATCTTGATATAGCAGTAGCTTGCATGGATCCAGAAGCTCAGGACAAGTTTACTCCAAGTTTTTTTGGAACAGGGCCATTTGGACTGTCTGGATCTTGACAGCAAAAGACCTCAGCCTCGTCAATAGTTTCATTCCCACCTTCAAATTACAGTGTAGCACTTAAGAGAATGAGATACCCAAGTAACCCAACTAGGTAGTTGTCCCCATGCTACTCCTCTCTATATTCAAATGTGTTTTAAGCTGACAGTGCTGTATTTATAGAATACAGGATAGCAGTTACTGTGCAACACCCTGGAAGAGCTGTTGAGGAGGCAGAAATAGGCATTTTGCTGTCTAAGAGGGCAGTACAGAGCCTAGGGGATAAACAGATCCTCAGGCAGCATGCAATAGTGAGGGAGGCTAAGGCTTGAGTGGCCATTGCTGAGTTTAGAGTTAAGAGCCTGTTGATATGAGTGATAGCTCAGAGTCCTCATTGCAGCACAAATTCAGGCTACAAACAATGCAGGGGCTTTTTATATTAACTTCAGATATTTAGGGCTCTCTTCATTGCCAGAAAGATGAGAAACCTTTTTTTTTTTTTTTACAGTGAAAATATAGGAGATAAGAACAGCCTGGATCAAATTAAGCCTCCATCTTGCCGAAAGTTTTCTGGCAGGCCAATTTTTGGTTGCTTCTGAGAGAAAAGCAAGAGCTTTGCATCAGTGGGATAATGTGCTTCCAAAAGAGTTTCTTCCTCAGAAGTTGTCTCTCTTGCTTAGAAGTTGTCTTCTGCCTTGAGGCAGGGTGGTTTCTGTCCAAAGCTACTTGATTTGACTTTGTTCTTTGTTTATTTTCAGCTCTGCAGGCTGTCACTGTGAATAATGGGTCTTTGGTGCTGGAACACAATTCTCAGATGAATATTGTCTCCCATGGCGAATTCCAGGGCTGCTCAACTGCAGAGTAAATCTTACCGTCACGGAGGGGGTGGCTGGTGCCTTTGGAGATGGGACAGGGTGCCTGCACAGCACCTCCCTGTCCATGCACAGAAGGTCATAGCTCCTCACTGAAGTTCTGCCTACGAGGGCCAGGCCCTCCTCCAGCCTGAGCTATGCGCTGGGCCTGCCTCAAGCTCTCCTGAGCTCCACACTTGGGAATCTGCTGCCACATGGTGGCATACACTCTCTCTTCCTGGCCCTAGGAATCCCTCCTTGGCTTCCAAGAGGTAGCACATGTGGAAAGAGCACTTCTGAGCTCTGCATTGCCACTAGCTCACTAAGTTTCCAGGGACCCGTTCTGGAGCTGCTAGAAGCTTTTCCAAGAGCATTGTTTCCTGTTTGAAACAACACAAAAGTACGAGGAATGCTGGCAAAAAATCTGAGAGGATCTCATGTGCTTTGGGGTCAGCAGGTAGGATTTGTTAGTGAAAGACCTTTACCTAACCTGAAAACACTAGAAGTATTTCCACAAAGCAGGCCAAGGTCTGCATCCGTCTCCTTTAATTTCTGCTCTGCAGCAGATGCGAAGGCAGCACCAGGCAGGAAAAGAAACTATGAAGATCATTCCTGTTCCTGACAAAGACTGAAGAGCAGAAAGGTGGTTGTCACAGGAGCTGGTGGAGAGCATCACTTGCTCTGTCTGTGTGCAGCACTTCCAGTTTTCAACACAGTGTTTCACTCCTTGAGGCCACAGGTTGCTTTGTCCCGGGTCAGGCAGCTGCGTGCTAGAGAGGATGCATTTGCAAGGCAGCTGCTCAAAACAAGGCTGACTGCTTCCTTCCAGAAGGGTGGTGGCACCTGTGGGTGGAAAATCCATGGGAAGTGCCCTGGGGCCACCTTTGCACTGGAGGCTGTGAGGCAGCATGCTCAGAGCCTGTTGTTCACACAGTGGGTGCTCTGTGCACAAGCAGCTTGGCACGGCAGGCTTGGCTGGCTGGGAGATACAAGGAGCCATCCAGCACAGAGGGAGGGTGGCAGAGCAAGGCACCTGCCCAAGGATCACCTCAGCAGAGCCACTTAGTTTGCAAAGAACTTTGGGGAACTGGGCCCAAACCAATAATGCCTGGAGTCTGCAAAAGAAAGACTGATGCCTGGCATTGACAGCGTTCCTGCTCTCCTCCACATCAAGACAAAGTTGAAGTCCATCCAGCAGCAGCTCCTGGATGCAGGAAAAATAGAGATTCTGTGAAAATGGTGAGTTGCCATGGACTTTTCTCCCATCCCACCACAGCCCATGCCCAATGGTAAAAGCTGCACCTATTTCTTCTTCCAGCTTCAGTCCCACTGCAGTCTTCTGATAGTGAAAATAATGCAGGGAGCAACACAGGATGGGCACAGTGACACTGGGAGCAGTGAAGCGTGAGAAAATAAGGATGGGTAGGTGTGGCCCCTAGGGAGGAAGAGGGATTGTCCAAGAAGCAGAATGGAGAGAGGGAAAGGAATAAAGGTGCTGTGGGCAACATGTTAGGAAACAATGTGCTATGGTGGGATCTTTGTGTTGGAAGGACACTGGTGCCCAGAGGCACTGAGTACTCAGGCCTGCAGAGCAGGGACTGGAAGGACCATCACTTCTGCAAGCCTAGTAGATGTCTTCATGACACATCACAGAGCTGCCCCACCTTCTGCCCCTGCTGTTTCTTAGCTGGTTGAGCTGTAGGAGAGGAAGGGATGGCCAAGGAAGGGGATTTTGCAAATGTTGGGACAAAATAGGCAACAAGGTTGTTAGAAGCTCAGCCACTGTCATTCCATATGGCTTGATGTGGTATGGCAGTGCATGCAGATAAGAGGGAGGCTTTAAGATTACCAGCATCCAGCTGTGGAGCATGCAGGCACCCAGGAAGAGTCCTGGGACCAAGCCATGGCCAGTATGGCAGCAGTCAGGCCACTTATTGTCGGCTGTGCCTCTCTTCCTCTCCTCATGGAGATGGGCTAGCCCTCTGCCCCAGATCCTCTGTCCTTGTTGCTGCTCTCTGCTCTTTCCTGATGCATTTTGTTTCGTGGAAAAGGATTCACTCTGTGGGGCAGAGGCCACGTGTGCCCTGGGAGGCCTCAGATAGCGGGGTAACCCGCCTGGGTGATCAGCAGTGGTGGAAGGTGCTGCAGCAGCGCTCGGGCTGGTTCCCCACAGAGGCACCGTGTGAGCGGGCAAGCACATCAAAGGGTGTCTCCCTTTCATCTCGCTGCTCCAAGCAGACGGCTCGAAGCACCTCTTCCAAGGACAATACGGGGAGAACTCTAATAACCTTAGCCAGTGGAGCCGTGCCAGCGCTCCCAGTGGCCGCTCTGGCGGCAGCTAAAGGGGCGCCTTCTCCGCTTCCACCCTAATTGCCCTTAATTGGCTTCTGCCTGCTGGCAGCAGAACGGCAAGGGCTCTCCAAGGATCACTGCACAAGAGTGACAACGTTTGGAGAAGGATTGTCGGCCCCTGCCTTGCCCCACCTCCATCACACTCTTCCCCACCCACCGGAGAAATACAATAACCTTTCCAAGTAGGAGATTTTTCTGTCAGTACATATCTTTTTCCTTCCAGGCCCTGCTATGGAGGGAGCTGGGGCAGGGTAGGGTCTGTGTCCTGAACCCAGAGCAGAGAGTGTGCGGTGGCCTCGGGCTAAGGGGGACATAAGCGTTGTCCCTCCATACAGCACTGTGGCCATGGTGTCCAGCAGCACGTGAGTGCAGTGAGCCCTGCTGCTCTGCTGTGTGCCACGGCTTCCTGGGCAGGTGATCAGAGCTTTAAGGTCCCCCACTGCAGAACCAGCACACCAGGGGATTCAGCCCACAAAATCCCAATTTCCCTAGACAGAGGTGCTGCTGTCCCAGGGCAGCCAGGTGGGAATGGGGCTGCATCCCAATGTGATCTCCTGGCTACAGCCTGCACTGTTATCTTGGAGATATGGAGAGGTGATAGGGAGGGCTCCTCTCTGTCCCTACTCCCTGTCCCAGTGCTGGGTGAGGGCACACAAAGCAGAAGGTCCCAGAAACCCCCCTTCCCTAGGAAGGGTTCTCCAGGACACGCTGGCCCTTGGCTCATCTGCTGGCTCCAGTTTCCTGTGGCAGACCACCCTGCACTTTCCCCTCTCTGCCTGACACCCACACAAGCCATCCCCTCATGTCAACAGGAGCATGGGGAGCCACAACACAAAAAAGCACCTTGTAGCTCTGAGCAGGCACGTCCTCATCACACTGCCTCCCTGCTCCTGCTTCCAGCCAGGACAAAGCCTTGCTGCAGCAGCAAAATATAGCCAAGCATCTTCCCAGTCCCTCATGGTTGCCCAGGGCCCAGCTAGGGCTGGTATCTGCAGGCAGCAGGCATCACGTGAGCAACGTTCCACGGCAAGCTGGCAGGGGCATGGAAGTGCAAACAGGACACAAATTCAGTTCTGATGGAGGGAGCTGCAACGTCTTTCCCACTGAGGTTATTTTTAAACTGTTTATCAAAGGCTCACTGCTCTTGGCATCAGGGTGGGCTATTTTTGGATGCCTGCTTCACCTCTCCACGGAGATATGCTGGCAAAGGCTTGCCCTTCTTTTGCCTGGCACCCTCAGACCTCCCGTGGTCTCTGAGGTTTGCCCTGCTATGGTCACTGCTGTTTGCTTCCTCACACATCCAGGGACTTTTTAAGCAGGAGGTCTGAGCTCAGGCACAGCCTCATTATGAGTCCTTGTTAGCAAAGCCCCTCATCCTGTCCCGCTCTCAGTGGTGACACCGCTGCTTGGGTATGGGCAAAATACACACTTGTGCCGACTGTTCTTCTTCAGGATTGGTGGAATTTGTCCTGACCTAAGCCTGGCACCCTGGAGCTTTGCATTCAAGTTTTTTTTTTTCTCTGCTATTGGCCATCCACTTGCTGCTGCCGCGTCTCTTTGCCCATCTAGAAGAGCAAGGCCATGTTTCCCTATTCCCCAGGATTGCTGGGGACAAGTAATTGGGACAGGATAACTGAAAACTCAGCACTGTCCTCACAGGGCCTCTCCTCTATGGATGGGTGGAGGACATGACAAGTTTCACTGAGGTACAACACTGGCAAAGGTGGTCTGGTGAGGCAGGGCTCAAAGCAAGTGCAGGGAGGCAAGCGGGGTGCGTGGAAGTGCAGTAGCTGGGTGTTGGGATCAGTGAAAGCAGACTGGAATGGGAATGCAAAGCAAGCCATCAGGCTCTGAGGTTAATAATAGGCTGTCTGAGTCTTGACTGTGTAAAAGAAAATCAGTCCTTAAAAGAAGCTCACTGGCAGAGTGCTTGGCCCTAACAGAATTATCCACAGGAGCCCAAACAAATGACTGGCCTCATTACCGACCCGCAGCCTCAAGCATGGCTTGAGACACGCTGGGCTCTCATAAAGAAATCAGCACTGTCCACACTGCCCCTGCAGTACCAGAGAAAAGGACTTGGAGAAGTTTCCCAAGAACATCAACAAATTCAGGGATTTCCTTTTGTTAGCAAAGCACAAACCTTCTGCTGAGGGAAGATTTTCTTCATTCAAATATGATTTTGGAGGGGGCCAAAGGTACATGCAGGCCAGGAGATTCTCCTTCAGGAATGAGGACAGAAGAAAGCCAGTGCTGGCATGTGCAAGGTTTGTACTCATTTGTGAGATCTGTACTCAAAGAGAACGGATGTGTCTTTTCTTAGAGGAAGTGACTGGATGAAAAGTTGAAAACCACTTACTTGGGCTGGTTAGAAAGCTTCAAGCTATACAAGCACACATAATTGTACTCTCCAGCCCTGAGAGTTAATGGACAGACTTCTCTGAAATGAGAGATTGGCTCAGGCTTAGGAGAAAATGAGGTGGAGCCCACTGTGATCTGTGACACCCACCACCCAGTCAGCCCTGTGGCCTCACTGGTCACCATCTCCACGGGCAAGATAGTCAGAGGGGACTGGAATTGCTGCCAGACCAACAGCAAAGAGCTCAGGGGAAACATCCTCGGGGTAAAGAATCACGGGACAATTGCCAAGGCAGAACCATGGGTGAGGGAAGGGAGATGCACCTCCACACTGAACTATATCCAACAGCACCCACAAGTGCTGAGTGTGTGTAAGACTGCTATGCCAGCACAAGGCAGTGTGTCTGGGAAAACAGGCATTCTGATTTCTAAGCAAGTCAGGAATAAAACGGGCAAGGTCACTGAGCAGCTCCTTCAGACACGCACCAGGGGAGGTGACAGCAGCATGTGGCTGGCTGTGGGGGCCAGCACTGTAAGCGTGGCCAGGGCAAGCTGCACAGGGAGCACATGCCCATGGAGTGAGTCCCACTGGTGCTCTGAGGCTGCTGGCACAACATGTATTGCTGGCATAGGTCTCACCGAGGCAAGTTGCCCCCTGACATCTGTGGGCATGTTGGATGTGAGCAGACATTCCCGCGGCGAGTGAAGGTGATGCCATGGGGTACAGTCAGAAAGACACATTCACCATGAGAGGGTGCAAAGAAAAAAATCATGCCCTTGACCTTTTCTCCCAGGGAGACTCACTGTGAGCAGTAGGGTGATGGGGAAGTCTTGGGCAGGGACCAGGAGAAGCTGAGCCTGCCTGGGTGAGGGATGAGTTTACGGTTCCCAGACAGAGAACTCAAGAGGACACAGATTCTGGAAAGGAAATAAATGGAAGGCAAAAACGAAAGAAAGAAAGAAAGAGAGAGTGTCTTGTGCTGTTCCTGTAAGCAGGATTCACAGGTTAATGAAAGCAAAACTCACAGATTCCCCTCAAACCTTGAGTCAGAGTCCACTTGGTTGTCTTCTGCCCTGGGTCACCTACAAGAGAAATGGAGAAAAATGCATCAGAGGGCTTTGCACAGTATGGCCAAGAGTCTGCCACAGTACCTTTGTCTTTCTGGGGTCATAACAATACAGGGGTAGATTTCCCTGATATCAATGCAAAGAACTCAGGCTGGAAAAGCTGGGGGAAAAGAACTTGGTGCAAGGTGGAGAAGAGACAGGGATTTGAAGGAACAGTGGAGAGAGGGGCATCATCCTGGATATCACAGAGGACACTAACAAACACAAACTCAAGCAACCCCTGCACACTACTAATGTCCAGAAGGGTCCTGGTGTGTCCCTTTTAATCTTCCATCCACCATTTGAGTTGACAACACACAGACCAAGCATATAGGCACCTTCATCTGACCGTGTTTCTGTCACAGAGCTCCTCGTCACCAGCCACCACTGTGTTTTGTACAGTGTCCTCATGGGTCAGCCACCTATCCCAAAATCTGGGCCAGGCCACCCAGCCCTATGTGTCTCAGCAAGACCCCGATGTGACGCAGGGAAGGAGGGGAAGCAATGACTTAGTCCCTGCTGGCAGAGGCCCAGGGGTCCCAGCCCCACCTGGCAGCAGAACCCTTCTGCTTTGGGCAGTGGGAGCCGGGACAAAGACACAGTGCTAGGCACAGCAGCTGCTCGGAGCACGCTGCCCCCCCACGGGGGACATGCTCCCTGCCTGGCACAGAGACCGTCCGCTCCTCCTTTGTGGCGTGAAACAAAGAGCAGAAGGAGGGAAGGAAGTGACTTCTCTGGAAGCGATTGTGGTGGTGGGATGAGCACCCATCTCTTTCCAAACAGAGCCAGCAGTGATGCCCGACCCTTCTCTCATCTCCTATTGCCTCCCATTCACTGCTGGCATCGCCTCTTTCTGTGCCCTCCGCCTCTCCTTATGCAACAGGGCGAGTGGGAAAAAAAGAAGCAAAAAGAAAGCCGGAGCGAGGGAGGGAGGAAGCCGATGGGGCACTGCTGGCAGGCAGACAAGGAGCGCGGCAGGGGCGGCTGGGAGCCCGGGACACGCGGCCCTGCCAGGCCCTTCTGGGCTGCGGGCATGGCATGTACGTGCGGCCAGCAACGTGCGCTGCTGCGAGCCGGGCCGGGCCGGGCCGGGCCGGGCCGAGCTGGGCTGGGCTGGGCTGGGCTGGGCTGCACTGGGCTGCGCTGGCAGCCACCCTGCCCTCGGCCGGGCAGCAGGGCTCCCTGCAGCAGCCCCATCACCGGCGGGCAGCAGGGCAGCTGGGGGCGACAGGCTGCTTGTCCCCGGCCAGCCCCAAGGACAGCTCCGCGCACATCCCGGCCGCTGCCGTCCAGGGGCTCGCAAGTTCCCGAGCGGGCGGGTGCGTGGCTCTGTCTCACCGGCCGTGAGATATCTCAACTTGCCAGTGTTGACCTGAGAGGGAGAAATTGTGACCTCCGCTGTGCCAAGGCCACACGCCTCCTCCCGCTGGCCCGAGTGCGATGCCGTGCCGGGGATCACGCTGCTGCTGCTGCTGCTGCTTGTGTCAGCAGCTTCAGAGCAGTTCCCAGCCTGGAACAGCTCCCACACAGCACCAAAGAGCCTTCCCTCCGCTCAACCCCCTGCATCCTGGCCACCTCCTGCACCTCTCTTTGGGAGCGTCCTGCCCTGCTCCCACTTCCCACCCACCAATTCAGGAGCGAAAGGAAGTCTCACTTGTACCCCCCACTCAAAAATGCCTCCCCAAATCACCCAACATTCATATTCCACACTCACACACAATTTCCCCTAAAGGGAAGGGAAGGGAAGGGAAGGGAAGGGAAGGGAAGGGAAGGGACTGACACAGTGGAGTATTTCAGAAGACATGGTTTCTTGTGTGCACCTCTGTGCATTAGGTCACAGGCCAACTGGGAGTTAAGTCTTAGTCTCCTTCTTTTCCTCATCTCCTGAAAATGGATGAGGTTTCCAGATATTTTGGAGACTGTTGGTGTGCAGTACCCATGAGTCAGCAGCTGTCAGTAACAGTTCCACACACGTGGGTGACAGTGCTGGGGTCGGAAAGTCCCTGGAATATCACACACCGGACAACAGGCACGTAGTAACTTATTAGTCAAACCCACTCTTGGCACGACTGAGACTATACCAACGCCACAACCAAGGTGTCCCTACGTCCTGGAGAGCACGTAGCACTTCTGCTCTCCGGGGAGGTGGCAACAGTGTAGCTATGCAAGGATAGCGCCCACAGCAGCGCCTGTGGGTCAGGGCTCTGCTGCCAGTGCTGTCAGCTGTGTTTCTCTGCCATTCACTGCTCCATCTGCACACTTTTGGGATATCCAACCCAAACAACCGCTCCTCAGAGGGGATGGGTTTCATCGGCTGAGATGCTCTGGGGAAAATATTCATCCTGCAGCAGACAAACCCAAGGGGAAGCAGTAGCACAGGGGCTTGGGGGTAGCTGGTGCCTTTTCAGGGCACTGAGATGCTCCTGGGCAGCAAGTTACCTCCCTTGCTGGGTGTCACTTGCAGACCAGCCCAGTGGGCATTGTCACAGAGCCCTGGCTCTTTGCCAGGGGGAACACAAAAGAGACTGTGGGCAGGGAGAGGCAAATGTCATGGGTAGGCAGGAGCACCAGCTTCTGAGCTCACATCAATCGTGCTTGTAAATATTTTATTCATTTCCCAGTTGCTCACTATTAAAGGCTACTATCCAGCCTCTGGCTATCAGAGAGCAAAAGCATTTAAGAGCATTAAGTGTATAAAGCAGGCCTGACACGTAAAAACTGCTGCATGAAGGCAGCACTTTTCAACTTTGTGTCCTCACTGTGGCTTTCTAGCCCGGCCCCAGGGATCACGCTCTGCCCCTGCCCCTCACCCCTGCCCTGAAGCATGCCTGACTGCCACCTAACATGTCACGTACACAGCAGATTTATAATTCATACTTCTAGTCATGGCAAAGTAGGGGGTGCCAAATAAGAACCCAGGTTTCTTGAAGCAGATGAGTAATTATGTGTCTATAAAACTGGGAAAAGCTAGATTGGCGATGGGCTGCCACCACATTCCCTTCAGTGGAGGCAAATGAGGCAGATCTAATCACACCCTTCATTCACTGCATCCTCCAAACTGCCTTTGCAGCGCTCAGTGAGGAAGAGCGAGCCTTTGATCCAGGTAGCCCAGGCAGAGCAGCTAAGATGGACAGATGTGCAAACAAGGTCCAAGCTCCTGGGTCCAAAGCAGCTCTGGAGAGCTCTCCAAATGTGGGCTGTTCAGTTCTGTTCTCCTAGTGGAAAGGCATCTTGGCCTGTTGGCCAAGGCACGGCAAGGTCCAACATAAGCGTGTTGGACTTCATTCCAGACTACTGGGCACAGGGCTGGGGTGACATGGCAACCTCTCTGCCACCAGGGAAGCAAGCAGGTCACTGGGGAAGAGGAAGAAGAAGGGCCAAGGTGTAGCAGGTGGGAAGCTGGGATGAATAGAAAGCAGGTATGAAAAGTGTAGGAAGTGGTGTGGTCAGATAAGGGAAGGGGCAGAAAGAAGAAGACAAGTTAAGGGATAAACTGAAAGGACCAGAAGGGTTGTTCAAAGGGAATTAGAGGGGTTGTTTAAAATGAGAATTATCTGGACCAGAGACTACCTCCACAGTTGCTCAACCTCTGGGCCTGAATCCCAAATGAGCAACAAATTAACAGAAGAGAGAGTTTGAAACAGATCTTAGAAGGGAGATGAATGAGTGGGAATTACCAGCATTCAGAAAACTGGTGGAGACATCCAGACCCAGAGAGGCAAATATAGAAAGAAGCTGGAAATGCAAATACAGCCAGGTGTATGCACTGAAATCCCTCACACACAGGGGATAAGCAAAGGAAATGATGAAGCTGAGCTGGCACATGGGGAAACAGCCTGGCCCCACCATGTGCCACCAGTGCTGCTTCAGAGCAGCTTAGCACTGGAGCACTCCACTAGGGAAATGTCACTCTGGAAATAGTCTAGTTGGTGGTGAGATCATTCATTCTTCTCAGCTGGAAACCTGACCCTGTTGCCAAACTAATTTTCCAGGCTAGAAGCTGATGCTCATGGAAAACTTTGGCCCTGAGGCCCAAACAGAGATGCTGAGCTTGTCAGTGCCAGTGCTCAGCACCCCGGCAGTCTGCACAGCCATCTCAGAAGTGTCTCTGGCCACGTTGCAGCTGGGTCAGTGGCTCAGCTGGGGAAGATGAGCACACCAGCATGATGTGCTGACAAGTCACACTCCACACACTGCCACCAGCTCCCCTGCAGCCATGTGCTGGCTAAATTTGGGTTGGCATGGAGTACTCATTGCATGATCTTCAAAGAGATTTTACAGAGGCAAAAGCCTGGCAGTAAGTGGCAAGGGTGTAAGAGGGCTCAAATACCTGTTTTGATATTAGGTCCCCTAGCTGCTGTTAAAGGGAGTTCATTTCTCCTGGATCTCTGGCAGCAGGAGGAGACATGTTTCTAGAAGCCTTTTCTGGCCCCAAGCATCACACGAATGAGTGTGGATATGTCAAACTCTTTCAGTCGTGGCTTTTGTCACGAAGTCATGACTGCCAAACCACCATCCTACATCTGAGGTTTTGGGCAACTCAGGCCGTGCCACGCCAGGGAAATGAGCCACTGCACTGGCAGGGCACTCCCCCCAGCCCAGCTCTGTGCTACCTGCTGTCCCTGCTGCTTCAGCTGCTTTTCCATAAGCAGTTGGCCTCAATCCAAAGAAAACAGCAGCAGCGGTGCCATGTCAGTGCAAATGTCTGTGGGAAAGCCAGGCCTGCCGCAGGCAAGCAGTCTTCACGGAGCTCAGGGGAGGCTGGGCACGCTCCAGGCCCTGTGCCTAATATTTGCCGTGACACCCAGACAATATTTGCAGGCGGCTGGCAGGTGCTCACCTGGCTTTGGCTGGTGCAGTATTTGAGTGTGTGGTGCAGGTGTGGATTATACCCTGTTTCAGGCACTGTGGAGCGCTCACGATAGCCAGGGGTGCCGGCATCTACCCTGCCTCCAGCCGGGGCTGCAGGCAAACTCCTGCCAAGCCCTCATCTCCCTCCCTTGCCTTCCCTGCAAAAAGCACTGGCCTGGGGGGAGAGGGCAGCCCCAGGAGCCCCCAGGCACTTCGGTCTCAGGGACAATCGAGGGACAAAGCTCCTAAGGAGGAGCTGAATTTGGAGAGCCAGACGCACATCATTTGGGACACTGGAGTGAACTGAAATGCCAGGTGTCCGGACGGAAGGGTGGCAGCGTCCCTGCTCCGGCCGGCAGTGCATAGCCATTAGCCGGGGCGCCTACAAAGGCCGCTGCCTGCGGGCAGACGTGATTGCAGGCACAGCCTGGCTCCTGCGCTTGTGGGAACCTGGCGGAAACCCTCCCGGTTTCCCCTAGTCCCGGCTCAGCTGCGCCGGGAGATTTGCATTGGCAGCAGGGTGGCGGGGAAGCTCGCCCGCCCCTCGCCCGCATGCTGCCAGCGTCCTGCCAGGGCCGGCAGCCTTTCTCCTCTGTGAACTTTTTGTCTCTTGTATGAAAGGGGAGTGTTTATCAAAGGAATCGTTGAAACAATTTAAATGCATCTTAATTAGAAGTGGGCAAATGGCACAAGGAGCCATACAAGGAGCAATACCTTTAGCTTGGAAGCACACCTTCGCCCGTGCACCCTCTCTCACCTACAGACATCCCTCCCTTCCCTCACAGGTCCCTGGGAAGCTCAGCTGGCTAAGTACCTCTAAGATCTGCCCTGGCAGCCTGCAGTGTCCCCGCAGCCCCGCGCTGCCCCCAGCCCAGCTGCATGTTAGGATACGCACGGCTGGGTCAGTGCCCCCTCCAGCCCCTCTCCCAGCCTCCCACTGCTCTCCCAGCCCCAGGACCCTGCCCCCTCCCTGCCACCCCTCGCTCCTGACCCTGGTGTCACCTATAGCTGCAACAGCTATTCAGCCTATATCCATTACTAAAAGAAGAACCCTCTGTAGAGCAGCAGAAAAGCCCTGGCTGTACAATGTGCGCAGAGTGAAAAGGGAAGGCTGTTAACACCACTTGGAAAGGGGCCTGCATTTGACAACAAACACAGCCAAGCTTCGAGCTCCTCGCTAATTAGTCTATTAGCCGTGTGAGCAGAGAAAGCCTCTCACCATCCAGCGCCGCTCCACTCCCGCGCTTCACCCCGTCCCCTCAGGAATCCCGTGCCCCATCTCCGTGGTCCGGTGCTACGTAGGCATCACACCAGCGACTGGCCACTCGCCTGCGTCGGCACGGAAGAGCCAGCCAGAGATGGCTCCTTGCTGCCGACCTTCTCCAAGGGACAAAAGCTGCTTCAGAGCTGGAGCCAAAATCCCAGGTGCTGCCGGGATACCAGGCTGTGGAAGAAGAGAGCCCCCTGCAGTAACCCACAGACCTGCACACCTGCCAGATGGACACCCCCAGCCCCATGGAGCTGCCAGGAGCCACTGGGAACAGCCCTGTGAAGAAGGTGTTGGGGAGAACCCATCCTCCTGCCAAGCAGCACACCTCCCAGGCACGCTGCTGTGCCTGCAGAGCCATCGGTCCAGGGAAGATGTTGCTCCCTGGGGCATATTCAAGCAGGGAGCAAGCAAAACCATCCCTATTCGCCCTGGTACAGGAACCCATACACCTCTGCACCCCCAGCCTTTCAGCACCTTTCTCACAACCCAGCCAGCCAGTCCAGCAGAGGTTCCCAGTGCATCAGCAGCAGCTGGGGAGCATCCATCCATCCATCCATCCATCCATCCATCCATCCATCCATCCATCCATCCATCCATCCATCCATCCATCCATCCATCCATCCATCCATTTGTCCAGGGAATGGGTTAAACAGGCTGTGCCCCACCCTTGAGGCCAGCCTGGGTTTCCAGGCATGGAAGGGAGAGGCTTACAGCTGGGGATCATTACCGGGCAGCCATAAGGAGGGTGGAGGCCTTCCTCCCACACTGATCAGAGGAGCTTTGCAACTGTATGCCCTGGAGCCAAGGGATGAGGTCCAGGCTTTTTTACCACCTTCTGTGAAACAGGGGAGTTTTGTCCACACCAAGGAGAACACCAGCAGATCCCACCATGAAGTGATGTGCTATGTGCTCCCCACAGCAAGGGGACCACTTGATGACCACCCAGTCTGCTGTGGCTGACCTCTCCAAATCAGAAGGCCCTGATTTGGCTGGCCTGCCTTGGGGTATTTATTCATCTAATATTCTCCGGACCAGGAGGCAAGAGGGGGATATTGTGTTCCCTAACTTTTTACTCCTGCTAACAGAGCCCCCTGACAAGTCATGGGAACAGATACACCTCTGCTGCCTGAAAATATGGAGCAGCAAAACATCTGATGCTGTCCTGCCCTGTGCAGAACTTGCAGGAATCAAGGGAAAAGGACAGGCAGCCTTTCTGACTTGAACACAGTGCAAAACCTCCAGACCCTGAGTGCTCTCTACTCAGACTGTCCAAAAGACTTGGAGAAATTTAGCAAAATCCTAAAGGATGAACTAATAGTAGAAGAACTAAGCAGCAGCCATTTTGTAGTGGGGATGGCATGTTGCCTGGCCATCCACAGATGAATGGAAACCCATACGCCAAGGGATGCCGGAAGCACGGCCTTTTCCTTGGAACAACGGGGAGCTCCACGAGAAAAATGGATGACTCAGTCTCCTGAGCACCACAGTCAGACAGGGAGGGGAGGAAGTTGTGGTACTCCTCCAAGCTCAGCCCCTTGGAACACATTTGCCAGATACAAAAATGAGATGTTATGAGATGTTTGGCTGGTGTGGCTGTTTCCCTGCTTCATGCCCTCAAGCAGCAAAGCTGTGCTGGCTGGTAGAAATCAACACTGTAGACACAATCTACTTGGTTTCCAATGAAAGCCAGGAATGTCTGGAGGGCCAGTCGTAGCTTCTGAGGGTTGAATGGATGTGTATCTCTTCATCCAGCAGAACTGAACCAACTGCTGGGGAAGTTTCATCTTGGCTAAGCAGGACATCCAGAGAAGGTACTTTCCAAGATCTAATTTGTACTATGCACTGTGACCCCCCTTGTCCTCCCTTCCAAGCACAGGGGATTTTGTAATCTCTGCAGGACGGCCTTATCAAACACTCTTGAGCTGCAATATAACATCTTGGAGGAAGCTATTCCCCTTGATTTCATCCTGCACATTACACAAGTGTGATTCAGCCAAGGAGTTTGGAGGAATTATTTATTAATGGGTCATGAGATCACTGACGTCGCTTTTCTGTGAAATCACTGAGAAGCAGAAAACAGATCATTGGCCTCAGGTCCTTGAAAATCATATAAACCTGTGGGGAATGTCTCTGCTGCAGACCTCATCTGCTCTTGACAGATGTTTATACCACAGTGGCCTCTCTCAGCTCAGAGCTGCAATCCAGACAACGGTCAGCTCAATCATTGCAAATGTGCCTCCATTACACTAATGTGCATGGTGGGTTGGCTTTTCTGTGTCAGCCAGTGCTAGGGTCTAGTTTTTAAAATGCAGAGTCCACCAGCCTCTGTGAACATGCTCACCCTCTAGGAGAGGCACCCACTGCTTGAGCCAGCTTTTACAGAGCATTTGAGTTTGAAGCAGTGGTTTGTGTGCTTCGGCACCAGGCAGAAGAGGATTCCCCGTGCAGACAATGGCAACCAGTCTGTGTGAAAAGGAAGGTAGCTCAGGTCTGCTCTGGACAGCCTTTTGCAGAAGTCTGGCATGGCTCTGAAGGACTCCTGTGGGTTCACCTTCACACTGAATTCCTGAAGGACTCAGCAGCTTCCTTGTGCTCTCCTCCCGAAGGGCTGCTGTGAGGAATAGAGGAGGCTGAGCCCCCCCTTCTCCTGCTGTCATGAAACCTCAGCCTGGTAAGGTGCACTTGGAGTGCTGTGTCCAGTTCTGGGCTCCCCAGGACACAAGAGACATGGAGCTCCTGGAGTGGATTCAGTGGAGGGTAACAAAGATGATGAAGGGATTGGAGCATCTTTCTTACAAGGAAAGGCTGGGGGAGCTGGGCCTGCTCAGTCTCAAGGAAAGACAACTGAGAGGGGACACCATCAATGTCTCTAAGTATCTGAAGGGAGGTGCCAAGAGGGTATTTCCAGGCTCTGCTCAGTGGTGTTATGCAATAGGACAAGATGCAATGGGGAGAAACCGATGCACAGGAAATTCCACCTGAATATGAGGAAGAGCTTCTTTACTGTGTGGGTGACCCACAGTAAAGCACTGAAACAGACTGCCACAACAGAGAGGTTGTGGAGTCTTCCTCACTGGACATATTGAAGAACTGTCTGGACACAATCCTGTGCCATGTGCTCTAGGATGACCCTGCTTAAGCAGAGATGTTGGGCCAGGTGACCCACTGTGATCCCCTCCAACCTGACCCACTGTGGTCCCCTCCAACCTGACCCATTCTGTGATTCTGTGATTGTGTAGTCTCCACAAAGAAAGAGAACAGGAGCCCTTAAGGAGCTGAAAATTTTTTCCTCTAACCTCCTGAAGATAGAGAATAACTTGTTTGGTTTCTTTTTTAGACTTTTTTTTATGAATCTGAAGGTTGTCACTTTTTCCCTTTCCTCCTCTCATAAGCAGACTAAACAAATTAAGTTCTTTGAAAATTCACTCATAGGTCATGGTTACTAGGCTGCTGATCATCTTTCATGGACTCTGATAGGTGTAAGCTTTTCTTGAGCTATATTGCCTAAAATGAATATATTCAGAAAGTATGAGGCTTTCCTAAGACTTCAACAAGTGGAATGATTTCAGCATGCCTGATGCTTGTGGCACTTTTGTTTATATAGCCTAGCAGCAACCTTTGTTTTTCTTCACATCTGTGTGTCATCAAGTCACTCACAGTAATGACACCCATTACCTCAATGATATCCATGTCCTTTTTTGAAGGCTTTGTTGCCTCCTTGTATATGCATACAGCAAATTATCCTGCAGTGTGTGGCTTGCATTTGCCCTTATTGCAGAATTGCATCCTGTTTATATCCATTTCACCAGTGTCACACCCTGCCTGAACTCCCATCCCGAGCTCCAAAGTGCCTGCAAGTCAATATCAGCAAAAATCTCAACATGAGCCAGCGCTGTGTGCTCACAGCTCAGAAGGCCAATGGAATCCTGGGCTGCATCCAAAGCAGCGAGGCCAGCAGGGCAAGGGAGGGGATTCTGCCCCACTGCTCTGCTCTGGTGAGAGCTCACCTGCAGTGCTGCATCCAGCTCTGGGGTCCCTGGCATAAGGAAGGACATGGACCTGTTGGAGCAAGTCCAGATGCAGGCCATAAAGTTGGTAAGAGGACCAGAGCACCTTGCCAACAAAGACAGGCGGAGGAGCTTGGGGCTGTTCAGCTTGGTGAAGAGAAGGCTGCATGGAGACCTTATGGGAGCCTTCCAGTATCTGAAGAGGGCCTACAGGAAAGCTGAACAGGGACTCTCCATCAGGAATGTAGTGATAGGACAATAAGTAATGGCTACAAACTGAAAGAGACAGAATTTAGGTTAGATATTAGGAAGAAATTCTTTATGGTGAGAGTGGTGAGACAGTGGAACAGGTTGCCCAGGGAGGCTGTGCATCCCCCACCCCTGACAGTGTTCAAAGCCAGGCTGGGTAAGGCCTTGAGCAACCTGGTCTGGTGGGAGGTGTCCCTGCAGGGGGTGTTGGGACTAGGTGATCTTTAAGCCATTTCAACCCCTTGACACACCGCGATTCTGTGGAATGTAAAGCACATCTTTGAAACCAACAACCAGGGTGCAAGTAGATCTCAGCTTTAGAGCCATCTTGCTCATCTCCTCCAATCCTGTTGTAGAAGGAAACTAGGCTGTTGCCAAACTCAGGTTGACTCTTACTTCTCACCTTGTTCTCTTGGTCAGCCTTACAAACAGAGGATCTGTTCCAGGGCCCTTGTTGTTGCTGAAGGCAGCCTAAAAGTTCTGATGTCCCGTGACTCCATTTCCTTTACTCCTTTTATTCCCAAGTCATCTGGAACCTCACCCCTTCTTCTTAAGATAATTATTACCACATTTAAAACCATTCCAGGCAGGATTTCTGCAGGGCCAAGTAATCTGAAAGGAAGGGAGACACATCTGAGGTCACTGACAAAAGGCTGAGGGAACCAGTGACTCTGCCCCATCTGTGGGGCACGTGGCTCCAACCTCTCTGCCTGGTTAAGGGAGCCTGCAGGTGCAAGTCCAGCACCTCCTGTGGCTCAAGGAGTGTACGTGAGCCTGCAGACAGCATCCTGCAGCATCTGGCCTGTTTACATAGCAGGGAGCTTTTGTTAACATCAGGAGGTTAGCCAACGAAGGGAAATTTTACAATTACACCACACAGCTCTGTTGACTCAAAAGGAAGAGTTAACTTCAAAGCTCCACGTAGCCAGGCTCACGTAGTCCAGCCAGCTGCACAATGGGACGTTTCAGTGGAAGGCTGGGAGTCTGCTGGATGGATGCAAGACATTCACACAGGGCAGATAGCAGCTCTCGCTCGGCAGCTGGCAAACGGGCAGCTCCCAGGAGCCAGAGAGCGCCCTGGGAAAGGGGCAGGCAGAGCAGGGAACAAAGGCTGCCGAGCGGCTGCGGGTGCGATGCTGATCAGCATCCTCTCCATCAGGCTGGAGCTGGCAGCTGCCTCTGGGCACTCTGGATGAGTGGGCCACTGAGTTCCCAGGCCCCTTGAGGGATGCAACAGCAGTTTCACAAAGTGCAGCTCTGCGCATCAGCGAAGGGGCTGCCCCAGCGCTGCCCCCCTGTCCCAGCCACGCTGTTTTTCATTTCTTTGCCTAGACAGGATAGGCCCAAGTCTTTGGGGAACCTTTCTGCCTTGTCCCCTTACCTTTAGCCATGAATGAATCTATTCTTTGCCCTGTTCTTGGTCCAGCAGTTTTCCCAGCCGAGCCGTGAGCGAGGCAGGCGGAGGGAAACACTACACCCAGCTGCCACTCCCTTCTGCCCTGCCCGCCGCAGAGCCAGGCAGCCCTGCACACGATCAGTTACAGGGGACGGAAATGCCCCGTGCCCAATATCCGGTGGGCCTGAGTGATGACAGCCCACTAATCATTTCCAGAATTTGTGACTGGAATCAAAGGGCTGGGTTTGCCTTCGGTGAGTGTGGGAAGGGCAGCTGGGGGAAGGGAGCGGCCCAACTTTAGGTAGGGAAGAGACAAAGCTGTGCAGAATTTTGCTGTGCTGCTGCAGTGGTTCAAGCTGAGGGGTGATTTACGAGTTTCTAGGACAGAGATAGATGTCCTGTGAGACATCTCATGATAGTGAGTGGTTGTAGCTTTGCTGGACACCAGTCTTCTCTCCCACCCATCACACACAGCACCTCCACTTCCAACAACTTCATGGTCCCTCCCCACTTTATTAAGGTCTTGGAGGGAGTAGGTCCTGCCTCCACTCTGCCAGCCCTGCCAGGTGATCAGTTCTGCCTGCTGGCCCGCTTTCCCAACAAGCGCCTGCATGCTCCTTCACTTCTCACCTGCTTGTGTCCGGGAGAAGCTTCCCACACATCTTCTCCAGATCTCTTTTTCCAGGTGGTGCTGGGGAGTGTAGACTGAGATGAGCCACTTGCTTTATCCCAGCTGTGAACCTGCCTCACTGAATTTCCTGGTCTTCCCCATATCCCTGGTGGCTGGTGGCAGGGTTGTTGCCTGGCTGCCCGCTCTGGGAGAAGTACATCCTTGGAAAGAGCCATATTTTACAGTTTTGTGTCTCAGCAGGACCCAGCAGCAACCCAGGGGCTCTGCTTGCAGAAGTAGTATTTGGTCAAAAGTCAGCTCCTGCACTCCAGACACAAGGCATGGCCCCAGTGGTACACAAGGTATGGCCCCCAGGATACCAAAGGCAAAAAAAGCCTTTTATTATTGCCTATGTCACCATGAGATCATCACTCCAGAAGAGAAGCAAGGATGTGCTTGCTGACCTGGATTGTTGCTTTGAAGCCCCTCATCCAAAAACAGCTCCAACAGGGTCTCTAGGATGTTGCCCTAAGAACAGACCTGTTTTCCCCAGGGAACAAGGCACTGCCCAAATTTTCTCCCATGCTCTCATTTTTATCTGAAGGTCTATAAAGTATGAACCCCCACCACCTAGGTCTTTCCATACATCCCCATTTTGGGCCCCAGCTATGAAGCTCCTCTGAAGGGAGGCTAGTGGCAAAGTCCTGTGGAGACAAGCTGGAGAGAGCTATGGAAATGGAAGCCAGCAAGAGGGTGGGACGCCTGGAGGGCTGCAAAGAAACTTTTAAGTAATTGTTTCAGAGGAAGAAGAGATTGGGCTGTGGAATGGAAATTAATGAGCTGTCTGCAGCGCATGTGCAGGACAGGCAGGAAGCCTTGGGACACTCCTGGAGCAGGGAGGCCAGCTCCTGCAAGAGCAGCATCCTATGTAATACCCTCGTGTCCATGCTACACACAGGGCTTTGGCTGCTTTTATATCTTGGGATGAGCCTCACAGCCTGATTTCCAGATAAGGATTTTACAGAGATTACTTGCTCCCAATTTCAAACCACTGCAGATGTAAAATGTTTCCAAGATTCAGGTGGCTGCTTTTTCCCAACTGCTGCAGGGAGGGCTGGGATTTCCTTTAGTAGAGATCATCAGAGCAGGAAACCTTCCCTGCATAGCCTGCTGTACGCTGAGTTTGACAGCCTTCTGCAGACCCTGCCTGCCCCAGCTGGGCGAGGAGGATGTTTGCAAAGAGCCTGGGATGAAATCACAGTCTGGGAGGTCTCTTATTCCTCCTCACAGCCTCGGAGTCGAGCTCAGTGCCCTGCTAAGATCCACTTCATGAGTGCTGCTGTTCGATGGGAAATCGCCATCCTGAGTTCAGGGCTTGAGATAGATGCAACTAACAGGTTTCATGTAGAAACAGAGGTAAAGGGGGATGTCTGCTGGATGCCAGGCCAAGCCCTGCCCGGGATGGTGCCAACACAACACACATTTGGGAGAGCAAACATGTATCAGGAGTATGAATTAATTACCCAGGCTCATTTATCACCACCTCTCATTTATCCCTGCCTCTCAGGGAAGCTCACTTCCTGTCTCAGTGCCAGGCTGCACGTACAGGAGCAGAGCTCTGGCTAAGGCTTGCCTAGGAATCCCAGGCAGCATGCTCCCATCTCCACACCCTGGCTGCTCCCTCCTGAGCCTGGCAGGCAGGGCAGAGCTGTGGGGCAAGCCAGGCAGGAGGGTGGCAGCTGCCCACTTGTGCCTTTCACCTGCTCCTGTGGGCCTTGCTCCTAAGTGGTGCCAGCTCCTTGCAGGTGACCGTCCGGGATGCAAGTCCCTGGCTAACAGGGCCGAGCAGAACTGGGGACGCTGCGGTGCTGGGGCAGTGCTGCATTGCTCCAGAAGAGGGATGGTGCTTGGGGAGGGCCTGGGTGACAGTGGGGTCTTGGCAGCTGATGTGGGGGAGAGAGGACCCAGATCAGCCCTTCTCAGATGAAGAGTAAAGCAAGGAGAGACCCCAAAGACCAAGGTGTGGCATCACGCGTCAGGCACTGGGAAAGGCCTGCAGTTGCATCCTGAGGCACAGGGATGCATGGAAACAGGGACATGTTTGCTCTGCTCTGACTGCCAGGGCCACACTGAGGGAAGGTTTCTCCTTCCAAAGCCTTTAGTCCCACTTCAGTACATCCCTGAGCTCACAGCAGAACTGGCTGCCCGAACACACAGGACTATGCTTCTCCAAAAATGGAGTTGGTGAGGGCTGAGAGAACCCAGTCCTACCGCACTGCAGGGTTCCTCCCCGAGGCAGCCCCTTCTCCTGGGCCCTCCCTTGGCTCCTGATGGGCTGCATCTCCTGTCACCCCACAGTCTCCTCCTCCACCATTGGCCACCCAGAGCTGAGCCTGTTGGTGTTGTTTGCATCAGCCAGTCTCAGGCTGATCCATCCAGGGATGTTACTGAGGGGCTGGCAACAAAGAGAAGTCTGTACCACTGCCCTAAGATCCCCCATATGCTTCAAGAGCAAAATCCCTTTGGCTTGTAAGGAAGATGCAGACAAGTGTCGTGTGAGCTTGTTCAGCAGATAGCACCCTGTGTTCACCCTCCCAGCAGCCCACCAAGGGGCTAGGTCAGTACCAAACAAGGAGAATGTAGTATGATGGCCCCAAAGTCTGAGGAGCCCCACAGCTTTCTGAAAGCCCTCATGCTCTGCATGCCCTACAAACTTCTGCCAGCACTGGCCCCACTGGGACTGCAGCTTGCAGAAGAAGAGGGCTCGGATCTTAAGGAGAACTTGGACAGTGTGAAAATTTGAGGAGACAAAAGACTAGGTTTGGATGTAAAATAATCCAAGGAAGAAAGTTTGTAACCAGCTCAGAGAAGGAAGCTTGTGGGAGGACAGAAAGTGTGCTCCAAGGGGTGTCACGGTGCAAGGTCTGCACAGGCACAGCAATTCCTGTGTGCAGTGAGCTCTTGGAGCAGCAGCAGGAAAGGGATTCAAACACTTGTCAGGTGGTCTCTCACTTAGAGGAAGGGAATGGTGTAAAGGACAAACACCAGCCAGGCAAGTGGAGAAAAGGGCCACCAGCTCCTCTCCTGAAACACTGCTCTGGCCCTCACGTACCAGGGGCTTCTGCAAGAGGAACCAGCAACATCTCCTAGGGGAAGGGATTAGCTCCAGCTGCCCAGCTCAGATGAACAGAAATGGGGGAGCTCCTTGACACAAGGGCTAATAAAATATAGCAGCAGCCCAGGTACTCAACTTGAGAACATGTTCTAAAACACCCTGCCCACCACACATCCCTTGCCCTCCAGTGACATCTGTCTGTACTCAGCACAGCCACAGCAGGCAGCCCTGATGGTGTGCACTGCGAGGCACAGAGACAAGCACAGGGGCTGCAGCAAGCTGGTGAGCTGCCCAGTGCAAAAATTCCCTGTAAGAATTTACTGCAAATTTCTTGACTCCTTTGGCATCTCCCCCAAACACACAGCAGGGTACTGATGGGGAGGATGGCTCTTGGGCTCATAGGATGTTTGTCCCAGAGAGCATATGTGCTGTCCTTGCAAATGGCATAGCATGCTGCAAAGGACTCTCTATCAGTCCTGAAGGAGGAACCCAATCTAGCATTAAATCCAGCTGGCTTGAGTGCCAAGAGCAACAAAGCTCTGGTCCCACAGACTTCAATATGAGTCATTTACCCCCAGCATGGAGCCTGGACCATGTCCTTGTGGTGACAAACTATTGGCATTGCTAGCTCAGAGGTGTCTATGTATGTTCCATACCTGCCCAGCTGCTGTCCTCTCCTAGAGAAAAGTCATCCCTCACACAAATAAGCCCTTGGGCTCTGCCACCAATGCTGTCCTGCACAGTTCCTGCCCTGTGCTGCCTCCCCCTAGACTGGCAGGCAGCGTGGTGGGTGCTGTGGCTGCCTCAGTTTCTCCCTTCCCTGGTGCTGCAGCCAGCCACAGGATCACGAGACCGTAGTCTGTGGGAACAATGATGACAGCAGAAATCCTCATCATGCACTAGGTACAAGCACTGATGCTGGTCACTACCCTCAGTTCCAGGCCTACAACACCTCTCCTTTCTAGCTCCCCAGCACTTTGTTTTCACTGCCAGGGCAGACTGGGACAAGCTTTGGTTATTTAAAGAGACTCACTCCCAGTCAGTACAAGGTTTCCTTGGCCATCCCAGTCGCACTGGCTGATGGGCATCTCACACAATCAAAACACAGCCTATTTGTGGCCAGACCCGAGTCCTGAACAGGATGAGCAAAGGGCTCTTCTCCAGGGCTCTCTGGTGGTTTCACACTCCTTGGTTGCTGGGAAATAATAACCATTGAAAAAGCAAAAGAATAAGCCCCACTGTGTTCCCTCTGTGAACAAACCAACCCCAAAGACCCCAACCAGACCAGAGTGCAAGACACCAGGGGACCCCCAGAGGTCCACCCACTTTAGAGAAGTAGCACAAGAGGTCTGAGCCATGCCGTGGCTCCCAAAAACCTTCTTCTTCCCTGCCTGCTTCTCAATACCCCTACCACTGCCCCAGCTCCCTGTCTCCCAGTTCCCTTTCTCGCTACCTCTGCCAGGTCAGCCCACAGCTGTGCTCACGGCGGGATTCAGTCACTTCCTGCCATTCGGCACTGTGCACGGTGACCAGGAGCAGATGTATGTGAGCAATCAGAGTGGGAGAGCTAACACCGCAACCAACAGCACATGGAGAGCGCGTCAGGCAAGGGAAGGGGAAAAAAAAAAAAGAAGAAAAAGGAAAAAAAAAAAGGAAAAAAAAAAAAAAAAAAAAAAAAAAAAAAAAAAAAAAAAAAAAAAAGAAAAAGAGAAAAAGAAAAGGGTAGAGAAGGAGGAAAGGGAAAAAGGGAAAAAAGAAAAAAAAAAAAAAAAACTAAACCACAGACTGCTCAATACTTTCCATGTGGTGCCGCTAAGGAGGAAATCGCCTCCATTTGCTACGTGCAGAGCCGGGTGTCCGCACAGCGGCCGGGAAGAGAAGGGAGCCTGTTTCCCAGGTGGGGAGGAGGGGCTGCCGGAGGAGCTGCAGCCGGGAGGAAGGTGCCTCCCACACCCACGCGGGACGGGGCTGGCGGGGCCATGCCGGCCGTGGCCCTGCTGCTGGGGCAC
>VZRH01008423.1:339603-354956 GCA_013397555.1 Urocynchramus pylzowi | reverse complement strand
GCTCCCTTCTCGTGACTGCCGCTCTGGCCTCTGCACCCACCAGAGCGCTGCCAGCCTGCCACGGCAGCTCCCTGCTGCTGTGCCCTGTCCCCTCCCTGGGCCTCCTGCCCAGCCCAGCCGCCTCTGGGAGCTGCTGCCCCCATCCTTCATCCCAGCTGGCAGCCATTTCTGACGGGGTAGGAGAGGGGGAAGGATGCTCCTGCCCATGGTCCCTATCTGAGGCACACCCAGATTGCTGCTTGTGGCATGATGGCAGAGGATGCAGCACCTGAGGACAACTGAAGTCCCCCTAGAATTTTGAGGGCTTATCCTGTGAGGTGCTGAGCACCTCAGAGGATGGGGGATCCCTTCTCTCCAGCCACTCCTTCCTCACTTCCACCATCACCAGCAACACAGCAGCTACCCCTTCTTCATCCACATGCTTGTTTCTGGGCTGGTGCCACAGGGTCCATGCTCCTCACCCTGTCCCACAGCACAGCTAAACATGCTGCAAAACCCACCCCTCCTTGCCCACCCCAGCACGAGTGGGGTGCATTCCTTGTGCCAGCCTCACTGGGGCAGAGAGAGCCTCGGGCTGAGGGGTGGCACCACATTACCTCATGCACTTGGATCAGGAGACAAAGTCCCCAAACAGAGGCATGCCACAATCACACCTGGGCTTTGCAAGCCAGGGAAAGTCCACGGTGTGCAGGATGAGCAAGGTCGGGTTGAGGGCAGGGGCTCAGCCTGGGGACCAGGGCACAAGAAGCCCTTCCCCCTCTGCCCTGGGCACCTCAGTGAAAAGCAAAGAGCTGTTTGCTGTGGCCTCACTGCTCTCATGTCCAAGCCACTGTCTGCCACACCCCACAGAGCACATGGGCTTGACATCAAGAGACTCCCGTCCAAAGCATTTCTCCAGCTGTGGAAAGGGACCACCAGAAAGGCTGGGAAAATACCTTCTGCTGCCTGCAGCGAACACCTCAGCTGTGAACTGTAAAGTCAGCCTGGTTCCTCTCCAGGCTGCCTAAACACCAGCCCCCAGACCCCCTGAGCGCCTTCCCCATCATATCTGCAGGATCACAGCTGCTAAGGAAGTTACAGCCCTCCCATCCCCTCTCTGGGAAGCCACTGCTCTGTCCCAGTTTGACCCATGTCACTGGGGCCTTGCTTAATCTCATTTGCACAGAGGGGGAACCCTTGTAATCCACAGATCTGCTTTCATGCCAGGTAAAGCACAATCAACCTTTAGGCCATTGCTGTTCCCTGGGAAAATACAGGATTAATAGGGCCAAGTAATGGGAAATCCAAAAGGCCCATTTTAGAAACTGTCTGCTACAAAAACGGTTCTGGAGGGGAAGACAATATTTTGATGGCTGTGGAGTCTTTTTCAAATTCATCAACCATAAAACACAGGGAAGTAAGACAGTGTGTAGCCCAACCCATATCATTTTGGCTGGTCCATCACTTTTCCCACAGTCCTGCTCATCCTCAGAAGACCCCATGTGATCAGTGCCAAGACTCATCGCAGATTTCTGTGGGGTGCACTGGGGTGCAGATCATTTGGCAAAGCCTTCGAGCCTCCTGTGATATGCAGAGGAAAGCTCCAGGCTGACTCACACAAATCTCCAGAACCCCACTGGAGAGAGAAGGATGCCACTGCAGTTCTCAAAAATGTCACTCAGTTCACCTCCTGACCCACAAGACCTTCTGGCAATTATGGTGTCTGTAGGACACCCCAAGAATCAGGATCCTGGGCAGTCCACCCCGAGACCTCCCCAACCTTTTGCAAAGAGCAGAACTTACCTCCAAACACCTCCTGACATGTGGGCCTCTCCCCATTGGGATGTCTCATGGTTCCCCTGCAAATTGTCACAGCTGGAGAGTTCCTGGGCACCTTCTGCAATGAAGAAGGCTGTCAGGTGGTGAGGCTGTGTGCCTAGCTCTGCAGCTGCCAGCCAGCTCCTGCTGCAGGGGCTGTGCAGCTCTGTACTCACCACTGTGCTTTATCAAATGTACATGGGCAAGAGCTGGTGGTGCCTCACTGAGGAAGGTCCAGTCCATCTGCCTGCAGCATGGGTGACCCCCTCACCACAGGCAGAGCTTGGAAGCAGCCCCAGCGTAACTGGCTGAGACAGTGGCTTGGTTTTTCCTGGGAATCAACATGGAGCTAGCAGTCCCCCAGCAAAGCACAGGGACTTCCAGCAAGGACCCCAGTTCATCTTCCAGGAAGGAGTAGGGAGGCGACATCTGCTTGCTGGTGGTGAAGGCACAGTGGGGATGATGCCACACCATGCTGCCCATGGGCAGAACACCCACTTCTACTAGACATCTCTCCCTGTGTTGGTTCATTAATTTATTTTTCATTTTCTCTTCCCCCCCCTTCTTCCTCCTCCTTCTCTCCCCCTAATCCATGAACAAGACTCTCAGAGCTAGAAGAGAGGAGAAAACCAGCACAGCTGCAGATTGGATCAGCAGCGTGCTGGCAGGCAGGCACGCACAGCTGGGAGAGGGGAGCACGCTCTCACACACACAAAGCAGCACCAAATGGAGCATGTGGAAGAAGGCCAGGGGAGGCCAGTGACTCACATCCCTGGCCTCCATCAGCTTCAAACCGAGGAACACCAGTAGGTGACCAAGGCTGGCAGGAGATACCACAATGCTGGAGCCGTGCTGACACCCACGAGCCACCCAAGCAAAGGATGGACAAACTCTCCTGAGCACAGAGGCTGCTCATCACATCGTGGTGGCAGCCAGATGCAAAGCACCACACTGTCTTCTGTGGATCCAAGTCTAAATATTTATTTCCTTGTCCAAGCCCTGACATGTCCCTCCTTTCTTCTTCATTTGTCAAAAGTGTCCATATCACCAGTGGCAAGAAATACTTAAATGGGAGAGAGATACCACAGACTCAGCAGAAGGGCAGAAAGGAAAGTGTGGTTTGCTCCTCGTTGAGCACCCAGGAGATGTAGAGTGCCCTTCCCATGGCAGAGATGCAGAGTAAGGAGGCTGCTGTGAAAACTGCAGCTGCACCATCAGTTCCTTCTCTCCACCTCTTGGGTTATTCTCTCCCCTCCCCAAACACCCCAGTGACACAGCAGGGCCTGGGATGACTGCCAGATTCTCCTTGCTCAGAGGCTATTTAGTCTCCCAGAGAGGAAAAAGAATGCTCATGGGAAACTGTCAGCAGAGTAAAACCAGCACCTCTTAGGACACACAGCACCTTTGCAAAGGGCTTCCCAGCCCCACCTGCACCCACTGCAGCACCGCCACAGCAGGGTCAGCTTCTTGCCTTCCTTGTCTTCTTGTAACAGCAGTGGCCTGTGCCAGGGCACGGCAGTGGTGCAGGAGAGAGAGGAGGGAACAGGGCCCTGAGCTGATGCAGCCAAATGATCTGCACCCACCTCTCAGTGGACAGTGTTTCAGCAGCTAAACAAGGGCTTAAGGCTTCTGCCGTCCTCTGCAGCACTTCCAGTGCTGCAGTGCAGCCCTCTGCCATTTGCTGTGGCCCAGCTGTACATCCTGGTGCTGGTCTCCTTGCAGTACGAGTTCCTCCCAGTCCTTGGCAGCATCACTTCTTTTTGGGATGCTGACTCCCCGGCTTGACAGAACACAGACACACCACAGACCACCAGAAGAGAAGCTGGTAAAGCACCATTTCATCACGCTGCAGAAAAACAGGAGAGGATACTGTGCAGCCCTGAGAGGTGGCACAGCCTCGTCCAGCCCTGCCTGCCCCCAGAGCCCCCATCTTCAGCCATCTCCTCTTGCACATCTGCACTTCCCAGCTCATGTTGGTCGGTGATGCCTGGCTCCACTCTTCCCTCCCCTCCTCGCCCTGGGGTAAGGATCACACAGCCTCCTGCTGATGCAGAATGTCCTGCAGGATACACCACCGTTCAGAGCTGCCAGGAGGTGTAAGTTTGAGGTAGCTGGAAAGCACTGGTATAAGCTGACCAACTCTACTGTGCCTTAGAAATCATACTATCTCCACTCCAAGTGCCATCTCCAAACCAGGGCATACCACTCACAGCTTAAAGATGGGGCACTGTCATTCTGGCTTGAAGGAGAAAGAAAGTGAAGTCAAAAAAGGATGAAAGTTTAAGTTTTTTTAAGTTTCCTTCTCCCTGACCCAACATTATCACCATTCCAGCAGATCTATGGAAGCAATGACACAAGGGACAGGCATTGCAGGTAAGCCTGCTCCTTCCCAGCGCTGTGGACCTGCAGTCACTCTTCCCATGCCAAGTGCTGTTATTCAGCTGGTTTTAACTAGGCCATGCTAAAATGTTTGGGTTGAACTTCATCTTGCTGGTTAGCTGCCTAATGCTGAAGTATCTAAGCAAATAGAGTTATAAAATATATAATTTCAGCCAAAATGATTCATCTACTTCCAAGGACATTGTAAGGGGAAATACTTTGGTTTCTCTTGCTTTTGTTACAGAGAAATCTGATGACCTTTTCTTTGAAGAGCTCTTCAAGCTGCATGTTTTTGGCCTACAGACTTGAAGTTTGGCAAAAGGAGAAGCAGGGAAGGCCTTTGGTTTAGTCCAGATGCACCCTTTGCTGCTGCCAAAGTTAGCCAAGTCTTTGAAAAGTTCCGTTTCACATGTGCTCCCTTAAGGCAGTCTTACAGAGCTTACCGGCCGAATTCCCTGAAAGTTTTCCCCTTTCAGGATGCACTCCAGCCAGGGGCTGAGCAGGATTCCCAGAGAAACAAAGCCGTGGATCGCTGCAATCCAGATCACAAGTCTGGTCCATGCCTGAGACTAGGCAGCTCCTGCCACCTCACACCTGGCCCCATCCTGGCTCAGACAGAATGAGCGATGCATGCACAGGCATTTGGGGAAGGGCGCTGACTGGACCAAGAGACAACCCAGGAACTGCTGTGAGGAGGGAGGATTTGGGATGGGAATTTGACTGAAGGGAAACTGGACTGAATCTAGGAGGGAAAAGGAAGGTGAACCTCCACAAGGGCTCAGCATGAAGAAATGCAACCAACTGAGAGCACAGGACAATGATGCAGAGGATCCTGCAAGGCTGCAGCCCTGGAGAGAGCTGAGGTATCCCAAGAAGAAATAAGGAGAGGGGCAGGAGGAGGGGCCAGCCAGCTGCTGAGCCAGCAATAAATGAGGCAAGCACTCGTTCAAACCAAGAGGTGTTGGACAGCATTGCAGGCAGAGGTGGCAGCCAAAAGGTGTGCAGGGAGCATAAGAGCTGACTTTGGAGGTGTCAGGACAAGACCACATCTGCAAAAAGGTTTCTTTAACAGGAGGTATGGAAGGGGGGCTGCATGTCATGGAAATGCACTGTGAGTGCTCATGCTGGTAGGAGGTGAATCAGTCCTGCACCACAATGCCCTGCTAGTGGAAACCAACAGAGAGAGCCCCTTAAGAGTGAGCTGAGAGTCTGCTAGAGGTGTGCAGGCTCCCCTCTTGGAAGACAGAGGAGGGAATTCACCAGAAAGTAATAGACTGTAAATCAGGACACTGCTCCCAAACAGGGAGGGACACATCCTGCACGCTGCGGTGCAAATGAAACACTCCAATGTGTCTGAGGCTCAGAATAGCACTGTTTGTTTATTTATTGATTTTCATTGTGATGGCTCTGGTTTTGCTTGGAAGCAGCTGCACTGAAGTCTTCTCAGCTCTGAGGTCTCCAACCTCAGCTGTAGCCCAAAGGAGGGCAGAAGGGCTGGAGACCATCCAAGAAAACATTTGAAGCTTGTGAGCCTTGCTTCGCACTAGCACTAGGAGCCCCCTTCACAGTCATACTTCATTAGCTGTAGGAACCAGTGCAAACAGACTTTAGCCTTTCATGGAACCACTGTTCTCCATGGATGAGCAGTCAACATTACCAGTCTCTGCTTTTGCTTTGTTTTTCCCCTAAGGAGGAAAATTTTCCTACCACTTTCTTAAAAAATAAAAATAATGCAAAAGCAACACACATTAAAAAAAAACCCAAAAAACCCCAAAAAAAACCCAAAAAAACAAAACAAAAAAACCAAAAAAAACCCAAAAAAACCCCAAAAAAACAACACCAACAGCACTTACCCTCATAAAGCAGCAAAGCCTTTTCATTTTTCCCCAGAATCCCACAGGAACCCCAGAACAAATCCAGTCACTTTTTCTTAGAACAAATCCAGTCACTTTCCTCTTCCTGGTCTCACACCTAGGTAAGAGCAGAAAGTCTGTATTCAGGCTGTGTCAGCAGCATGGGGGTGGCTCGTCCATCTTCAGCCAAGGTGCCAACCAGTGACTCATCTGCCACGGAAATCAGGGTGCATGAAGCAGAAGAATGGAGAAAGCAGTGGTCCATGTTATTCCAAGTGCATCACTTTGCCAGGAGATGGGGTCACAGGTCCTGGCAGGCCCGATGGGCAGAGCTGGACCTCAAGCTGTGGGGAAAATTGTGAAGAAAATATGTGCATGTGAGGGCCATTGGGAAAGGGAACATTGGTGGGCAGCTTTCTCCTGAAAGGCTTTCTGTGTGGAGTGGCTGGAGAGTGTCTCTTGGAGCTTTCTCTTTGTGTTAGAATATCTTGAGTCAGAAGGGACCCACAAGGATCATCGAATCCAAATTAAAACTAAGTGTTGAGTATTTAATTTTTTATTCTGCTGTAATAGCAGGTTCTGTATTCTGCAGGGAGCTTTCACTTTTTAACACAAACCTGAACTCCTGAAAGCTGGGCAGCCTGGCAAAATGCCCTCCCTCCCCCAGGCCTTCGCTGTGAAGAACAAGGGCTGCCTCCTGGTCCCCAAGTCCTGCCCTGCCAGACACTCCCCTGCCATGGAGACTCCCATTCAGCACCACGGCCATGCCACCACATTTTGTTAGCAGGGCATTGTGGCACGTGGTGGGATCAGTGGTGCAGCTAGGGTGCTGAGCCTGCAAAAGGACAAGATGGTCATGAGCTACCTGGACTATAGCTCCCAGGAGACAGAGCAGCATCAATACCAGGTCTGTGTTTTAACCTCTCTCTCTCTCTCTAGAGGAAGGCTGGGCTGGCATCCAAGCTGGGGTAGTCCTCAGGAACTGCACAAGCCAAGGGGCTTTCACAGGAGCATTTGGCATCAGAAGAAGGACCAGATGAGATTTGGCTGCTGAAGTCCTTCTGCCCTCAACTTCTCCTCCACAGGGTGACTCCTGCCAGCTGTTTCTCCATCTTCTTACCACAGCACTTTCAGTTTTGGCCAAGCCGAAAGATGAGCCTCAAAGCTGGGGATCTGCCGAGGGGAGCTAGACTTTAGCAGAGATCATTTGCCTCACAAATTGGTCTGAGAGCTCCTCCAAGGGGCAATGGCACTGCTAACCCACCATTCCCCTCTCCCTGCCTTTCTGCAGGTGCCTGCAGGACTGTCAGACCTGTGATGCTCAGCAACCTCGGGCGTCTGCTCCACTTTCTCTGGGAGAGACAGCCAGGACACTTTGCTGAGCTCGAGCAGCTCCCACGCAGCGGGCCAGCGCTCGGTGCCAGGGGATGTGTGTGCAGAGCCAGCCGGAGGCAGGATTCGAGCCTGCTTTCTCTGGGACAGCCAGGGCCAAGTCCAGAGGAAAAGGCGAAGAAAGGCTTTGCTGTCAGAGTCAGGGTTTACAACCAGCCGTAAATGGCCTCGGTCCCTGAAGTTCCCATGGTGACAGCCCTGATGGGAACAGAGCTGTCTCCTCTGTCCAGTCCCCACCAGCCCTTCCCAGGTCAGGGGGTGCAGCTGCCTAGCACAGCCTGGGTGAGCTCACCCAGCTCCGGTACCCCTGAGATGGGGAACAAAGTGTAGCCCCAGCTCCAGGGGAGCAGCAGCCAGGGCACCTTGCATAGCATCCCCCTAGGTATGAGCTGCAAATGCAGCAGCTTTGGGCCTTGATTCTTCTCCTCCAGCTGAGTACAGGGTTTGGTATTCTCCTCCTTCCACTCAGGTTCCAACAGGCTAGAGACTGGAGACAGCAATGGATGGACCATCTCTCCATTGGACACAGGAACAGAACACCTTCCACCAAGGTCAAAAGCAAGCTTTCTGGAGAGAAAGGCTGTTTGCCACACACGGTCTTTGCTATAAGCTTCTATTCATTTACTGGCTAGTTTTCTTTTCTGGTGTCTGGCCAACTTGACTTATAACTCTTCCTAAAACATGATATTCTCTTGCTTGTTATATCAACTTGCTTACTTAATGCATTCAGAAGGAGGAGAGGCCCTGCAGAGGCATCAGTGTGCAGTGCAGATCTAGGTTTGCTCCCAGGGAAGGCTCTCTTTGACCCATGGGAGACCATGGGTAAATCACTTGGTTCTGTGTCAAAGACTCCTGTGCATTAAAAGAAGACATAGCTTTTTGCCTGCTCTCGCTCTGCCTTCCATGCTGTTAGAGAAAAATCTTGTGGAGATTGATGGATGGACCACATCCCACCATGGGAGCTCCTCTAGATTCCCAGCAAATGTGACTGGTCCCAGCAGACTATCCCTGCTGTGGACACTGCTGGCTGAGCCTATTACTCCTGACTCCCCACAGAGCTGATGGGAAGAAAAAGCGTTTTTAGGACTTGACCAAGCTACCCTGTTTGATTCGTGTACTTGAGGATGAAACAACTGGTGCCCTGTAAGTGCTACTGGCTGCTCATGAAGTCCAGGACATCTAGGTGACATTAGGTGTCTCCACTGCAGAGCCTGAGGTGTGGTCAGACAGCTCATGCTGGCCATGGCAGCTGCAGTTAGGATGCACAGATGGTGTGGCTCCGGTGAGTGAAAGAGCTGACTTTCCCCAGTCATCTCTCTGTGTGTAATTCCTCTTAAGGCAGAAGGCCTTGCCTTGGCTGGTTATGGCATCACTGTGCAATGAACATGAGTCACTGCTGTAACAGGCTGAATTACGACTCCTTGCTTGCTGAGTTTAAAACAGAGGAAGGCAGCTTAAGCAAATGGAAGGGCCTAAGCATGTGAAAAATGTTCCCTTTTCAAAACTGCCATTAGCCAATTGGAAATCTCTGTATTTGGGTTGCAAGTCTATGCCAAGTCTCTGTCTGAGGCTCAGTTCAAACACTCAGGCTATATAATCCCTTCCAGTCTGGGCTCATAATGGAAATGCCAACAGACCGTTAAGCACAGCGGTATTGCCAGGTTTTGCTATAATTAAACACACACAGGAAAAGGTATAAATAACCAGGTTAAATTAAGGCAGGGGTCTGTGACTGAAGGGATCTCCGGGAAAGCCTGCAACCTGGTTGTGTCTGACTGGTTCAGGGGTGGTCGACAGGGGACTTGGGATTTGTGCCTGGCTCAGGTGAACCCTCTCTAGCAGATGCTGTGTATTAAAGTGAAGCCAGCTGGCAACAACCCCCTACGGAGCATGATGTTGCAGCCCCCAGGTCTGTGCTGCTGCCCTTGAGGAGCAGCTAAACCTTGTCTTACAGAAAGCCAGGTGAGGGGGAAGATGGGAGCCTTGCTGCCTTCTGAGTCACACTCCCTTTATTTGGGTTTATTTGCCCTGTTGGGGGCCCATGTTTGTTGTTTGCCACCTTGTCCTCATTTCCACAACAACCAGATGAAGTGGCCTGAGGAAATGATGATGCAGGGGCCATAGATAGAAAAAGTTAAATATATAGCAAAGAAAGAGTGGCAGAGGAGGCAGAGACTTCTGTCTGGGATGCTGGTTCCTGCAGCCTGTCCACAGCCTGTAGGTCCCCCAAGGGAAGCACCTCTCTGCAGCTCGCAGGCATCGCAAAGCGGCCAGCAGAGACACGGCGGGTTCCGCTCTCTCCTCCCTGCAGATTGTTCCCACTTTGACATTCCAGCTGTCTGGCAATAAACCCTCCTGTATGTAAATGCTGGGGAAAGGGGGAACACCCTCAATGAGGACACTGGCTTAGGTGTGCCAGCAGACAAGTAAAGCTAGAAAAAAGGCAGATTCACAAGAGAAACACTCCCAAGCCAGATTTTTTCCTTCTGATGATGTGTGTAAGTAACACCACAGGAATGCTGCAGGACTCTCAGGGAAGGCAGTGTAGGCTGCAGGATGCACCAATGCCACTGCACAGTCCCATCCTCACTCGGGGCAGCAGTGCCAGGTCCAGAGCTTTGCAGCAGAATTAGCTGCACGCACACATCCCTCATGGTTTTCCTCTTATGACTCTAACTCAGTTTGAATGAGTTTTCTGGGCCAACTCTTCTAAATTTGTATCAGTATCCAGGGAGCTTTAGTAAATAGAACAGTAAATATTTGTTTTTGATATTTGTCTTTCAAAAAGACAATGAGGCAGCAGCCACGCACAAGGGCACGGCAACGCGTGCGACCTCAGGGGATCGCGGGGCTCACCCCGCACCCGAAAACCGAGGCTCGCTTTTCTGTCTAAAGAAATAACTTCACTGGGATTAATGTGAAAAAGACCCCCTCCACTGAAACCAGATCCATGCATGTTCCAGCACATACACATTATTGCCTATGGTCGTATATCTTTCTGACCAGAGTCATCATGCACCAAATCTTGCACTTTGCAAAAAAAGAAAAAGCTCATTTCCAGCCTGCAAGACCAACTCTGACCTCAGCTTGTGCTTCCCCAGCTGAGCTAATAACACTCCCAACCCCCAAAATATGGAGGCAGCTCAGAATGGAAATGTTAAAGAGCCGTAATTCCAGAGGATGTGAATGGCTAATTCTGTACATTCAGATGAAACAGAGGGGAAATATACTGAATGGAGCCCATGTATAAGATCATATGAAATGTAAAAAGACTTGTTGTTCAGCGCACACACTGCCTCTTCAATCTAGTTCTGTTTAAATGCCCATTCTTTTCGTTTGGCATCTCCTTGTCCCTCGATGGCTGAATCAAAAGAGGAACGAAATAATGACACAAAGATTTTTAAAAACTCAGCTCCAGCTGCAGCAGGGAGAAGCCTGAAGCGAAACGTGAGAGCGTACGGCTCTTTGTTAAGGCTTCCTTGGCTATAGAATATGGTATATGAAACGCCTGCCGGATCCCGTTTGGTCCTATGGAGGGAGAGCTCTTAAGGTGGCTCTCTTGGGTTTGTGGAGGATTGCAGGAAGGCTTCCCCACATTTGCAGGCAGCAAGCGTCCCACCTGCAGAGACCCTAGGGCCCAGATGGTTCCCCCTCCCGGCACCCCGGGGGCCCAGGGCACTCTCTCCCCTGACAGTGGGTGGTCCAGCCTTTTTTTGTCTTTTTCTTCATTGTAGCTGCCACTTTACATCGGGAAACCAAACTCAGCAGTTCTTGTTGGGAGATGGTTCCAATTTATACAGATTTCTAAGAAATAAAAACGTTTTATTCCGTGCCTCTAAGGTATTTTTGCATGCCTAGCTGGCAGAGCCACACATACAACTGCTACAAAGTGTTGTTGCCAGTGGAGAGCAGCTCACGGTCCCACAGCCTTGCCTAAACTCTGCATTTGGAAGCTGGTGGAACAGTTGATGCCCTGATGACTGCAGGGACCCCAGTGTCACCATCCCAGCAGGGCTGGGACCGAGCTGGGGCAAGGCTGCCTTTCACCTCCATATCTCCAGCACCCACGGGAATGTTCAGCAGGTCCTTGCACCAGGTGCCTCACCACGGCCTCCTTGCAAATGCTGCCTATGCCTTCTGGGACAGGGCATCACCCTGAGCATCCACTTCTGGGAAGGAAAACCGCCATTGCCTCGGCTCTCTGGCTGAGGAGAAACCAGGGAGAGATGGTGTGGTGCGGAGGAGGAGGCTTCCGAGGGTGGGGCCAGCTCTCCCCACCGCCACTCAGTCCCTTGGCCAGTGCCATGAACAGCAACACCAAAAAACATCCAGTAAGTGCTGTGGTGACCGGCTCCCCACAGCTGAGAAACTTGGAGCCATATTGCTTAATCTAAACAAACGTTCAGTGAACGTCAACAATAATTCATTTTCCGTGGGCTGGATACTTTTCCTCTCCGAGGCTCTTCCAGCAGCTGTGGCTGATTTCTGCTTATGCCCAGCAGGCCTTCCCCAGGACCCCCCACCTTCATGGTCACCACGGTGCTTCTCAGCATGTCCACTCACAGACACCGGCCCTTGCCACATGCTGGGAGTGGGCTCTTTCCAGGGGCTCCCTGGGGGAAAACCCAGTGATGCTGGCTTGCCCTGAGCTAGCATCAGCACTGAAGGCCCAATATGCAACCTGTGCACCTGGACAGGTACGAAAACCATTCGTCAGCATTGAAGGATTCTCTGTATTGCGTGTTACTCGGGAAGTGGAGTCCTCGTATGTTGTTGTGCCGACCCCACCTCACAGCTGCTGGCACCACAGGGGCAGAACAAGCAGAGTGCCATGCTCAGACAGGCAGCAGGACGCTTCCCTGCTGCAAGGAGCACAGGTCTGCCCTGCTCAGCTCTTTGCCTGGCACGAGGATCCTTGCAAAGCACCAGGGAGAAATTTCCAGAGGCATTTGGTCACCGGAGTGCCCCTGGCTATCTCTGTTGAATCCCTGAGAGGAAGGGTGCCACAACCACTGCTGCCTGCTGCCAGGGCTGCACCCTGGCCACGTGTGCTGCTGGCACATCAGGAGACACGTCACCTGCCTGTCCCGGGGGCTGGCTGGGAGGAGCATGTTCCTCCGCAGCCACTGAAGCCACCTCATGACGCCTGCACGCGTGGCTGCCAGAAGGCTGTCATAGTGCAGGGGAGGACAGCCAGAGTGGCCATGTGATCCCCTCGCTGCTATTCCTGGTGCCCCGCGAGGCTGGAGGACTGTCACACGGAGTGAGAATCACCCGGCTGTAGCGTGCAAGCCAGGTGAGTCCAGCTGTGGTGACAGCAAATTCCTAATTAGTTCATTACATCAGGCGGCCAAACACTCAGAGTCATTACCCAAGGATGGCCTACGTGCCCGGCAGGGCGTACTCCCCTGATCCCTGCTTCCCAAAACAGGACTGGAAGAGCCAGACAAGCTCACCCTGGAAAAGGGACATGCTGTGTGGTGTGCCCGGCAGGCCAACAAGCTCCAGGTCCCGCAAACCACACGGGGAAAACCCAGCGAGACAAAGCGCCAGACACGCAGCACGTGGCCCGAGTGTGGCTGTCCTACAGGGCAAGGTCTCACCCTGCCCCGTGCATGGATGTGGAGTGGCTCTCTGCCACAGCCACAGGGACCTGAGCACAGGATGGTGGGCTGCACACCAGCTCCCCCATCCTGCTCTCCTCCACCTCAGGCAGGCATTATCCCCTCCTTTCCAACCGCTGCCTGAGGACAGAGATGTGGGCACGCCCTGGGCCACCCCTCAGCAGAGTGGTGTCAGGGCAAGCTCCCTGTGTGCAGGTTTGCAGAGAGATCCTCTCCCGAGAGCTGGGCCGGACCCCGTGTGAGTGCCGGAGCCCTGCCACACACCCACTCCCTGCAGCGCCAGAGCAGTGGCACTGCTGCCTCAGGGGGAGCACAGGCAGGTTTGGCAGGGATTTATGTATCTTGGAGTAGCTTTCCCTGTGGTGGTAGCTGGAACTGATTCTGAATACTTAGCTGGTTTAATATGAAAACAGAAATCCCTGGATTGACAGCTTGTCCGAGCAAGGCACCGTTTGAGTTCCTGGCAGCCAAGCAGTGAGAACTAATGCTGGTCACAGGGTGGAGGTGAGAAACTGCAGGCCCAGCTGAGCAGCTGGGCTCTGCTCCATGCTTCATCTGGAGGTTAGATGCCCTTCTCTCCTCGAGCCAGGCTATCATGGAGTGGCAAGGTCCTCCCAGGGCTCAAGCCCCACCAAGGCCTGTGATGCCAGTGGCTTGGAGGTGCTGCAAAGTGCAAAACCAGGCAGGGACGTCCTGCCCACTGTGGAAGCATCTATGTCACTACAAGCTCTCCTGTCCTCCTCCTGCATCCCCTCGTGGCCCCGGGGGCACCTCACTCCACTGGATGGAGAGTTCTTCTCTTGGCTGCTCTCTGGATGAAGGATCGTGCAGGATCCGGGATGCTGTGAAGCACAGACACCTTTAGAGTAACCACGTCCCAGCACACAGCAATCCTACCTAACTAGTTCAGACAAGGGGTGATGAAAAGCCCTGTGTCCTGCTGAAACCACTGTGGGATTTCAGTCAGGCAGGTAGGATCATCCAGGCTAGAGCAGGACCCATGGGCCTGAACTGGTGCCCAAACATTTCCAAGGGCACCACCAGATCCGCATGACATCATTCCTGGGGCACAGCTGGCCGTGCTGAAGGGGTCAGTGCTGCAGCACCATCCTTGTCCATCCCCTAAGTAACGTGGGTGCTGCTGAAAAATGGGGCCCAGCCACTGCAAGCACTGTGCTGGCACTTTCTGTGGGGTCCCTGGCCCCACACCTCAGGACAGCTCTGCTCCTGCATAGTGGCATGGGGGTGGCACATGGGTAAGTGCCCCCAGGCAGGAACTAGGTCAATGTGCTATTTGGAAAAGCCATGTTAGACCTTCTCTCTGGAAGTGCCACTCTCAGAGTCTCTCTCTGGAAAAGTGCCTCTCAGAGTCTCATCCAGAGCTACCCCTGAGTAGCTCTGCACCTCCAATGCTCCCCAGAAGGCAACCTCACCAGCGCAGGCAGACAAAGCTGCCTCTGAAGCAAATTTCATTCCCCATGTGGCGGAAGGAGCAGGGTGGATGGGAAAGCAGCGATTGCCCCAGCTCACTCCCTGCTGGGAACAGCAAGGGCTGGTTGGTGGCGCATTGCAGGCACAATCCACACCCGCCCCGGGGGGAGAGGGAAGCTGTGGGGCTGTGCTCAGTCCCTTCTTCCGCTCAGTCACCCGTCCCACAGCTGTGCCAGCGAAGCTATTGTGCTGGTCCCTACAGTGGGAAATCCCAGATCCAGCTGGAAACGACCAACATACAAAGTCCCAGGTGAGCCTCGGAAGCCCCAGAAACGAACAAAAAAAAGGGGCTTTTCCTCTCCTTATATCAAAGCACCAAGCAGACCTCACTTCCTGCCTCTGCCAGCAAATATCAGGGAATTACTCAGCTTCTTCTCCTGGCTTTCCCGCCAAAGGGGATCTCTGATGCAAGTGGTGGGTCACTGGAGAGCAGGATGTGGGGCAGTGAACATGCCCCAGGGCACAAGGAAGCTGCAGAAGAAGAGGATGCCCCGGCAGTGCCGAGCGAGGCCGGGCATGGAAACGGGCAGCAGGGAGCAGGGAGTTTGTTGACCGCACGAGGCGGCTGTGCCCCCCAAAGCCCAGCCTGCTCCCAGCTCCCCCACCCTGGGGGGAGTGCCAACAGGGCACCGGGGGGCTCCTGGAGAGTCGCGCTGGGCCACGCCAGGGCCCGAGGTCACGGTGGCAGGCCGGGCTAGAACCTGAGCGGTGCCGCTCGCCGCGGGCGGGGCTGGCGGAGCCGGGGCTGGCGGAGCCGGGGCCATCTCCTTGAGGACACCTTAACGGCGGTGCCCGCGGGCGCCTCCCGCCGCCCGCC
>VZRH01008423.1:316142-339475 GCA_013397555.1 Urocynchramus pylzowi | reverse complement strand
CCCTGCCCCCCGGCAGCCAGCCGCACCCCCGGGCCCTGGCCCCACCGCCAGCCCCGGTCCCTGCAGCGTCCCCAAAGCCCACTCGAGACTTCCCACGGGGCAGAACGGCAGTCCCGTCCTTGCCCTCAGCACCAAGTTGGGGTCTCTCCGTCCCGCCCCTCACCCAGCCGCAGGTGGGCCCCAGCTGTATTTGGGGTGGTCTCCTCGCCACCCTCGGGGTGAGCACCGCCAGGAGCTGAGCGGTCGGCCCCACCGCCGCCCAACCTGCTGGAAATCAGAAGACAGAGACAGCAGTCTCCTACCTATGCCCTCTGCTTTCCCACCCATAGGGAAACCCCCAGCTCGTGTTTCGAAGCACCTCCTTAAAACCACAAAGCCCTCTCTCGGCACGGGGGAGATAGAGGAGATAAAAACCTGAGACAAGTCATGGGCCTTAGGTTTCAAAAAAGAGATTAAAGTAGCACATACCCGCCGGGAGAAGGGTGAGTGAAGCCGTCAGTCATAGTCCCTGCTCAGGAAGAAACCCTCCCAGGGCCAAGCAACCCCCTCCAGGAAGAGACACTGAGGGGCAGCCCCTTTTCCTCGGCAATCCCTTAACAATTCCCCACTGGGGAGGGCCGAGACTCCCACCGCCCTCTCCTTGTAGCGTTCTACTCTCCCTCCTCAGCACACAATGGGGCAATCCCTGGTTGGGTCTTATTCCACATCCCAAACCAGCACCCACAGGAATAAACTCCTGTGCCTTCCCACATCAGGGGACTCTCCCCAGTCCCGCAGGGTTTTTCCTTCCTTCCTGCCTGCCTTCCTCCCCGCCTCTCCCCTAACAAAGGATGGTTATGCCCAGTCAGTAAAGATGGCAACCCCACAGCCAGTGGGAAGTGAGCACCCTGCAGGGCCTCCAGGCTCATGGGCACAGGAACAGGAGCAGCAGGCTCTCTGGCCAGGTGTCCCCCCTGGCAGCATTTCAGCTCACACCAGCCTCCCTCTTTGTTCACCACAGCTCCCCCCACCGGGACTAAAGCCTCGATGAAGTGGGAGAAAGGGAAGGGGGCGAATTTGGACAGGCCCAACAGAACCTGCACGCAGGTGAGCGTCTGCAATGCCCGTGCAGGTGGAAGACCTTGTGCTTCAAGCTGAATGGGGAACACTGAGCATCTCTACGAGGAACAGAGAGAGGGAGGGAGGGAAGTAGGGAGGGAGGGAGGAGAAAAAAATCTTGTGAGTGCAGAGTTTGCAAAATGAGCTGGTGGTAAATAGCTGGAGGATAGACAGCGTCTCTGTACGTGAGGCGCAGCACGGAGAACTGCACCTGAGCGAGGCTGGGCCACGGCTCGCTCCAGCATCACACGTCACTCACTGATACATCCTCCCCAGCCTGCTCTCTCTCTGCACCAGCTCCCCCGCCTCCACCGCGAAAATGCAGTGGGAAAAATGGGTTCCCCCCCACGCTCGGCGCAGCCACAAAGCAGAGAGCTGGGAGAAGCACGACTGAACTTGATTCAAGGTCCAGCAGGTGCCTGCCAAGGGAGATTCAGTACCACGAACCTCCTGATCCCCTTTTCCTGCTGGGAACCCACAACCCCTTGAGCTCAGCGTCTCCCCACGCCCCTGCTCAGCTGCTTTCTTCCCTGAGCAATGGCAGCCGTGTTTGCCAACACTCCCTGCTCGCTAGTGCTGCTATCCAAGGCCCTTTGTTCCCCTCGTCGTGCAGCCTTCCTTTGCCTTCTGCAGCCAGGCCCAACACAGCTCATCTCACCTGGGGTGCTCCAGGCGGGAGACCACCAGCCTTCCCCTCCCTTCTCTGAAAGACCAGGCAAAACTCACACGGCACCTGGAAAACGCGTCTCCCTCCCTACGTGGGAAAAGGAAGAGAAGCCATCCTTTCCCTGGAGAGAGGCGCGCTCTCCAGGGGCTGTCGGTGACAGCAAACCATGCCCCTCAAACCCTGCAGTTTCGCGAGGCGAGCTCCCCAGGCCCGCCGGGCCCGCCGGTCCCACGGGCGGCAGGCGGCGGTCCCGCAGCCCGGTTCCGTGGGAAGGAGCCCGGCCCCCGCCTGACACCCTGTGGCCGCCTGCCGCCTTGCAGGGACGTGGAGCGGGACGGGATGGGGATGGGGATGCTGCGTGGGAGGGGACACACAGGGTCTCTTCGCGAAGCAAAGCTGACAGGAGCAGGGAAGAAACCACAGACCCGGCACATGCCTGACTCCTGCCACCCGCCATGCAGGGATGAAATGCTGCATTCTTTAATAAAGCAGCACACACGTGTCCCAGCAGTTTCCATAAGTGCCCATGGATTCGGCCCAGCACGTCCAGGAAGAAAAGAATTTCAATTTACTGCTAGCTGATGCCACAGGCTCTATGAGTGTACAGGACCTCTTGCTCTGTGGCAAACGGGGGCTGCTATGGGAGGATCCTAAGAACATCCATATGGGTTTCAAGCCCCTCAGAGAGTCCTCCCTGTTGCACAGCAAGGCCTTTTCCCTGCTCCTTCCTGGCTTTACTCACCTCCTGCCAGAAGGATGAATTTCTGCTTTCCAAGGTGCAAGGGTTGGGCTCTCTGCAGGGGCTGGAGTAAAACCTTGTTATTTGCACACCACCAACCCCACAGGGTGCCCACTTGTCACATCCGCATGTGAGGTGGGAGGGTCACAGTGACCGCGTGTGGCACGTGTCCCGCCCAGGTCGGGATGGGGGACACCCTTGTGCAAGAAGAGTGTGCACCCCGGCAATTCCC
This sequence comes from Urocynchramus pylzowi, assembly GCA_013397555.1. Classification (NCBI taxonomy): domain Eukaryota; kingdom Metazoa; phylum Chordata; class Aves; order Passeriformes; family Fringillidae; genus Urocynchramus; species Urocynchramus pylzowi. The sequence continues at coordinate 336,739 of VZRH01008423.1, read as the reverse complement.
ATTGCTCAGCACTAAGCCTGCAGCACGTCTGAGGCACCAGCAGCAGCGACGCGCTGCAGGACCCCAGCCCAGGGAAATCCTGCAGCAGCTGTGGGTGGAGCCAGCACTCACCCTTCTTAGGGAACTGGGAGGAATAGCTCCATGTGGTGCTCCACGGGAGTCACTGATCCTTAGCAGCCTCCTCTTTTCTCATCCCCAGAAAAGCTGCCAGTCCACTGGGGGCAGGGGAGGTGAAGGTGTTTTTCTTGAGAGCTAAGCCACCTTGGAGCAGGAGGCCCTTGCTCCAGATGATCTCCTAGGTAACCCAAATGAAGCCCTGCAACCTTGATAGCAAAGCTTATCTCCATTTAGGAGGGAACCCTTTGTGTACTCTTACTGACCTGCCTCCCGTCTCCATTCTACAAACCCCAGTGGAGGTCCCACCCTTACTCCTCTCAGGGTCTTGGAGAGAGTCCTCCAAACCCCACCAAGCATGGTGCACGGCTTGATTCTCCTGCAGGGACATCAGCCGCGCCCAGGGAGCTGGTGATCCCTACACACAGCACTGATTCCTTTCCTGGCCTCCCCTGGGCATCCACAGCGCCGCAGCCCCTGCAGGGAGAAAGGCCGTGTCTCATTCCCAGGCCTTCTTGGGGCAGAGCTCCCCCTTGCTGAGAGCGCATCGGCAGCGGGGCGGTGAAGCCATCAGCTCCTTTCTCTGCCCTGACTTTCTCTGGCTGCAGCTTGGAGAGGTTTTGACCCGATACTCTGCCCCCGCACATCTCTCTGGCTGGAGGCCAGCGGGAATAAGCGGAGACATTCAGATGATGCATCGCAGGGAAACCATTTTAATTAAAAGCGATGCCTTGGTCAGCGGGGTACGGACTTCTTTGGGAATATAGGGAGGAGGAGTGAGCTGGGTGAGTGATGGTGGGGGAAGAGATGTGCCTTGTCAGGGTTAGCTCTGAACTCAGCAGCTTTGCCAGGGAAGTGGAAAGTGGCAGGGTGAGCTCAGTTCTCAGAGGCCTTACCGTGGGGCTGGTGCTCTTGGCAATGCTTAACAGTGTCCTGAAAGCCTGGTGCAAACTGGGGTATGCCCTCCCACCAAACTCAAAGCGTTTGCTGCTCCCCAAATCCCAATCCCTTTCCCAGCAGAGAAGGGGGATGGATGTCTGTGCACTCCTTACAGATGTTTAGGGGTACAGGGACCTCATGTTAACTCTCTAGCTCTGCCAGGAAAGAAATCCAAAAGCTCAGCAGGACCCTGCACCAGGTGGATTAGTGCAGCATAGTGGGGAGCCACTGCAGCCCCAGCCACCTCCTGTAGGTGGGAATCACCACAAGGCCCGATGTCCCACTGCAATCTCAGCTGCTGTGCTCACAGCTCTGCTGGCAGAGGGGACCCATCACTTCTGGGAGGGTCAACACCAGAAATTACTTGTGAGGGGGAGTAGGGTTTGAGGAAGAACTAGGCAAGGTTCTTCCTCACCCAGAAGTGAGGAATCCCCTGGGTCTGGGAGGTTTGAAAGAGGGCCAAGCCCTGGTGTCCATCCTAAAAAGCCTGTCTTAGGCTGGTTTTCTAGCTAGAACCTAGTCCACTCTGGGCATCTTCCTGCCTTCATGAAGGATGCTCTGGGAAAAGCTTCTAGGCACCAAATCATACAATTCCAAATTTGAATGGAATGGTTTTCCATTCAAACACCCACTAGGTCTGTTTTCTGCTCCTGGGACAGCCATGGAAAACCACATCCAAGCCCTGCATGCTGCACCTGCCCACAGCCATACCCCTGGAGGAGTCAGAGGTGGAGCAGCCTCCAGCCTGGCACAGAGGCAGGTGCCATGATGGTGAGAAATACCACGCTCCTGTCCCAGCAAGGATGTGTCCCACCACCTTCCCACCTTGGCTAGCAGCAGCCTGGCCATGTGGTCAGCACTGAACCCACCACACAAACCACGGTCACACCTCAGGTAACGTGGGGAGCGTTTCCAGCCCGCCCTGCTGGTTGCTGTGAAGAGCCATATTTACCACTCAGCAACAGCAAGACAGAGGGAGCATGGCAGGAGGATGGGTGGCACAGGATGGAGGTGGGAAAGTTATGCAATGCCATGGCCATGGCAGTGCCTGGTGAGACAGCGAGGAAAGGGTGGAGAGTGACTACGTGATGCTTTGCAGGGAGAACTGATCTTATTAATAAAAGCTGCTCCTTCCCAAGGCCTTGATAATCTCTCCTGCTGCAGATTATTTACAGCTGTGGAATTTAATACTCCAATGAACAAAGCTCTCTGAAGCACAGAGGGAGCAAGCAGACTGTTAACCCTTCTGCATGGCACCAGGGGCTTTCGGCTCAGGTTTGATGTCTCAATGCAGCTGAGCCACAGGCTGCCACAGCCCCAACAGATCTCAGTGCCTATGAGGCCAGCACCCAAGCCAGGCTGAGACTTGGTGGGAAGTAAACCCAAAGCCCATTCAAACTCCTGGATTCTTTTAATTAAAAAGGCAGGCTAGTGAATAATGCTCAGAGGCAGAACTTGGGCAGGGCTGGGGGGCTGTGTTGCCAGTGAGGTGCTGCTGCATCACACCACCAGGTAAGCACTTGACCTTACAAGTACTGGGTCAATAACCTCAGCCTCCAGGGTGAGGAGATTGTCAGCCCTAGGTGAGTTATCCACCCCTGATGTTCAGTGCCAGGTGTGTGAAACTGAGTCAGCTGAGACCTGGGAGCCTTGCTGCGAGTCTGCAACCCTGCTGGGGACACAACTGCAGCACAGCCTTCCTGCTGCCTTCCCTGGGACCACAGAGCCCATGGCTAAAGTAGATGCATTACTATAAGCTCTGCAATGTAACCCCTTCCTCAGATTGTCTTGAAATCTGGCACATCTCAAGAGGAGGGCATAGGAACCATCAGACTTAGCTTATTGCCTGAATGGCCCCTTAAATACAGATGATTTGGAGGGGGAAATAATAGGGTGGGCTTGAGGCCTGCTGAAATCAGAGCTGAGAGGGATGTACAGGAAGGACTGGGTAATCACATGGGCTTGTCCCACCAGTGCATGGGCCTGGTTTGAGTGTATGCATTGCTGAATGGGATGGGCACAAGACAGCAACTTGGGAATGGGGTCAACTAAGGAGCTGACAGATGGAGAAAGAAAGGCAAACACCAGCCTCACTTGCATGCTAAAATCCACTGACCACCCCATAACAAAGTGGCAGATTTTGGAGCCATGAATGCAGCCTGGGTTTGGCCTGCACCTCTCTTAGCATGCCTGTACTTCAGACATTCCCCAAGGACCACACAAATTGTTGGTCTAGTTCTGCATAGCATCATTTAAAGGGTCACAGTAGCATCCCTGCCCTAAACTAGGTAACTGTAATCTCTAGACATGGTAAACAGCCCCTATCCACCACCCAGTCCATGTAGGAAAAAGCAGAATTCATGTGGGATCTTTTGTCCCCACAGTCCGTAAAAGCCTGGCTTACAGCTGAAGTGCAGGAAACACAGAGCCAGTGCACCAGCTCTGGAGTCCCTTGGGCTGGTAGTCCCTTTATATCTCAGCAGCACTCAGCCTTTGCACAGTACCAGATCACCACAGAATGCCTGCCCTAAAACCTCAGCATATGCCTCCCAGGTTATGCAGCCCCATTGCTCTGAACTTGAACCCCTCTCCCTACAGTTCCTCTCCCTGCCCTGTGATGCCATCTGCCAAGGATTTCTCAGGGCTCTTCCCCATCCTTCAACCACCCACAAAGGATTAGCTGGAGGTTGTAGAAAGTAGTTTAGCTCAGGCTCAGATGGCCCAAAATTTGCACAGGACAGTCCATTAATGCTGCATTTCCCCATTCTTGAAAGTCTTAATGTTTGTCCAGCTTCCCTCAGAAACACAAGGTACTGCCTGCCAGCCATCACTCTGCATTGGCAGTGTTTTGCCCTTGAGTTTTCCTGCAAGCAAGACAGGCTGGCAAAGTGGAGACACTGGCAGGGAAGGGAGCACACCCTCAAACCCAAGGGTGGATCCCGCCCCACAGAGCCTGATGGGTGTTTGGAGATCCTCCCCTGCAGGCAGGAGGACAGCCCGGCTGCCCTCTCCCCCCGGTTCCACTGCCTGAGCTGTCAAGCCTTCATGAGGAAACTGCCTCTGCAGGGCTGCATTTGATGCCCTGGAGGTCCCCATGTCCTCAGCCCACCCCACTGCAGGTGAGGCCTCCTGGAACCTATTCCTCCTCCACAAGGCAGAGCCGAGGCAAAGTGTCAGACTTGTGAAGCCAGTTGAACCAGCTGCTCACAGATGTTAGCATTATGAAACAGGGATTGGAGGCTCCTGGAGCTGTCTAGAGAAGAATGTCCAAGAGCCAATCACAAGGCTCAGGAAACAAGGGCAAAGATAACATCTACCACCCTACCACTTCCTCTCCTCACTTTCAACTTCTCCATGCAGAGATTTCTGCTGCCAGTGAACTGGAGCCCTTGTTACCCTTCTCCAGACACCCACAGGGAATCTTGAGCATTGTTCTGAAGAGGAAAGTAAACATGATTAGGAGTAAAGCTCAGGTGGCTGGGCAGCACACAACTATTGTCTTTGCTCCAGTCAAGCACAAATGCAAAACCCCAAAAGCTTGTCCTGCAGAAGTAATAGCTCCTCCTGCACTGGAGATGGGTACCACCTTCCCAAGCTTCCTGATGCTCGGGGTAAAGTGTGAAAAGTCAGGACAAAACAGCACCTGAAGGCCCTCAGCAGGGCTGAGGTGGCACCAACATGTGGTGCCTGTGTGAGTGAGTAGGACCAGGCTTGGCAGGACCAGGACATCAAGGAACACCTGAGCTCCTCCTATCCCCTGAACACGGTGGGTGAAACATGCCCCCAGCAGCACATGCCACCCCTAATGTTTGACTGCTGCTTTCCCAATCCACATTACTCATTTTGGAGCCAAGAAGGGACCACCATGACTTCCAATCACTGCATCATATTGCCCCAGAAATGTGAGGAAGATTTACCTCATCCACGGTCAGCATCCAGTCTTACAAGCTAGAGCAACAAATCCTTTAATCCCAAGAGATGTATCTAATATGGGAAACCACACTGGGGAGCCATAGTCACAACTGGGGGCCATCAGACATTTTTGTCCATGTCCTGGCCTTGGCTCTGGGGAATGGTCACCAGGGCCCCTCATACTCCACACCCATAGCCATAGCTATGAAGAGCAGCTCATCTGAGCTAGAGAGAGAGCTGGATATGGGGTACAGCCTTGTAACAAAAGACCTTGGATGTCCTTCACAGGCTCTGCCTTAGGCCATGCTGTATCTTGGGGCTTGCATGTTTATTTTTAAGGAACTGCATTTGGTTCATGGAGTTTACAGCCTTCAGACACTTGCAAAGCAAGCTCATGTTTCCAAGGCCCAAGGGACAGCCTGTCTTTGGTGTCTGTGCCACAATAACTGGACACATCACTTCCCAGTCTTCTGTGGAAGAAGAGCACACTGTGTGCTCAGTGTGTGTACTATTCACACTGAGCACACTCACTGTAGCCAGCATGGAGGTGAGCATCCAGGTTCATTTTGAGCTCTGTTAAGCAGTGAAGCCCTGGAGCAATGAACTTCATGAGGCATCTTGTGTTTTGGGTGAAAGGAAAAATTAAAAAAAAAAAAGGTAATTTTATTTCCTCCAACAGCCTGCTTGATAGAACACTGCCTCTACTGCACTCTCAGAGAGGGTGAATGGATGTGCCTGATGTGTTTTCTCCACATCCTTCTTTTTATCCTTCTGTCATGAGCCCTCATTAATCTTTCTTCTTTCCAGGCTAGACACTCCTGAGCTTTCCAATTCTATTTTCTTGTTAGAGGGTGCATCTGCGACAGGCCTAGGAAAATTTCCATCCTCTATCCCTGACAGGTTCTGAGATAAGCTGACCAGCCTGACATGCTCACTTGAGGCTCCACCACTGCAACAGCATTCAGACTAGATTCAGTGTCATTCACCACCCCATTTCTTATGCTGTAGAACAGGAGAAACTACTCAGAAAATGAGGTGGCAAGGCTGTAGCTGGCAAAGCACTCAGGGGAGAGCCCTTTGGACAGCAACCACACAAGCTTTAACCTTGGGGCTGCCAACCCCATCTCCCTTCCCTCACTCCCAACTCTTTGCCCCCTCTAGCCCCTCTGCATTTCCCAGTGCAAGTGTCCAGCCCACTGAGTTTCCCTGATGGACACTCTTCCCCTGCCCTTGTCTATCTTGAACAGTAGCTGCAGGATGTAAACAGGTGTCCAGCTGTTTCCCTGTCCTTTTTGCTCTTCCGGGGTCATGTCAATCCTAGACAGCACAGCCACATTCAGATGAGATGCAGACACTTCAAAAAATGACAGCCCTCACTTGTCTCATCAGAAGGGCTCAGCAGGGTCCTGCCACTGCTACTGTGTGTGGCTGGGTGGAAAATGCTGCTCAGCCTGCAGTGCTGAGGCTCGGCATCCCTTTCCCTCAGGGAAGGAGATCTGGCATCTGCCTCTAGATGGAAGACCCTAGCAAGGAGTGACAATGCGTTCTGAGGGCTTGTTTTGCATCAGGAGAGTGGCCCAGCTCAGGGCTTGACAAGAGAGCCACGCTGTGCCTCTCTGCTGCCCACCCCGACTCCTCTTTTGGGGCGCCCTGCAATCCATGAGCAGCATCCTGCTGCTGTCCCTCCTCTTCCCAGCCAGCCACGGGAGTCAGAATGCCGCTTTGCAGACCGATCTTCCCAGTGATCTCCCGAGACCCTGACGCCCCTGGTTACCCAGCAACCTTCCGTGGAGACAGAAGCGCAGTCAGAATTCCCTTGTCCCGAGGGAGCAGGTCAGGCTGGGTCCCCCCAGCGCCTTCGGCGGCCGGCGGAGCTGCGCTGCCCCGCTGCGGGCCGGGACCGCGCTGGGCCGGGGGATGTCGCGCCGTCAGTACGNCGGGCACACGCCCACATTGCCATCTAGCCTCCCGCCCGGGGATGTGCAGCTCTCCGCCAGCCCAGCCAGCCGTCCCGTCTCCGCCTGCATCACCCCCAGTTCGGCTGAGGTTTCAGCTCTCTCCCCCTCCTCCTCCCAGCCCCCAAAGTCACCAGCTGTCCCCCCCCAGCTCTGGGGTCCATCCACCCTGCTGGCACAGGGCCACGAGACGGGGCCGCCTGTCTCCCAGCCTGTGTCTCCGAGCAGATGGAAGACATCAGCTCCCTGCTGCATCCTTCCGCCATAATCTGTCTCGCCCGCTTCCTTTCAGGGACACCTCTTCTCACGGCCAGTAAATCCCCAGTGCTTGCCTGTCTTTTTCCAGACCCCAGCCTCATCACGTGTCTTTCATGGGCAAGCAACTTCCCAAAGGCCATCTCTCCCTACCCATGCAGGATGCCCTAAAAAAAAGACACCTCTTCCCCAGCTCCCCATGGAAGAATGTCTGGGCACAAAGTCCCCACCATCACCAGCAAATAGGCACCCTCTTGGGAGCTTCAGCTGATGCAAATCCTATATCCAAACGCACAGGAATGTACACTAAGCCAAAGACCCGGTTGGAGATGAAGTGGGGGCACATTTGTAATGAGGCAAGACTCCGGGACTCTGCCTTTGGCTTCCCCTTCCCTTTGCAGCAGGTGGCAGCTCCCCCAGAAGCTGCACAGGAAATGAGAGAACTCTTTCTAAGCATGTGTCATCCTGGAAATTTTTTTCATTTATTATATAGAAGCATGTTAATATCAGAATAATAAACAGGGACCTGGGGAGAAAGTGACCTTCTGGCAGCAGCTGAGATAGGAAGTGTTTTGGTTTTCCTTCCCTCCTCCGAGGGAATCATTCCACCTGCCTGTAGCCATCCTTTAAGAAAAGAACCTGCAGGAAGAATTGCTACACAGAGAGGAAATCACATCTGCTTTCCTAGTAAGATGGATGCAAAAGGAAAAGCCTCCCATTTGGAGAGAGTTAAGCCTCAGTGGATTCCAAAGAAGGATGCCCCAAGCCAGAGCCCAGGAAACCCAGTAGCTGTCCCAAGACAGCACTGGCTCACTGCTCCAAAGACTCTGGAACAGAGCAGAGCGCAGCCTGGAAGTTGAGAGCAAGCAGGTATTATCCCCTGTGCAGAAATAAAAGAGGGGACCTGGAAATGAGGATCCTTGAGCAGGGTCTGCTCAAAGGAAAAGATGGAGAGCCTGGAGAACCTACATCAGCCTGGGCAAGGCTCCATCCATCTGCCCCTGCCTGCACAGGCTCTGCTGCCAGAGCAGCAGGGGCTCACCATCCTGCAGCCGTGGCAGGGCCCTCAGCAGTGGGATGGGTGGCAGCAGGCTATGGGCTCATCCACAGGCTGGATCCTTTCCTATCCCCAGAGAGATACTGCTACAGGCAGCACCTGGAATTTGCCAAGCACAGAGCTGTCAACATAGGGCAGGGGTTTCTGCTGAGACTATATTCCTCATCAGGGAAGACAGGTAAAAGCTGCAGGAGATGCACTATGGGATTTGCTTAGCTTAGCTGTCTGCATGTCTGCTTATTAAACTCTGAGATTAAGGATTTAGTTCCACACATTTCAGTTTACTTAGAACTAAAGCATCACTTCACATTTTAATCTCAAGTATGCTGCATTGTCTTGCCCGCTTCCTCTCGTGCCCTCTCCCCATGACCTCTTCCTCAGCAAAATGCTGGAAAGTTATTAGCAAATATTATGTGAAATGTTTAATATCCAAACAGCAGGGTCTGGCATCCCATGAGAAATTCATAGCCCCTATGGTCAGGACAAGAAAAACAAGGATTGTTTGCAGGCGCCCAGGTCCTGCTGGTTGATGCTTTGAGGCTGGAGTTGTTGTTAAGCAAAAATCTCACAGTAAAGTGTCCCTTCAGACAAGTTATAAACCAGGCTAGGCAGGAATGAGGTATTCAGCTGGGGTGAACTCTGCTTCAGCTCTACCCACAGACTGTGCACAGAAACAAAATACCCCGTACAAATGCTACTTCAAATTCTATTCTCCAGCACTGTGTTAGTGGAAGGCATTTTTCTCTTCCGTTCTCAACAGCATTTACATTAGGGAAGGCTGAGCTCCTTCTGTCTGCAGGAAGGCTGGACCAGGCCTGTCAACCGGCTTATGATTTATTAAAAAATTATAACAGTATTTGTTTATGTGTTTATCAGGGTTGGAGGAGTTTTAAAAGTTGCAGAAGGTTTTCTAAAGCAAGACCTCAGAGCAATTGAGTGGCATAAACACTTCCCTAAAATTGCATAAAAGCATATACCCTTTTTCTACTCCAAATATGATCCAGGAACAAATCTAACCACAAAAAAAAAGCGGCAATGGGCAATGTCTGTGCCATGCCCTTGTGACACCAAAGTAAACCCCACCCAAGGGAGGGAGGCCAGTCACACTTTTCGCTGTGACTGCCACGCAGAGTTTGCTCACTGTCCCACTTAGAAAAACAGCACAAACATCTCCGAGCACACAGAGTTCCTCCTGGGAGTTGACTGCACTCAGATTGACTGGAAACACTGACTTCAACCAGGCGAGCATCTGCTCTGCTGCTGTGCCATTGGACAGACACCTATGGAGGAGGCAAGCCCAGGGCTTAAAGGCAATGCCCATGGGGCACAGAGCACTTGGAGCAGCAGACCCAATGTTCCCCAGCCCCTGGACAACAGCAAAACAGGAACATGCTGCCAGCAGCATGATTCTGCTTTCCCACACAACTGAGTTCACAGGGGAGTTTTACTTAGTGGGACAGTGCCAATACTTAAAGGTTAATATTGAAATTAAACCTATAGTATAATATTTTGTGTGTTACCTGGAGTAATGGAGTTGGAGGGGATCCAGGGCTCACTTTTTCCCAGGACAATGTGGATTTCACAGTGGGGACCATGAGGCAGATACATCTGCAAGGAGTAACTGGAGTGTGCCATAGCTCAGCACTGCATTCTTTAGCTCTTCACACTGAGGGAATGCAGAGCCAAAGCAAGGAGCTTTCCCAGCATAACAGGAAGAGGAGGCAGAAGGGCAAGGAGCAGCCAGCCACCACTCCCACCTGACCGGTGAGGACGTGGCCTAACTGCTGCTGACTGCACCTCTGCACCCTCTTCCCCAGCACTGCTATGTCTAGGGGTGCTCTGCACTGATGTCCCTTCACCAGTCACATGCACCAAGTTTCTCTGCTCAGCTCCACAGAAAAGCAGCTCTTTGGCTCCCAGATCCCAACCAGTCCTGGAAGCAACAGAGTAGCATTTGCCCATCGCTATGCCTATACTTAGGAAACGGGACCACAGCCAACCTCACCAATAGCCCAGTAAAAATTATGTCCAAGAATGGTCCCAAGAAGCAGTCCAAAAGGAAGCTTCTTTCTGTGGACCTTTCAATCTGAACCCAGCCCTTGCATTAATCTGAGAACACAGTTTTCAGGGGTCAGTCAGGTGGAGAGCACAGGCTGCATCTCAGCTCATCCTTTGGCTCCCCTTCCTACTTCTGCTTCCCAGTCTCTGGTGTGCTGTTCAAGCACACACCACTGACGGATGTTGCAGGCCACCGTGCCCTCCTGATGCTAACTGCTCCTAAATACTTCTCTTAGGCAAAGACAAAAACTAGTTTTTTGATTAAATGTGCCCAAAGCACCCATAGTTCATTATGTATCTCTCCTACTCTATTACTTGTGAATCCATTTTGTAGACCTCCAGTATCACTGGGCCAGGGATTGAGTCTTGTTCCTGGGGAATGGGGAAAGGCAGAAATAGGGAAAAGAGAGCATAAGCGATACAGCACAAGGATTTTCATGTTCTCATTTTAATGATGACAGACCAGATTAACACCACAGGAGGAGTAAGGGTGAAGGACCATTCCCCAAACATACTGCAGGTGTCCTGTGAAATAAATCAACCTTCTTTTGGAGAAAAAGAAACTATTTCAATACTTTAATTTAGTTGCTTGAAATTCTTAAAAGGGAGGAGATATTCTTGACGAACACCAGCTTTTTCATGTTTCACCAGTTTCTGGAAAAGGACCAAGGAACAGCTACTGTCTGAGAGGATATAAAAGATTGCAGAAGACCTCTCTTAGCATTTATACAAAGTTGCGGGCAATGGCCAATACTTTGGAGAACTCGCCTTCTTTTCTTCGCAGTGTATAGGGTACTGGTGTTCTTATTCTAGTCCCTATTGGATTTCCATTATCTTCTATGAGTACCACATTGTTGGAATCAAATCTAGGCGTCATGGTGGGGCCAGGCATCTTGTGCCCTACGATTAAAGCCTTCTTCTTTTCTCCTTTGATAGCCAGAAGGATCTTATCTCCAACTTTGCCAACGCCAGTCTTGTTATACACGTGGATACATTTTGGTGGCCGGTGGTAGGGCGTGTTCCCCAGGGTGCTGTTGTCCACCACCCGCACGCGGGTTAGTTTCTGTACCGCTCGGCATGCTGCAGTGACGCTACCAAAAGACAGGAGAGAATGAGAGACAGATCTCCTCAAGAATCCTTGGGGAGCAAAGGCACACCCAGAACAGAATCTTGTCATTACACAAGCCATTCAGAATGCATCAGCAACGAATATATAGCACATGGGTGATACACTGACTACATTCAATGTGCTCTTTGAAAGCCAGATGCTACTTTGGGCTTTGCAACATCTTTACTAAATGTCAAATATAAAATGACCTTTCTACTCCAAAACACAAAAGTAAAAGATGGTGTGAAGATGGGCTTTTTAGCAACTGCAGATGATGCAGCTTCAATCTACAAGCAAAAAAATGTGCTCACTTCTGTTTCAAACAGCCTGCAGGAAGCCAAGACTCAAGTCAGGCTCTTTCAATCTTGCACACAGTACCCAGCACTAAGGACTTTTATGATCAACCTTCCTTTCACTGAAGTCTGAGTCTCACAGTTTATTTTGTTCTCAGTAAGACCTCTGACGTCCTGCTGGGGCTGTCCTAAGCTGTTCCCAACTAGAATCTAAGACATCACCACCTTCCCCATGTGGAAGGAATCCAGAGAGACACAGAGTTTTCTGTATGCTTGCTTTGTGTTAAGAAACAACACAAATAAACTGCACAATACTAGTTGTTAGGTCCGACTCTGAATATTCTTGGGAACAGCAGGAACATACTACCTTACAGAAACCATTATTCTTTTATTCAGTGAGTTCAAACTCAAGTGATTTGTTGCTTGTCTTCAAATGACACCCAAACACAGACCATTGGAAAAGCAGGAAGATGGTCTCTGCTGCTAAACAACTGCTTTGAAATTGGCCAGCAGAAACATGCTGGCCAGAGCTGCAGGAATGCCAACCTGCTGCCAGCTGAACTACTTAGTGACGGCACATGGAAGCAGCCTAGCCATTCATCTTGTTTTTCAGAAGTGTGTAAAGTAAATAGGGACCATCATCCCTTCTTGAAGAGGAAAGGCCTGTTTTTGCAAAACTACCTAAAAGATGAGCATGCACACCAAATGTGGTGTGGATGGACATCAGTTGAAGCAGGAATTTTTACACATGGTGAAGAAGGCCAGTGCAGTCAATCTGCCTTAGTCCAACTGCTCCAGAGGTTAAGCACTGCCTTTCAAGATCTGTTTCCCATAGTAGAGGCCTACTTTAGCTTTCCTCTCTCTCTCAGAAGTCACTGATCTCTGCAAGCAGCCATGCCATCCCATCCAGTCCCATCCCATCCTCTGGCAGGGACTGTGGTACAGCACACTCTCTCTCCTCTGCCCGCCATCTGTGGCTGCACAACAGGGAAAGCAGAAGGGAGGAGGCTGGAAAAAGAGACGTGTTGTCACAGGAAGGAGCAGGGAAAACCTTGGTGGGACCAAGTGTCAACACAGCAGTGGCAAAGAGATATAAATGTGACTGTCCAGGAACCGCTAGACAAGCATAACTGTACAGGGAGAACTTCTTTCCCTTTTTTCTTCATTTCTGCCACAGTCTTGAAGGAAAGAAAAGGTCTCCCCATTAAGTTTTCTGAAGTCCTGCTCATTTCTACAGACTGGACTTCACCTACCTGTCACTGTCACTTATACATGCTTTAAATGTATGCTGGCCAATGCTCTCATGCAGCCCACTTAAAGAGAAAGCCAGAAAGACCTGGATACCTCCTTGAGATAGCTCCCAGGACTGTCACACAACCTAGCCCTAAGCATGTCTTAATCCCCCCTCAAGACTACAATCCTGAGAATAACTATCCTCATCCTTTAAACTGAAGCCCTGACCCTTCAAAGAGTTAGATTCCCCAAGCTGGCAGAGTGTACTGTGGGATTAAGTTCTAAGATTTGTGCAAGGCATTGTAAAATATGAAGTCCATAAATTTAAAACTTGAAATGCCTAGAGCCTGGAGCAAGAAACAAATGAAAAATAACAAAATAGACACTGTAAAGTATGAGAAAGCAATTTTTCAGATTATTTTTATTCTAAATAAATGATAAACTCTTGAATAATTTTGAGCACTGTAATTGTCTCTACATCAGCAGAGGTTTTTGTTGGTTTTTTTGCACTTGCATGAGAAACACAGACACTTGCAGGCCCATGTACTGCTTTCAAAGGTCTAAAAGGCTCCTTACACACATATGAAAATGCAGAATGCCAGGAACCTGCAAATGGAGTGTCTGGGCTCACTTTTCAACCTATGAAAGGACAACTGTAAGATTTTTTAAAAAATTATATTACCCTTTTGAATTACAAATGCTGTATCTTATTCTTGATCAACTTAACAGCATCTCTTTCAACCATAAAACATTCTGAAGAAAACAAAAGCAAAATCTGAAAGTTACCTGAACTGTCGTTGGATCACAGCACTGCTTAGATGGGTTAAAGATAAACCAATTTGTCTATTCAAGAGAGCCATTTGGTAGCCAACCCTGCGTAAGAAACAAAAGAATTATTAACTCTGGAAAATGGACAGAATTTGGTTTGCTTTCTTTCCTTTACATGAATCACACACTAGGGCCTCAGCACCTGTTTAGATGCTGTACTCCACAGGACACAGGGTGGTAGCAGCAGCTGCAGCACACTACAAGCAGATCTACAACCCCTGCCTGAATACAGGAGACAGTGTAATTCAGACACATATACTACAAAGCTGGATTCAGTATCACTGCATTGCAGTTTCCTAGACACAGAGGTAAGGGCCCTTCTGTGTGCACTGTGAATCATGTAACAAGAAGCGGGTTTGAGAATTTCAGATGTGAACTGGTTTAGAGGTTGCAATGCCCAGAAAAAGCCATCATGGTTACTTGCTAAAAGCTACCAAGGTTACCTACAAAACCAAGCAAAAGGCCAAATAACCGACACACTGGCATCACAGCTTCAGGAAACCTTTTGCCAGACAAGAAACAAGTCAGAGCTCCACTGGTGAGGGCACGCTCTCTCTTAGCATACAAAGGTGTTAAGCAGCCTCTTATGAGACCACAGTTACACTGCTGCCAGTCTTGCCTGTTCAGGCTGCCCAGAGAAAATGGTTCCCTATACCTTTAGAGCTGTCCCTCCATGCTGCTGTAGACTGTACACCACGCTGACTGCAGCACAGCTGGGTTACAAGGGTAACCTCCGACTGAGAACCACACCCTCTTCCCCGCCTACGTCTGTGGCGGCTCCCTAACCTCATTCTGTCACACTGACTGGGACCGGCCTGGGGCGCAGTCACAAAGGCTTATCTGAACCCTGATCACTTCCCCAAACACCATTAGGGAGTGATGACCCTGGTGGTTATGCGGCAGATCCAAGTGAAGGGAGGAAACAACAGACCTAGAGCCAGGCCCCTTTCAGGCCAGCTCAGGTACAGCTAAGACTTTGCACCTGACTGCAACTACTACCATGTGACACTGCTTGCTGTGACCTTGGCAGTTTCACCAACACGTGCTCTGCTTCTCTTCTTTCCAAAGCAAACACTAACAATCCATTGACCTCATCTCTCTCTCTGACAGTTCTGATGAGTTTTGGGCCAAACTATAGTCATACACTGTAAAGCAATTTTTTAACTTTTATTTTTAAAATAAAGCTGAGTTAACTTCTCTAAGGAAAAAAAAAAGGACCCACAGAGCCTTCAAATAGACAATGCCACAGCTCTTAATACAACCAAATAAAGTCCAACCTAAATCTTAACTCCCTCTTTTATTTTTTTTTTCTCCAATGTGTTTGCTTACTTGGGGATGTGTGTAAGTTTTAGAGTTTGCAGTTGTTCTAGAAGCAAGCGTTACCTGAGAGCACGATGAAAAGCACAGGTCATGTGCACCACAGCAGTTTTGAGTGGTGCTACCTGAGCAAAGCAGCTCAAAACCAACTCTGTCAAACAGGCAGGTTTGGAAGAAAACAGCAACAGCCAAAGCTTATATTTATTTACCAAAAAAAAACCCCCAAAAACAAAACCACTTTTCTGTGGGGTAGACGATCATCAAATGAGTCGAGGGCTGACCCACACTGCCTCATCTCTGAAATGTGACTCCAAAAAGGCTGTGTTTATGCCACATGTCCTTACCTGTGTGATCCTAATGCCTAATGACAGCAAGGCCCTGTTGCATTTACAGTGCTGCTGGCAATCAAGGTCCAATACCTGGCCTTGCTGCTGCACAGATTTCCAAGCAAGTTCAACTATGCTGACTTGCTTTAAGGCCACCGTCTGCTTGTGTCCTGTTCTGCACAGGGTGTGCTGTCTCCCCATGAGAAAGAATTACAATGAGCCTTTGGATCCCTCTACAAAACCCAAAAAAGCAGCAGCAAGTAGGCCTCTCCGTTGTCTTTCAAGGACACTTCTTGGGGAGTTCAGATAGCACTGTCACCCCCATCTCTATTTCCTGGCAGGCATGGTAGCCCTGGTGGCTGGAGAAGGCGTGTCTGCTCATCCTCACCACTATGTCAGCCCAATAGGAGAGGTCTGCGAGCTCATGACAAGGCAGGCACAGCTGCAGGCTCTGCCTGCTTGTCAAAGGGACAGCAGCATCAGGACCAGCACAGCCAGATGTGCTTAAAGCACATCTGAAATGTGCTGAAGTGTTGCATAAACTCTGAACACAGTCATCACTCCTGGGAGAAGTCACTGTTTGTTTCTACCCCGTGGCAGCAGTGAAGGTTTGAAGTTACAAAACTACCAGCGGAAGCATCAACAGCATTAAGTGTCCAAGGACTGTTTATTTTTTCAGATGACTCACTATCCCCTTCTTAGCTAAGAATTATTCTTCAGCACATTAAGATGTGTCACAAGCTAAGAAATTTCTTATGATTGATTATTTGGTACGAAGCATCCTGTTAGCAACTGAGTAAACAGGGGGGATGCTTCCAATTAGCAGGAGGGTTCAGGCTGGAGGGAAAAGGAGAATGCATCTATGGCATGAAGAACAGGATTCATGGGTGTTCACAAAGAGTGAATCACAACTTCAGCTATTGTAGCATGCCAGTTTCCTTTCTAGAAAGGAACAGCCAATAGTCTGGGTATGACTCCAGGTGCTCCTCAACCAGACCCAGTCCCAATTTGATCCCTCTGTGGCTGTGAACTTCATCTCTCTTGCCCTCAGTTTCCCCCTGTGGAGTTGGTAATTACTAAACAACCAAGCTTTGAAGGGCACAGAAGCCGTTCACTCTGTCACACTTGGTGCTGCCACATGAACACTCCCAAGCTGGTGCCAAAACTGAAGAGCTGCTATAAATCAATCGATGACAGCCATCAGCCCCAGTGCCCCCAGCACTTTTCTCCTTCCCAGCACACATTGCCTCACACCAGTGGGCCTTAAAAAGGCTCAAAGGGAGCTGCACTTAGGCACGGGGAATGCATACGATCCAAGTTTGCTACTGAAGGTGGCTCTTCCTAGGTCACGAGGTTTCAGTGCTCCCAGGTGTATGGGAAGAGTAACCCCACAACCTTCAAGCACAGCAAAATTTGTAGGAATTCCCAGAAGTCTGCCATCGGTACTACCCAACTGATACACTCCAAAACACCACTGCACAGACAAAACACCACCACTTGCTTAGTGCTTAGTCACCAATACACTCCTAACCAAGGATTTACCTTTGAAGGGGGTTTTGGAGGTCATCTAGTCCAATCTCCTGCTCAAGCAGGATTAATTTCCAAGTTTTTCATGCTAGGCAAGGGCAGTATTTAAACAGACACTATGCTAAAATGAGAAGCCTCAAAGGCAACTATTGACATAACACTGAGCACTCATAGCTGCACCAAAGCAGCAATAAGGAACCATGCAGAGGAATCTCTTGCTGTTTCTACCCTCCTGCCCCTAATTTCTAGTAGTGGCTCTATCTCATAAAAAACACAGTCACACAGACACTTTGCCCCTCTCCACATATCTGTTAAAAGTTATTACAGACCTTAGACAAGAGCTCAAAGTAACATTCAGAAAAGGGTGACGAATTTGCTAATCAAATATTCACTAAAATGACCCTATTTCTACTTCACTGAATTACTTTGGAGCATGCAATAACCTGCTACTGCAAATACTCTTCTCAAGGGCCCTTCAGTCTTACCCCATTCAATGCAAAAGACTGACATAAAATTCCAGCACTGCTCAACAATGAAACTCTTCATCAGTTATAAACATATGGAAGTTATTTACCCACTGCACCATTTTCAAGTGCTCTAGCTATCACCTTCAATGGTTTTCCTTGATATTAAAGAACTAACTTGTATTTGCTGCAATCTTGAGTGGCTTTTGAATGGAGGGAGAAATTCTGGAAAGTTTCATCCCAGCTAATAAAATTGGAAAATACAAAAGATACATGTACAGTATTTTTATCAAATGCAGGCAAATGCATGGGTAGACCACCTCAGAACTGCTACAGAGCAAGGACATGTGCCAGACAAGGAAGACAGGATTCCATACTCACTTTAAATGAACATCAGGGCACACAGCACCAAGAAAGGAAGCCCTGGGTCCCCCTAACACACACTTCCATCACCTCCCTTATGCTGGCTTTAGCACTTATGTAAATCATAAGGCAACCCAGCCTTATGTGGTGACAGCATCTCCAAAGAAACACCAGAAGACTTGGACAAGAAAAGAATCTCTTGTCATTTCAGCAAAAACACATGTGTGTCTCACAAGAATGGTCTGCAGGAGTCTGCTCTACAAATACAGCTGTGGGAGCACTGAAAAGGTCTGCATCTGAACACTCCAGAAACCAGCACAACAGCTCTGACCGAGCTCTTATCAGTGGTGTATACCCTAAAAAACAGTCAAGGCACAGTTCTTACCCTGCCTGCATCCTAGAGTAAATGTAATTTTAAAGAGTGCTGTTACCTGGCAATCCAGCAGTACTTTCCTTTTTAATCATAAGTTTTGGAACTAACCCCTCCTCTCTATATTCCCAAGATCTCTAATTCTATAATCATTCAGCTATTCCTTTGTCTTCTTTCTGTTGGCAACTCATCCACACAGACAGGTCCCATGGAAAACCAACAGATGTTGCAAAGCAAATGCTGAGGCCAACTACCCAAAGCCTGCTGTCAAAGCCAAAGAAACCAGGTAAAAATATTCTTCACTTTTATAGCAACGACCTGATCTGCACAGTCAAACAGTGGGGACCAACATCTCCTTTATTCTTTTAAAAGATCAAAACAGACATGCTCCAGGCAGCATAAAGATTTGAACTGCATCTGTCATCCACCACGAAAACACAGGAAATAAACTCAAGACAGTACATGCAACGCAAATGCCTCAACCCCTACTCTGCCACTGCAGGTCTATTTATAGACTGTCTGCCACGGTGAGCTGCAGGAGCCAGCTGTGAACGAGGGATCTATTCACAGCTCTCCTCATAAAGGAAACAATGTGATTAAGGGCTGCATGTGTTAAAAATACACAAGATATTCATTACCAAGACATAATTGGTTTTACATTAATGACAAACAAAAAGACCAGGATTCACAAAGAGGCATTAAGTCTTTTTTAAATCTGTTTATGAAAAGGATTAGCTATTAAACAGGATATTTACTGATCCAAGTTACCAACAGAAACTCATTTCAGGTACATCTGTTAACAATTTTGAAGCAAAACACACAACCTCATTTTTCAGACCACAATCAGGAATGGCAGATAACAAAAGAGCAGTTTTATGTAAGTAACATAAAACTTACTTTTGACATTTTAAGCATCCAGAAGTCACAACTCTAAAGTACTTATGGTACTTATTGTCCTAATATCCAAACACCTAAAATCATCCTATTTATTCATATTCACAGCATTGTACTAAAATAGGGATGGGCTATTCCCAGTGCACCAGCAGAAAACTAAGCTACAGAGAGGACAACTGTCTGTGTGAAGTCAATGGAAATGAGCAGTAGGGCAGGTACTGGATTAGCCCCAGAAGTTCCCTCTGGTGGGCCTGTGGGGTTTGAGCTGAAGCCAAGAAAGGTCCCTCTCCTGTTTCAGCCTTTTGGGAATCACATATGAATTCAGAGAACTGCCCACACCGTCATAATTTTACACTGCTATCACCTCTCAAATGTCCCTTTACTGGTTTTAGAAGTATTGAGGTCTCAAGAGCAGGACAATGGTGGATAGCCACAAGACCAGATTTGGTTCCCAGCCCCGACCTGGGTGGCCAGGCCTCAACCAGTGAGGTGCAATCGCTACCCAGACAGCAGTAACCACGCTGGGGGGAGCTGTGGCAAGGAGAACAACACAAACAAGAAGGAAGAGAAGATGTGTAGCTGGGATAAAAAGAAGTCAGGAACTGACGTAGGCTAGTTGTTCATAGAACAAAACACTATAGTGGCTCTAGGTCTTCCTGATAAAGCTGTACCAGAAAAGGATGCTCAATGCTGTCGGAATTCAGGCTAAAGAGAAACACGACCTGGAGACAAAGGCATGCCTGCATCACAAGGTAGAACACAGCTACCTGTAGCTTTGGTGGCATAAACCTCATTTCTTGCTCAGAAACTTCCCTTAACTCAGTCTCTCTCCTTCCAAACAAGACCCTCTCAGGTAAGCCTGGAGAGCTCTGGAACCAGAGAAGCCTACAGAGCTCAGATGAGCATCTGTGTCCTGCTGTTAAAAAGGCTGGCTTGCCTACCTGGTTTTAATACAAATATATAGTTATTCATGCTTTTAAGAAATATGTCATACGGTCTTTTCTCACAATTGCCTCCCCTTACTCACTGGACCTCCAAAAGAGCTTTCTGGAGAATAACCAGGAAGGCACAGACTAGCGCCCACACTTCCCGAGTCCCCATGACACACGCGAGTAAATGCCACGCTTGCCAGGACACAGGAATTTTGGTCTAACTTTGCTGCATGACTAGTCATACCCACAAAATCCAACCCCAGCATCGCAGCCCCACACGAATTCTGAGCAAAGAAACAGTGTGAACACGCAGGAACTTCAGAAGAGTGTTCTCCCTCGCTCCCAGGCCACACCGCAAGGCACGGACTGCAGTGTGCACAGCGACACAAAGGCTCCAGCCCCAGCGCCTTCCGCGCGATGCCACCCCCTGTGCCGCGCCTCTTCGGGGACAGCGTGTCTCCGTCCCTCCAGAGCAGCAGCTCATGCTCGGGTCCGACACCTTCCAAGCCCTGGGCACAGAGCACCACCTGCAAGCGGCTCCCTCCAAGGCAAGGGCGGCACGGGGGGCCCGACCAGCCCCGGGGCCCAAGGCGAGCACGGCAGCGGCACAGCCCCAGCGCCCGGCGGCTGACAGGGGCCGTCCGCGCCCGGA
>VZRH01008423.1:245357-315538 GCA_013397555.1 Urocynchramus pylzowi | reverse complement strand
TGCCATCTTGGGGCGGAGCGGGGCGGGGGGCGCGCCCGGGGAGCGGCGTGGGCCGCCCGCCGCCCCAAGGCCGCCCGGGATTTCCTTCCGTCCCCCGGGCGCCTGTCCTCTGCTGTCCCTCGCCTCGGCTGCTGTTGGGTAACCGGGTTTGTACACCTCGGGGGTCGCCGGACCCCCGCCCGCGGCGCGCCCGTCTCCTGTGCGGTCGGCGCTTTTGTGCGTGGTGGGGCTCGGAGAGCTGGCTGCCCGCCCCCCGCCGCTCCTGCGGGCACCGCTGTGAGCCGCAGGCTGGCGGGAGCGATGGATGTTCCAGCGGTGGTGGGAGTAGCGCGCAGGTTTCTGATACTGCTCTGCTTATCTTGCCCTGGAATACTTGACAAAGGGCTACCGGATACAGCTCATGTCCGTGGCCAGATAGCCGAGCAGTCCCTTTTTACTCTTGTCTCGGTCGCCAACCCCTCCACATCATCAAGCCATGTTTTTTTCCTCCTGCTGTAGAGTGCACCCTTTATGTAGCTACCTGCTGGAGGGGGCATCACGCCAAAAATCTGCAATGTGGCTGCAGTCTGCCCCGTGTTCTCAGCAGGTTTGGTAGCTCTCAACTAGATGGAGAGCAGGTGTTTTGGCAATTTGAGGTTCTGGGCACCTCCCTCCCTTGCTCATCTCGGCAGTAGAAGTTAGAAACAAAAAGCCTATCAGTGTGTGCTCAGGGTGGCTGATTCAGTTGTGTGTAGTCCTAGAGGAGTCCCTTCTCTCCTGGATTTGTCTGTTACTGTGAGAGTGTCCTGCTCTGGAGGAAGCACACATGGAAGGCCACGGGCTGTGGGGCAGCAGCACCCGATTAGCAGTGGTCACAAAGCTACTGAAGGGTTGCATAGCTCAGGTGCCTTTTGGGTGGTGCTGCTGATGCCCCACCTGAGTGTGGGACAGAGCCTCTGCAAGGGCATGGCAGGGATCATGCAATCCTCCCCTGCAAACAACCACACTGTGCAGGCCCTAATAGCTTTTATTACTCTTAATGCTCCTGAGAGAGGCAGAGCTGACCACTCAGCTCCTAACTGACTCCAGGAGGACTCCATTCAACCAGAAATAGCAAAGCATTACTTCTAATGACTGCAATTAGCTGGTATCTACCGAGGAAGGCCTTTTTCATCTTGAGCCTTTTAGTAGTAGGAATACGCTATCTTTATGGGGAGAGAAGTCCATTCTGCAGTCTTCACCTGGATACCATAAGAGCAAAACAAACATGAAAGAAGGTGCCTTTGAGGGGATTGGGAAGAGGCTCTGGTTTGACTCATAAGTATGTTTTGTTGCAATAAGTTTGCTCTATTTTTGTCTGTTCCTGTCTTTGGTAACCTTGGAAGGAACTGAAGCTACTGTATTTTCTGGGGGGTGTCAGCTTTCATGTCAAGAAGGCATCGCCACGAGGCTTTCCGATGCTCCATTTTCTTGCCCTTTGACTGGAGCGTAGTGTAACTATCCTGAATTGTTCTGAAGCCATGAGCTGAGCAAGAAAAGAAAAATCCTGAGTGTGCTTTGCTTCTAGTTTGCGTGGTTTGGTTTTTTTTGTTTTTGTTTTTTTTTCTTTCTGGGCTTAAAGTATCCTTGGTTATATTTTTCAGATTTCTGCAGTAATAAAGTGGGCTAGGAACTTGCTTGGAGGGGTTTTTATATTGTTTACATGGAAAAAAAATCTTCATGAAATCTCTTCATTCTGGGAACTAGAATTTCCAGAAGATCCTAGGTAGCCTGAGGTTTGCAATAAAAGCTTGAGAGCTGGCAGTGTCTAGGCCCTGTTTTTTGTTGCTAATTACACTTTGCGTGAGCCTTCAGTCCCTGGGAGCCCCGCAGCATCCTGCCGGCAGCTCCTCTGCCCCCCTCCCATCCACACCAAGGTGCAGCCCCAGCCTGCCTCCTTTCTGTGCTGGAAATCCAAGGACTGCAGGCAACACCTCCTGCTCCCACCCAAGACAGTTGGGACCCGTGTCATCTGACGTGAAGGCTGCGCAGCCGTGTGCTGCTTGGGGAGGGAGGAGGCCCGGGTGTAGGATACTCCGTGTGTGCTGTTAATTGCAGACAGCGCTGGTTATGGATCCTGTGGCTGATTTGCATATCAAAGCATCTGAGAGCTCTGCCGTGGGTAGGGATGGGCAAGGATGATAAGGCTTGCTGGAGGCTGGGACTGGATATTTCCCGTGCCTTTTTGTGGTGCACAGATGAGACAAGATGATGGGAATGTTTGAAAAATGGAGTTTGTCTCCATGTCCTTGAATGACAGGACCATAAAGGCTTTTCTAATCTAGTAGCTGCTTTCCAGAGGGTGGGGACCAAGCAATTCTTGGTGGCAGTCCTTTAGGCTGCTCCTTCCCTGCCTCCTCCTGCCACTGAGAGCTTGCTGGGTAGCCCACAGTGTCGAGCCCTGCAGATGCACACACACACATACATCCCCCCATCGTCCGGCAGCTCCTGCAGCAAATGGCCAGTGTGCCAGCCTGCTGCTTGTTCTCCACACTGCCTCTCACACAACGAGGCAGAGGCCCTGCTTGGAGCCTCCAGGCAAAGGGGCAGATTTCCTACTGCCTGAACTGGCTCTGCAGGGTCTCAGGTCTTTCATGATGGCTCAGGAGGTGTTGGGGAGGGGGGACAGGGAATGTCAGAGCCTTGAATGGGCCTGGGCCTCTGAGATACTGAATGAGTCAGAGGAAGATTTGGCTATGTCTGATCTCAATAAAGCTGTCTGTTCTTCCTCCTGGCTCTGGAAGTGAACCTGGGGAGCTTCAAGCTTGGTTGCAGGCTGAGCTGGAAACTGAAATACAGGTTTCCAGGAAGGGAGAGAGGTGAGGGTCCCTGTGTCCCTCTGCCACTTTGATGTCAGCAAGTGTGTTGCTGGTCCTGAGGCTCTAGCTCCAAAGGACTGCTCCGTGGGGCAGGTGGCCTGTCTGGAGGTAGCTCTGTGTTCATTGTGGGAGTGCCTGCTGCCTGGAACTGCAGTCCTTGTCCTCTTTCTTGTGCCCTGTACAGCTCAGGCTCTTACTGGCATGGACCCCTCACCTCCCTATCCATAGGACCAATTGATTTGTGCAGGCCTTGAGCACAGCCTTCTCAGAAGTCACCTTTCTGCCTGCAGTCTTCATCTGTCAGAAGTATTCTGGCTTGTCCAGGGTAGTGAGCTGGGGTCAGGCCTGATGCATTGCCTAGAAAGTTTAGTTAAAAGGAGAAAAATGAAAATCAAGGAATGAGAAAGAAATGCATCTGTATGTATGCATTCTGCAACAGAGAGAGAGAGGGTGAGATTCGCGAACTCACTGCCAAGCTTGTAGAGCAAAGGCTTGCGGTATAAAATGGCTTTTCTCTGAGCCTGCAGGCCTGTGGTTGGCACTGCCTTCTCAGTTCATGTCCTTCCAGCGTGGAGCTGGGTGTCTGCCCTCTGCTCCAAATACAGATTAGCTGCAGGAAGCCTGAGGCTGGCTTGCTGTGAGAGATGCAGAACCCTTTCCTCTGTGTTTCTCACACAGTGCTCACTGCCCTTTACAGGGCTATGTTTGCATGCTCCCTATGTGTTCCTTGCACATGATTGCTAAGCAGTCATGGAAAGGCTTCTCTTCTCCCCATGGCTCTTGCATGTTGAAATTGCCTGCCTGCCATTCTCCCTCTTCTGTTTTCACCTCCCTTCTTTCACGCCTTCTTAAAGCCAGGTTGGGGAATGGAAACAGTTTCCCCGTATCCCAATGCTCTTGTCCAGGCCAAACTCTTGGAGTGGTTACACAGTTTATACAGGCAAGATAGGCATCCTGCTGGCATAGCCCGCTACATCTGAGCAAGGTCTCCTGTTCTTGATGTGCTTTGGTCTAACTGTTGATGCCAGCAGCCTCTGCCCACGTGGTTATTGTGCTGGGAAGAGAGAGAGCTCTTCTTTTATGCGTGCTGTTTCTCCCCAGAGAAATTGGCTGTTGGTAGTACAGGTCTGGCTCAAAGCAAGGTTCTGAAGATTTCCATTTCTGTTGGCTGTTTGTGCTGTTGCATTAAAGAAAGGGCTGGATCTCTTAAAGAACTGTGTACTAGAAAGGTGACACATTGCATCAGCACAGGAGGAACAGTCACAGGCAGGATTCATGCCGCCTGTTTTCAGTGTGTTCTGCTATTGCTTTTCTGAACCACCACAGCCATGCTACCTCTAAGCAGCAAGCTGAAAAATGTCCCTGCCTTTCTCTGTCTGGAAGAGTGACTGCTGCAGACCTTTCCTGTGTGTCTGTTTGCTCTCACTCCCTGCTGGGACTGTGAGAGCAAACAGATGCCCCCAGAGCTACCCATATCCCTTCCCTGGGTGTGCTCATCGCCTCTGCACCCCTGTAATTTTTTGTGCAGAGAAGTTGCTTGCTTTGACACCCCCTTCCCAAGCAATGCTCTCTCATGTTTCTGTGCAGGTCTGTGTTCCCAGCCTATTGCAGAGGGTCACTCTGCAGACAGCTAGCTGCCACCAGCGATGTGACCTCTGGCTCTGTCGCCATGTGGTGTTGCCTGGGGGGAGGTGTTGTGCTTTCTCCTGGTGAGCTGCATGGAAGAACTGTTCTGATGGGCCCCCTTAAATCATCCATCTGTCTCCTGATGCGTTTCTGGCATGGGTCAGGGGGAGTGTGCTATTCTTACAAGTGCCATTTTGCACAAGAGTGCATTTGGTGGGAGAGTTGTGTGCTGGCCTGGCCCTGCTTTTGCCAGAAAAACAGTGGCCTTCAGTAGACTTTGTTTCAGGTCCCTTCAAAGTCAGAGACAATCTTGGCATGATCTTGGACTTAGAGGAAACTCAGATGGCAGCAGGCCTTGTCTTCTGCTTGAAGTAATTATCACATCTGATGATTTCTGCTGGAGGGCAGAGAGCACCTGGCAATGACATGGACCGGGGAGGGTCTCTGAAGAAGGCCTCAGGATACTTGTGCCCTTGAGACAAAAATTTAGTGCCTTTGGGTCCCAAGGAAGATCTTAAAAGGGATTCATCCTTCATGTCCCTGTGCTTATGGCCTACGCTCCCTTTATGTGAAGGCGTTGAGTTTTGGAGGCTCTCGGGTGATGCTGGGAAAGCTGACATCAAGCCTATACAAGTGGGTGGTTTGGTTTTCCTGGGCTCTAACTCTATGCTTGAGGCATAGACCTGGAAATGAATTATTATTGTTGTGTGTCCGCTGAGCTGCAGTTGCTGCCCAAGGGCTCGCTGTTACTCACAACACAGAAAAGGCAGCTTGAGTTGGCATTAGTCACAAAGTTATAAATCTGGGAGGAAGGAACTTGGTTTGTTGTGGATGTGAAACTTGGTGTGAACTCCTAGCTATGGCAGAAGGAGCTGATGCAGCTCTTGGATAGAAAGACTTAGCTCCTGCAGGCATGGAGAAGAGGAACAAATAAAATGTGACAGTAAGAGCTCTGTCTTCACCTTGCAAAGAAGATCGGGGTGATGAGAAAATTTTAAAAAGCAAATCCAAGCACAAATCAGAATAGGTGAGCAGACTATTTTGGTAAATTAGATGTGGTCATATGGGCAAAGCCTTATGAAATTTCCCTGGCAGTACTTCCAGACTAAGGCAACTTTTGCATGGTGAGCAGCCACCAGAGAAAACATCTGGTGAAGGGACTGTCCAAGGATTTATCCCTTGAAATTCAGGAGAAGAGAATGGGACTGCATCGAGCCTGTCTTAATAAGGTAGAATAAACAGTTAGTGTTTATTGTGTTAGGGAGGTGGGAGAATATGCCAGTTAAAAAAACCAGCATCCATTTGTCTGGAACGTAGTGCATCAAGTTGGTCAACACCCCTGCCTTAGAGGATGGCCTGCCTCGTAGGTGAGCGGGGGCAGCGCATGGATGTAATAGATCTTGACTTAAGTCAGCCTGTCAGTGACCCAAGGGTAAGCCTTGTAAACAAACGAGAAAGGAGTAGGAGGTCGGAAGCGTGCCACATGTGGACCCTCAACTAATGGCAAAAGTGTGTTCAAAAGAGTTTCTATCTGATAAAGAGACCCTAGCTAGACAGGCTAGGATAGGGGAAGATACTGGTAGTGCCAGAATTTGAGGATTGAGGATTAGTGCTCTTCTGAGGAGCAGAAAAACACAAGGAAAGCCTTGTGCCAGGCTGTGTAAGGAATGACACCTCTAAGGTGCAGGAAGCAATTAGTGCTTTCCAGAGCCTTGTGCTGGGCTGCGTTAGGAGTGACAGCTCTAAGGTGCAGGAAGCAATTAGTGCTTTCCAGAGCCTTGTGCTGGGCTGCGTTAGGAGTGACAGCTCTAAGGTGCAGGAAGCAATTAGTGCTCTCCTGAACAGAGATGAGGTGTTGCTGAAGGGCCAGCCTCAGATATAGAGGCAACTCTTGGAGAAGGATGTGCACAAACAAGAGACTATCCAGCAAAGCCATAGAAATTAAGATCTTAAGAAATATGATGTGGGAGGAAGGATGAGAAGAACTGTGAGAAGGGCTGTGTAGCCTGAGTAAGAAAAGGTGGAGGAGGGAACTTCGTGGTCTTTAAGAATGTACAGCAATGTACATTTTTAGAAGACCGTAGTTGTGATGAAGATGGGGCAGGAAGTCACTTTACCTGTAATTAGGGAGTTCAGACTTTATGGTTCCCTGTAATATCAGCTGGGATAGTGAAGCAGAAATGAAGGCTATCTTGAAGGGCTTTTTGGGGAGTTGGGGTGTATATCTTCGTTTTGGAAGAAATTAGCTAAAATCTGTAGATCTGGATGATTTGCAACTGGCTGTGCCTCAAGTGTAGAATCTTGACAGATAACTGTTAAGGTCCCTTCAAGCCTTGCAGTTGTAAGAAACATTTTACACCTAGAAAGGCAGCAATGAGTAGCCCTAAGAATGAGACTCTACTGCTGTAGATGATGCTGGGAAGATTGATACTAAAATACACTGTGTAAATCCAATGTTGGTACTCAGAAAAGGCTGCTGAAAAATTAAAGAGAATGCAGAAAAGTTACAGTATTAGTCTGAGGCCTGAAGAGGTAGATTTGTGGTGAGAAACATAAGGAGATGAATCTTCTTACCTAATCAAGGCAAGGATGAAGGTGAGGCTTGGTTATCCTGCTTAAGCATGATGTATCTTATGCCTGTGTGTCATTAGCTCGGTAGAGTAGAAGTGCTAGGCTATGAAGAGTGGCAAACAAAGCTGTGTGGGATGCTGGATTGCGGTCACCTTCAGAGCTGTGCAGCCAGCTCTGCCTTCTCCTCTTGTGCATGTGGAGGTCTTTGCCTGTTACTGTTTCAGTGCACCTCTGTTCTCTGGGTTTCTTGTTCTCCTTGCCTGTTGCTCCTTAGTATCTAAGGCCTTTTGGTGAGACTCCTCTACCGTATGAGGAGACAGCTCCAGTAAAACAAAGCACTCACCTGGCCCCAGCTTATGTAGGGTCATTCCCTGACAAACCTACACCCATTCTCTGTGCATGTGCCTCTGGAATTGTTTCCTACCTCTCCTTGTCCCATCCTGTTATTTGCCTCTGACTGATTTATAGCATTCCTTCTCCTGTGGTCCCCAGCTACTTTGCCAGACAGGTACTTGGGAGCCCCCAGCACCTAACACCTCTCCAAACTCAGCACCCTAGCCGGTGAAAATGATTAATGAAACCAAAGATGACCCTTGCCTCTGGTTCCTGGCAGTCTGTTATGCAGTGCTTTGTCACTTTGAGCTACTAGTTTATGTAGGGTCGTTATGCCTGTTTTCAGTCTGTGAGGTGATGTTTCTTCCTTAGTCCAGTGAACAAACTTCGAAAGGGAGACTGGGTGAGATACCGCAGCAGATGGCTCGCTAAAATCTTGCTACATCCACAATTTGCCTTTCACCCACTAACACTGTAATGCTGTTAAAAATAAAAATGATCCAGTGAGCCTGACAGGATGTATCCCTTGTAAATCCCTGCTGCATAGTGCTCCTGGAATCTCATGCTCTCTGTCTTCATGTTTCATTACTGCCTGGGGTAGGAGGGGAATTTCAAAGCTAGTAGATAGCTCCTGAGTATGGTTTCAAGTCAGGGAAAGCAAATGCTTTGATGTGCTTTAAGCAAAAAGAGGGGGAAACCCCCAGCATTTAACTTTTTTATTTTGTTTTCTTCAAAGCTTCATTCCATTTGATGAGAGCAGAGCTCTGGTTTGTAGGGAATAATGCCAGTAAGCCTTTGTGTTTTCATCAGGGGAGTTGAGTGCTACAGGGTGGAACAGCTGAAGTTGCTTCAGGAGAGGCTTGTGGAGTAGGAGCCATAGCTCAGCTTTCCTCTGGTGGATATGGAGTGAGGGATGCACCTTTGCAAATCAAACCATGGTATGGTGGCAGTATTTGAGCATGGTCTGGGCCATGTCTCTGGGGTGCGTTAGGTGTCTCCTCCAAAACACCTGCAGCTTCTGGCCTGCTTGATGTGTAGGACTGCCTGTTTTGATTGCTCTGCCAATACATTATTTTAGCATAAAATGCTCCTGCTTCTTGAATCTGGTTTTACTCCACCACCTTAAAACACTGAGAAGCAGTTTTGCCAGTATAACTGCACCTTCATCAGCAGACTTATGCCTGTGGAGACATGTTGATTGCTTGGGTCTTTGCCTCTGTGTCTGACACAGCTGTACTTGCAGATGTGTCTGGGGGTGGCTAGATGTGAAAGATCAAATAGAATCTTTAGATGGAACTTGCAAATCTGGGTAAGAGAAAAGATGGGGCAATCTAAGTAGAGGAGGCGGGCAGTTTTGTTAAGCCTCTTTTCAGAATACATGGGAGTGAGTGGAAGCGTGTGTCTGGTAAATAGAGAACAAAGCAGGATCATTCTGTCATTCTGATCATACTCCATCCAGCTCCTTCTTGGAGCAGGAGTTGAATAGAGCAGCATTGGCTGTACCAAAAGGGGGGAAATGATGCCTTAAGTTTTAGCTTTTATATTTTTCAGATTCTGTGCTGCTTTAGTGTGTAGTTCTGAGCTTCATATTAAGTGTTGGTAAGCTCTGTTCACAGAGTAGCTAGACAAAACAATTCCTTTTCTAGCTTGGGACCGAGGACAACCTATGCAAGTTTCAGGCCCAAGAGCATAAACAACGGTGAACTGAAGAGAGAAAACAAGAAGGATGGGACTTCATAATCTAAAGCTGTAATTGGACAATTAACTCCAATACGCAAATGGACCAAAACTTATAAAAGTGTGAGACCTCATGACTGGTTGTCCATTTTGTGACCATTTTGGGTTTATCTTGGGTGTAGCCCTGGCCAGGCTCTTGTACTGCCCAAGGTGTATCCATTGAAGCCTTTTAACAAATACCTCCTTTATTCTTTAACTCTGCCTACCCTCTGTCCTAGGTCAGCCTTCTCAAGGCATCAGGACAGTGTAGGCAGAGGTGGCTTTGCTGTTTGTCAGGCAGCACATATATTCTGTCTAGTGTTGTTTGCACTGCATTTCTTGGAGCAAGAAAAGACATTTTTAAACCTGTTTGGTGAAAGTAGACTCCAATCCTTCCAAGGAGTGGTACAGGTAGGGCAGCATGTTGTAGCTGAATAGGTGTGTGGGCTGGAAACTCCCAGCCTAGTCCTGAAAAACTACTGCAGGGTGGTGAGCCTGTCTGTCCTGGAGCAAAGATGCCCACCTGCTCTTCTCTCTGTTTCCCTCCCTTCCCTCTGGTTGTCTCCATCCTTTCAGTCATCCTTATCATCCTCTAATTGCCTTGCAGCCCACTTTAGCATATCAGAGCATCCTTTGACTTGCAAGGAGCAATTCTGATTGCGAAACCTGCCCTTTCTACCAGCTCCTCCTTTCTGAGCTGGCTCTGGAGACTCCAAGAGCTGTGGGCCAACACCCTCTCCTCCTATCCCAGCACCAGGGCTTTGCTCCCTTGCTATTCCTGCTCTGCCTTCCCACTTAGGTGTTGTGCATTTTCATACCCTTTTTGCCTGCAGGAGTCTCGTGGCAGGTGGATTTCAGGATAAAAGGGTTTGAGACTCAAATGTGGCTGGAGAGCAGTAGTTTCAGATTTTTATTTCTTGGGTTGTTTTGTTGGTTTTTTTTATCTGGCTGTACTTCTTAAAGTATGTGTGTTAGAGATGGCAGGACATGAACAGCTGTCCCATTGCTTGGTAAGTGAGTAGGTAAAAGAAGGTCCAGGAGGAAGACCTGCTGGTACATGTTGCTGCCTGCAGTTCTTGGGGAGGAACCTCCCATTTCTTCCCATACTGTAGTACCAAAGCAAATACCAGATGGAATAGTCAAGATGTGGTTTCCATTCTCCTGATCTGGTGACTAAATGCCAAGGGAAAAGAAAAATGGACAGGCATATGTGCTGTCTCTGTTGACATCCCCCATGGGGCTGGGGACTGGCCTTTCCCTAACATAAACGTGAACCCTACCTCTCCAAGTAGGAGAGAACTAAGGGAGAAAATGTGACAGTGAAGACAGGTGGCAGATAGCAGGAGGAGACACTTAATAGCTGCATGAGGTGTAGAATGAAGAGCCCATGGGTGGGGAGTGGCAGCTGGGGCACTGAGCAGAACAGCCTTGTTCCACCCAAAGGTGGATGCTGCCTGCAGACAGGAGAGGCTGTGCTGGGGCTGGCATGGGGTCCCATGACTCAGACTAGAGATGGGTGAGGAATGTTTTATTCCCTCTTTCTCGTTTTTTGTGTTAAACTTGCAGCTTGGTGCCACTGCATCCTCCCTGGAGGGCAGGGAACATACCTGGTCCTGGAGAGCCTAAGCACTGACCTTGGATAGAAAATTAAACTAGTAGTGGCAAAACTTCACAACATGCACTGGTGCCCACCTGGGCATCTCCCTGTCTGCTTGGAGCTAACCAAGCTGGCAGGGGCAGTGTGAAGCTTTTGCTCTTGTAGTTACTCTGTCAAGCAGCTGGGAAACCATCCAAAAACATACTTGGTTTTAATCCTGTGGCTAGTTCCAAAACAGGTGTTGCTCATCCAGGAGAGGGGTAAATTCACAAGCCACAGCAGAAGAGGAAACAGCAGTGACAGCTCCCTGGTGCTTTCCTGGACCTTAACAATGGGAGCAGAGGTCCATCGCTGCAAGACATACCCTTCACTCCTAGCAACTCAACAGGGATTTCAGCTGACTGTAGGTGAGAGTGCAAGCAGCAACAAGTGCTTGTGTGCTGCTAGTATGTATCATCTGGAAAGTGGATTGTCTTTCCAGTGGCTGGAAATCAGCTGTGTTATCTCCCTGGGGGGAGTTGTACATGATTCTGATGAACAGAGGCATGGAGCATATCAGCAGCCTACCTGTAGTTGTGCAGCTGTTCAGGGTGGGATGCAGAGCACAGGCAGGTTCTCCTGTGCTGTGGATCCATGCTGCTTCACTGCTACTCTCTGAAGCAGAGTGTTGGCTCCCCTCACCCTGTGTCTCGGAGTGGTGGGGATGCCAGAGGCAGGCTGGGTGCATGGTTGGTGGCAGCAGGGAGTGAGTCACTGCTGGGGCGGGTGAGTCGGTGCTGGGAGGAGCAGGTGGGCAGGGGTGAGGATGGCCAGGAGCTGCTACATGGACATGTGGGAAGCTGGCATAGAGTGGGCACCCAGCAGTGGGTGAACCAGGAGGATGAAGGAAGCAAAGGATCATCCTAGGCATGGGCAAAGTTGCTGGTGCCTTCACCTCTGGTGGTACATGAAGTGCAGAAGCCTGGACCCCTGTTGATCCCTGCTGAAGGGATGGTACACAAGGGTAAGCTGAGTGGATGGCTTATAGCCCATACTTGTTATGCACTTGTCCAGCAGTTCCTGGACCCCGTGTGTGACAGTGTCCTGTGCTCCAGTCACACCTCTGGACTCCAAGCCTTGGCTGAACATGCGCTAGAAGTCAGTCAGCTGAGGCTTTCTGGCAAAGCCCCTGACACCAACCCTCCTTTGCCTGTTAGGAAAGGTTAAAAACTCAGAAATTGATCCAGCCCCTTAATGTAAATATGCATTCTAGTCAGCCCATTTGGGACTGGTAAGTGCAGTGGCATAGAAGACAAATCTGGGGAAGGGAGCCAGGAGGTCCATTATGAATTTGGTAGGGTGGAAGAGATGTTGGCTGTTTGAGGGCAGGAAAGCAATAACTTTCTCAAAGATGGAGAGGAAAATGTGAGGTTCTCAAAATTAGCCTGGCATCATGAGATGGCTGGATGCAGCCAGGAAGGAAAAATGGAAAATGCGGTGGTGGCTCTAGAAAGAGTCAGGGTCTGGCACTGATTGTTTTGGCTGGAGGGGCTTCAAGAATCTGATCTGCCACCATATGGGTGTGCAGTTCAATAACTGCAGACTACTGAACTACAGTTCAATAACATCACATGGGATCTGTTTCCAGCCATCTAGGATGGGATATGGCTTGGCACTGGAGAAAGTCTGCAAAATTCAAGGAGCCCTAGAAGGCATTCATTTCTTGCTTTCTCTTGCTCAGGAGCATATTCTTGGACAGTATTCCAGGTGTGAGGTGGTGCCTTGGGGAGCTGGGATTGTAATCCCTTTCCTTCCCCTACCCTGCTTTGAGACCCATAGTGAACCTTGTCATGCTCATCTCTGCCCACAGCTGAAGGCTGGTGTCACTAGTGCCTCAGCAGTCAGATGTCCTTGCAAATCTTCCCAGGGGCACTGAGCAAGTGGAATAACAGAGTGACCATCCAGAGCAGGTTGGGCAAGGGTGAGCAGTGGGGGCTGCTTCTCCACCCACTGGCTGGAGGGGTTGTGGTTCCTCTGGAGATGGGCACTGCCTCAAAAGATCTTGTGAAAGCACTGTAGCAACCAGCAGTGCTTTATTGAGCTGCTGCAAGAAGGTCCCAGGAGCTGTCAGAAGGCTTTTAGAGCCTTCATTTTAAATTGGTGCTTCAACACCTGCTGGCACTTGGTGCTTCTCAAGCCTGGATCAGGCTGCATGGGGATGCTGGCACACTCCCTTGTGCTGGATCTGATCTCACACTTTGACAGGAAAGTGTTCCCAGAGCTTAAGAGTCTGATGTGAAAGAATAAGCGTGCCCTTGAGTCTCCTTGCATTGGTGAGGGAACTGCAGGTGATCAGCTGATTCTGCAGCACCCATCCCTAAGTAACCCTCCCACGATCCCCTCATCTTCCCACGACAGAAGAAAGTTCCCTTGCTCATGCTTCCTTGACTCATCTCGTCCTCCACTTCCAACAGGAGTGTGTTTGGTGTTAGTAAACATCATGTTATAAATAGGCAACTGATGCTATATTGGGAGGAGTTTTCTGTGGTGAGCACAGCCTTAGTGAGACCTGGGCCTGGAAGCTGTGAGTACAGCTTAGGCATGCAGGGGCATTGGTGACCCCTCATCAAGGGGCAGCTGTGGATGTGGCTGAGGGGATGCTTCCTTTGTTTACCTGGCCCTGAGATGCTATCCAGAGCCTCCCACCCCTACCAGCCCTGCTTGGCTTCTCACTACAAGGATTTTGAGCTGCTGGAGCATGTCCAGAGAAGGACAGTGGAACTGGTGAAGGATCCAGATCACAAATCTAATGAAGAGTGGCTGAGGGAGCTGGGGATGTTTAACCTGCAGAAAAGAAGGCTAATGGGGAACACATGTATCTACCTGAAAGGAGGTTGTAGCCAGATGGGGGACAGTGTCTTCTCCCACCTGACAAGTGATAGGACTTAAGGACATGGCTTTAAGTTGCACCAGGGGAAGTTTAAGTTAGATTTTAGGAAGAATTTCTTCACTGAAAGAGTGGTCAAGCATTGGAACAAGATGTCTGGAGATATGGGGGAATCCCCATCCCTGGAAGTATTCCAAACCCATGTGGATGGGCCACCTGGGTTTTACATGGTTTAATGGTGGAAGCAGCAGTGCTGGGTTAACAGTTGGACTTGATGATCTTAGAGATCTTTCCTAGCATTAATGATTCTGTGAATCTGTGGTGTGTAGATTGATATTAGATAGGTAGGATTAAAAGCAGGTAGGATTCAGGACGAAGGAGTGAGATGCAAGTGGCTGTGTTGGGCTAAACTTCGCCCTGAGGGTCTGCAGGTGTTCCATGTAGGGACTAAAGTACTGCTGGCCAGCAGCAGTGCAGTAAAACTGTGAGCTTGGTAGCTGTCAGCTTCCTTCTGTAGAGATGGTCCCTGACTCAGGAGAAGGTGTATAGCCAGCATCTGGGTGACTCTCTAAGATGAGCAGGTAACTGCCCTGGGGTGCTTTGCAGTGTCCACTGGGTCGCTGAGTAGAAGGCACCAAGCAAGGGATCTCTCTTTGATTAGTGAGGAGTCACACATCCCTGTGCCTGTGTCACTAGGAGAGCAAGTGTTGACCCTAAAAGGCTGCTGGGGCTGTGGGTTTCTGATGAGCTGCAGTAAATGAGTCACACGCACACGCCCAGTGTGAGTGCACGAGGTGGAGCCCAGCAGAGATGCATGTGGCAGAGTTGATGCGGAGCTCCCAGCGTTGGCTCTGACAGGACATGTCCCTGCCACCCAGACCTGGCACTCAGTCCCCAGCAGCCATGGCTGGCACCACAGCCTCAGTAGAGACCCGATTTCCGTACGTGGGGATTCTTGAAGACTTTGACTGGGATGCCGGTCAAGTGGCATAAGCAGAGGGCAGGGTGCCAGTTGGGAAATTCCAGCCTCCTCACTTACAGAGCTGTGGCAGGATTACTGTGGCAAGTCTTGGGCATAAACAGGTGGGCAGGGCAGCAGCAGTAGCGGGGCTAGCCACCCTGGACAGAGGCTGGAGGAGTTGCTGCTCTCCTGCACCCTTGTGCTTTCCTGTTTCAGGCCCTGGAGGACTAAGCGTGGCTGTCAGGTTTGCTCTGGGGGCAGCTGGGCACTGTCCCCTCTTGAAGCTGGCCTGGGATGTATGTTTCCAGCACTAGCAGTGTAGGGAGGAGATAGGATGTACCCTCCTCAGGAGGCTGTGGTTCAAGGAGGAGCTGTAAGTTGGCATGCCTGGATGTTCTTAGGCAGGGGACAGCTGACTTTGCAGCATTCCCCTGTTCTAAATATGAGGGGGACTGGGGGAAAGGAGCAGCAGACTTCCCTGGGAGCTCTAGGGAGGGTGTGGTTGTGGATTGCAAAGTGCAAACTGAATCTGAAAGCTCTCCATTATGGGGGGAGGAGGCTTTGCTTGGTCTGCTGCTCAGGTAAGCTGTGTTGTCTGGCTTTACTCTGCATTGTCCAGGTTGTGTTTTAATGCTGCCTAGAGCTTTCCTGGGCTTGCTCCTCAAAGCTGATTGGGGTGTGTTGGAAGAGGCATCCCAGAGCAGCCTGATTGGCATGCAAAATGCAGCAGTGTGGCTACACTTTATCTACTACATTGATAAAAAGCAAAATTTGCTGTAAGAGGCTTCTGACTCATCTGTAGTGTGTAGCACTTATCTTTCCATGCCATAATCTAAAAAACAAATGTTAGGAAGCCTCCATTATACGTTAATGGAGTTTGTCTCTCCCGTTGGTATCTGTAGGTTGCTTGCCCCAGTAAGAGTGCAGGAAATTCTAGATCATACAGCTGCTTGGGATTACTCTGAGGGAGCTTGAGTGCTTCAGTGAAGGAGACCTTTTCAAAATCCCCTGCAAGATCAGTGGAGGTAAAAAAGGTTGTGTTGATTGTGTGTTTGCGTTTGCCAAGAGCCAATTGATGCTGATGATCCACAGCAAGTCTTGTAACGAGGTTCGGGTGTTTCCCACTATGTAAAAGTGGCACAACTAGGATGTTTTAATGTTTGTTGATATAAATGGGAAAACTGAAGTTCTCCTTGTAACATTTGACACTTATCAAAATACTGTGTTTATTTAAATTTTTTTAAAAAAATTTAAAGATAAAAACAAACATTACTTTGCCCGTCCTTTGTGGACAATTTGAGCACCGTGGGAGGCAGCTGTGCCGGAAGGAAACGGGAAGTGAGAGGACAAGCTAGGATGACAGAGTACTGGGATGTATGTATATTTGGCCACAATGTGACTGAAAGAGAACCCTTTGGCCTCTCAGGCTAAGAATGGAAAGGAGTTATGCTGCAGAGCAAGGAGGCCGCAGTACCACTCTTCCTCTGGCTCTAGCCATGTCTATGCTTGGGGTGTTTGGGCCCAAAACATTTCTCTGTGCTGACCACACAGAGAAACATCAGCAGTAGAAACAGTCACACTGGAAAGGTGTGCTTGGAAAAATTACAGGTGTACAGACTTGAGCTTGAGGGAAGTGGAGGCAGGTAAGAGATGTCTTCTGTCAGCAAGGGATCTTCAATCCCGTTGCTGAGAAGGGAGATCAGTAATTTTGAAGAAGCAGTGAGAAGCAGAAGTAATGAAATTTGGAAGCAGAACTGGGAGAAATGGCATGCTTTTCAAGCCTGCCAAAACCATTTCCCCAGGAAGAGAAGAAAGCTTTCTGGTCTAGGATCATTTATTTAACTGGTTGCTATGAAGTGTACTGCAGGAACCTATTTGTCAACATTAAAGAAAAATTCTACTTAAACTTCTTGGTCTTTGCTGTCCCTACCCTGAGGCACCCAGCTGGGGCTAGGTTGGTAACTGCTGCACATAGCCAGAGTCCAGAGAATGGTCTTGGAAAACATCTGGTGCTTGAAGCAGAGCACAGTACTCAAGTCTGTCCCTTTTTGAGTAAACACTTTAATTTAGCCATGTACTTATGATGACTTCAGTAAAAGTGTTTCAAGACAAGTATGTACTTGGGAGCTTTCCTGATCAGGGGTCATTTCTTTTGCGTGAACATCGTTGAAGAAATATCTTAACGAGCATTATCCTGTACAGTTGCCAAAGATTTGCATTAGGAGAAATACTAAGCAGTAATCTCATCTCTTATTAATTAGTAATTTATCTCAGAATGCCATAGACTACTAATTGTTTTTTTTTTTCTCCTGCTCTTGTGATGTGTTTGGGAAGGCGAAACAAACTTCTTGCCTATGAAGAAAATGCCTCAGCCAATGCTTTGGATGGTTTCTTTTCATGCAATACATGTGGTGTGTTGTCCCCATTCAGAAATGAGGTATGGAGCAGCATGTTCACCCCTGTGAACCAGCAAAGAACAGGGGTTTTGTCTCTAGGTACCCTGAATCTTTGGATTCCACTGGCTCCTTTTGATTTGGGTGATGGCCCCTCCTGCCCTCCTCTGTGATGCTGCACTTCACATCAGTCCAGCCAGCTAGATGCCTTTCCATAGCAGGTGAACAGTCAGGAGTGTGATTTCTTGGTAGAAGCCCATGGCATGTTTTAGTACATCCTGGCAGTGTTGTGCTGTGTGCTGGTAACTGTGTCCAGCAGAGGGTTGGGGTTGTACGGGGTGACCATCAAACTTCAAGACTTCACACAAGGATGGAGTCACGAAGTCAGAGATAGGTGTCACCTCAAGTTTGGGGCACCTGGACCCACCACACTGTTTTCTTTTGACATTAGAAGTCATCTGTGGAAGCACAGAGATTGAAAGGCTTTAGGAGGGAAAGGTGGTCTCAGAAAATGCTGCCAGAATAAGGACTGAGATGGAAGGGCTTAGCAGGGCAGCAGATGTGGTGGGATGGAAATAGCACAGCTCTTCTGAGCATGTCTCTTTCAGAGCTAACTGCTACAGCTCCCATTAGGCTGTTCACCACTGATTTACGCTCTTTTTAGGGCAGTGCTTTCCATGGAAAGCAGTCTCCAGGTGTGCAAGCTGCCTCACAGCAGCTCCAGGCTATGATGCTTAGCTGCTCCTGGGTGTTCTTCAAACTCAAGCCCATGGAATGCACCCATATCTGTTTTCCTTTCAGCGCCACTGCCTGGAGCAGCAAAGCCCAGGAAAGTCTGGCATGCCTGAGGGGGTTGTTAGGCGTCTGGTCTTAGTCCTTCTGTGTAATACTGGTCTGTCTGGCCTAGAGGACCATTACTGCCTTCACCTCCAGCAGAGAGGTGAAGTCAGAAATGCCTTAGTCCAGTGTTTGGTGTGCTCCACATTGTTTTTTGACCTCCAAGCCATATCCTATGAAGGAACACTTTTCCTTCATATCAAATTAGGATTTTGGTGGTCTTAGTAGATGATAGCACCTTGGCATGAGCTGGGGCTGTGGGCAAGAGGAACCCAGGTTACTAAACTGCAGTCTTTAATGGACTCTCATAGGCTTGGTATTTGCTTGTGTGGAGCTGTGCTCCATGGATAAACAGTGACTCAGAGCAGCTTCATCCAGTTAAAGTACTATTTCTTTGTTTGCCCTAACATTGAGATAGAGCCTGGATGACACGAGGCTCACGCTGCCGCGTCTTACCAAAAGTTCAGTGCCCTCCTCCTAGCCCGAACAGCCGCTTTATCTCGCGCGCCTTTATCGGTGGCTCTGGGAGCCAGGCTGCTTACCTTGAAGTACCACTTCAGTGTTCTTGGTCTCTGCTGGATCTCAGTGCCCAGCGCCCAGCTGGCGCTTTGTTCCCTGTGTTCCCAAGCCAGGCCCAGCTCCTGGTGCCAAGCCCGGTGGGGTGGAGCGAAACCATTGAAAAGAAGAGCCCGATCAGCATCTCTCAAGTGCTAGTGGCTGGCTGAGGGCCCAGCCTGGTGCATGCCAGTGACTCCTGCCTGCAGACCCCAGCCCCAGCAGTCAAAAGCAGACAGAGCTGCCCTGAAAACTCAAGAAGAGGTAGGTGTCCAACAGCCCTCATTTTTACCAGCAGATAAAGGTTATTGGGAATCCTGTCTCCAGATTAGATCTCTCTGTCAGAATCAGAGCAAATATCACATAGAATAGGAATTGGGACATCTCTGGGTCCTGATGTGCTGAGTGAGGTCCAACAGATCTCTCAGTCTTTGGAGCAAAAACAGTCTCAATGCTCTGTTTAATGTCCATCTACCTCTGCTGTGACCTTTGTTATTTATTCAGGGCCCAGCAGGAGGTCAAATTTGGTCTCTTATAACATCTGTCTCTCTTACTGGAGTTCAGTAGCTGCTGGGACAGAGTGCAAAAGGGGAGAACCGTGTGCTGTAGGGCCTCAAGGTTTTTCCAGTGGCACAGTTGTCCTAGTTTGGACATGTTTGTGGCTGAGGTTGCCCTGCTGCACTTGGCTGTACTGGGTGCCATGGTTGGCCTGTGTGTAGTGCCCTGGTGCTGTGGGTTGGGCTATGCTGCTGTTGCTGGAACCCTGACTCTGTTGAGATTTCCCCAGTAGATGCAGAAAGCAAATTCCTAGATGGTCTCCTATAACTGTCCTGGCTTGCTGGCCACATCCAGACCTCTTGCTATGAGAGTCCTTTGCTGATAACTGCTGTTGTTGAGGAATAATTGAAGACTTTTCTCCTCCTGCTTTGGCTGCCAAATCTTTTTACAACTCAGCATGAAGTCATAAAGGGAGCTCAATTTTGCTTGCTGCAGGGCTGTGATTACCTTGACCTTTGGTGTTCGGCTGTGGGTCCTTTGTAGACCAACTCTGCAAGGCAAGCACTATCTTAGGAATGCTTCAAGGAAGGTGGGAAAAGGTGAGAACATCCTCAGCCTGCAAATTGTAAACACTTGAAGCTGAAATCTGCTGAAGGACCTTGGAAAAGAATCAGCCTTTATCTGTTACAGGAAGGGTGCCAGTGCCAGGATTTGAAGTAGATGTTCCTGTTTTAGGAGCAACACTGAGGCTGCTCCTGCTGAAGCTCATGCAGTACCCTGGCAGCTTGTCCCTCAGTGCCCACGAGGGAAGAGGGTTCCCTCTAGGCTTCCTGGTTTGTATTCTGGGTGTCTTCTGCTGGATGAGAGAGCCAGGCTGGTGGGCCCTTCCTGCTAGTGCCAAGCTTCTTCACCAGTATGTGAAGGAGAGTTTTTCTGTGTGCCACTAAGCACCATCTCCAGGGAAGCTGCTCTGAGCACATGGGCCCATTTTGCCACTGTTCTTGAATTGATGTGTGGTTTCAATTTTCACATGTCCCTGTGGAGCAATTGCTCAGGAAGGGTGTAGAGAGTTGACACTGGCTGAATGCCAGGCACTCACCAAAGCCACTCTCTTGCTCCCTTCCACAGCTGGACACAGAGGGGAGAGAGAATGTAATGAAGAGTTGAGGACTGGGAGAGAGCACTCATCAAATACCATCACAGGCAAAACAGGCTCAAGTTAGAGATATTACTTGATGTTCTTGCTAACAAAATCAGAGCAGGATAATGAGAAGTAAAGTAACACCTTAAAACCACTTCCATCCAGATCTACCTCCTATCTCAGTAATGCAGAGAGACATGAAATGGGAGTTTAGGGTCAGTTCATCCCCCGTTGTTTCTCCTTCTGCTTAGGGAAAGGAGTCATTCCCCTGGTCCACTGTGGGGTCCCTCCCACAGGAGACAGTTCTCCATGAACCTCTCCAACGTGAGTCCATGTCATGAGCAACAGCTGTTTGTGAACTGCTACTATGTGAGTGCATCCCATGGGCACCCCTCAAACTGCTGCGGCGTGGGTCACTCTTCCACAGGGTGCAGTCCTTCAAGGACAGGCTGCTCCAGCATGGTTCCTCTCTCTACGGGTCTCTTGCAGGTTCTCAGCCTCCTCTCAGGCATTCATGGCTCCAGCATGGGTCACCTCCATGGACTGGAAGGTGATCTCTGCATCCCCATGGTCCTCCATGGACTGCAGGGGCACAGTTGCTTCACCATGGTCTTTACCGCAGGCTACAGAGGAATCCTAGCCCTGGTGCCTGTAGCATCTACCCTTCCTCGTTCTCCTCTGGCCTTGATGTCTGCATACTTGTTCCTCTCACATGTTCTCACCCCACTCTTCTCTGGCTGCAATTGCACAATAACTTTTCTTTCTTTCCTTTTACTTATGTTATTGCAGAGGAGTTACCGTCATTTCTAATTGGCCCAGCCTTCACCAGCTTTGGAGTTGCCAGGGATTGGCTCTGCTGAAAATGGAGGAAGTTTCTGGCAGCTTCTCACAGCAGCCCTTCCTTGCCACCCCCCCCTCCCCCCGCCACTTCCTACCAAAGCTTGGCCATGCAAACCCAATAGAAAGGGGCATGAAGCTCTTCTGAAGTACCATCCAGGAGAGGCAATGCCTCAATCCTGTGCATGCCTAATTTGGTGGTGTCCACTTAGGGCAGGAGGACCAGGCAAGAGAGGAGCTTATTCCCAATAACTGCTGGCTGCTCAAGCAGCGTTCATGCTGCAGAGTAAGGGATAGGGATGCTCTCAGGGCTGATGCACTAGGGTGTTCTGCCAACCTCTGGTGAGGATCCAGCTGTGAAGCCCTTGGACTCCTCAGAGAGATGCTCCTTGCCTGTGTTTGGTGACTTGCATCACCAAGGAGTTTCCTTGGTGGGAAGTGCTGATCATACCTCATAGGCAAGTGATTATAATTGCACCCAGTGAACAACATTCTTGTGTCTTTGAATACTGTGCTGCAAGGAGGTAAAGACTTCTGTCATGCAGAAGAGAGGAGGAGGAAACAGTCAGTGTGACCTTGACAGACTAGATAAAAAGCCGGTTTTAAGAGAGACACACACATTTTTCGCTCGAGAGGAAAAGCTGGGTGTAGATGAGAATACCCAGTCTGTGACTGGCAGGAAACAGATATGAGGCCTGAGGAAAGATGAATATGTGGTACTCCCCTATACACAAGGGGATTAAGATCAGAAGCTTTACAATGAGGTGAGGTTACTGATAAACAAAGGAAAAAGGAATGAGAGCTGCAAGAGTGCAGAGCTCCTGCTAAAAACATGCCCCTGTGCAAAAGGGACAAGATGGTATTTAGTCACTTGAGAAATGGGAGAGACGTGGAAAAATTCAGAGTAAGTATGAAATCACCAGGGAGATTGGTTTGTGTTTATGCCAAGCTAGATGCCATGCACCTGAACAGCTCTCCTTAACAGTGCTTGAAAACCAAAGTGGTATTTGTGCAGTAAAGATCCTGTATGAATAGTCACTCTCACTTAAAAAATGAAGTATGGGAGAGCTAACCTGGGGTAGGCCCAGAGGTTGTAAGGAAAGTGCAGGCCATATGCAGGTAGTATAAATGATGATATTAGACATGCAGGAGATAATCAAGATGGCAACCCATGAAGAACAGCCATTGTGCCAATGGAATCCATAATCTAGAAGCTGAAAACTACTGGTATTGTGAGGTTGTGAAGTCTCCATCCTTGTCTTTGCTAAAAGTCTACTGGGAGTTGTTGAAGTTGCAATGCTAAGGTGTTGAGTGATAGGTGAGGAAGCCCTGTTATCTGGGACTTACTCCCAACCATATGATTTGGTTGCCATATGGCCACTGCTTTTCAGAATGTACTGTGAGTGGTCCAGCACCT
This sequence comes from Urocynchramus pylzowi, assembly GCA_013397555.1. Classification (NCBI taxonomy): domain Eukaryota; kingdom Metazoa; phylum Chordata; class Aves; order Passeriformes; family Fringillidae; genus Urocynchramus; species Urocynchramus pylzowi. The sequence goes on along the minus strand of VZRH01008423.1, from coordinate 293,353 downwards.
CATCGGTCTTGCTGCTCTGGTGGTTTATTGTGTTTACTGGATCACTGTTGGCGCATGCCTACAGGAAACAAGGGAAGGCAAACAGTAAGTGGTATTCCTTTATAAAGTACAAGCTGGCAGACAAACTTGATATCTCTTTCTGAGATTTATAGCTTAGGAACTTGAAGGGAAAGTGACAGGTAAATATATTTGTAACTTAAGTGTTTGATTTGGTAACTAATGAAACACTCAAAATTTACTGTAAATCAGGGTGACAGTGATTCTGCAGTGCAAAAAGAAAGCTGATTGATGTGGAGAACTGTTTGATAGATTGGGCTTTCTCTTGATGGCAGAGGATGAGTCCCTTGCCATGAACTGGGACACATGGATAGGTTCCTATGAGATACCATTGAGGGTGTCTGTGTGGCATTGAGGCTCCATAATGTTTGTCAGTGAGCAAACAAGATGAGACTGGGGACCTCTCCTTCATGGTGCAGAAATGCCAGGTACCATGGCTGTGTTGTTCCTTGTAGCCACGTGGAGGTAGCTGAGCTGCCTAGGCAGCAGAACTGCATCATGGTGTTGTGTGGGTGTCACTGTCCTGCCAAACCTCTTTGGAGGGGAAGGGGCCATCATCAGCCCTTCCCTGATGGCCAGGCAGGAACAGATAGCCCTTGCCCAGGAGCACCAAAGGGAGTCCAAAGGGGTGTGAAAATCGAGGCCGGAAGACAGCAGTGTGAGACATGCAGCATGGGAGCAAAATGCAGAGCCAGAGAGACCAAATTGCCCTTAGGCTGAGGACAGATTAACCAGCTCTGATGTGAAGAGCATGAACCACAGCATACTGGGTTTTAGGCCGTGGTACAGCCCTTCTTGATGTGGTACATTATGTTCAGGGCAGCATATGACTCAAAAGCGCTACCATCAGATTGGAGGGGGTTCCTGTAAAGAAGAGGCATAAAAAAGACTTAGCTCAATCCATATCACTTGGCAAGGTAGTTTCCAGTGGGTGAAAGCAGCGTGAAGTGTTTTGCTGATGTTCAAAGGCAAGGCTTTTGTGATTATCCTGGGTGATTTTGAAAGGGACCGAGTTGTGAAGTGAACAGGTTCCTGACCTTCATGAAACGCAAACCTAGGTTTTACATGGATCCAAATGCTCCCCACTGTTATAGCCTACTGCCATCTGTGCCAGGCACCATCCCAGCTCAGGGTTACTTGTGTGGTTTGCAGTGCTTACACTTGTGCTGGGAGCAGGACCAGGGGTTCCTGAGCATTGGGAAGTACTGCAGTACTTGCAGTGTGCAAGCCACCACAAAACGGTGCTCTGAGCAGTGTGGGGTTGGGGCTGGCTGTGACAGTGACAGTACCTGCCAACACCAGGACTGGAACTGATGTGCACTGAAGAAAGGTGTGATGCCCTTTAGTGGTCGATATTTGAGGCCTGGTGCAAAGCCATTTGGGAGGACTTGGGACCCAGGGCAGAGGTGCATTTAGTTTTTTCTTTGAAGAAGCCAAGCCTGTCAGACCAAAGTTCTGTGGGCCTGGTGTCTAGTTGCCTAGTTCATAGAGGTGAAGCGTGCAGGGTGCTTTTATTGTCTGGAGGAGGAAAAAATCTCTTTGTCTCCATGGAAAGGAGACAAAGAGATGCAGGGCTTTGGCAGGCCCTCCTCCTTTCTGCTGATACAGGACCGATCCCTGTTGTATGCTTGTCAGTGCTTTGCCCAGGCTTGTTGGAAATGCACCAGTAGCACATTTGCTTCTTGATGCTTTTTCCCTTGGCCTGCAGATCACGTTTCTCCTCACTGCACCCAGCACGTCAGCACTTCTCCAGCCCTCAGCTGCCTGAGTGGTCTGTGCCAGGTCTGAGGCATGGTGCAGGACAGCTTTCCCACTGCTGTTTCTGCACCAAGAGTGGTATTTTCCCTGTTTAACTGTTGTACTCTGGGAAAGGCTTTGAGCTGGCTTGTAAGCCCCTTTCTCCCCATCTGTCCTGAGGCTACTCCCTACTTGCTTAATAGAGTCAGACTGTTTTTCCTGTGGTCTGCTTGTGGCTGCAAGCAGTTTGCTCAGAGCTCTGCTGGACTTTGCCACTTAGATGCAGGTAAACTAGGTGTCTGTTTGAGGGGATGAGAGGGATCCCTCAGCCTTGGGTGCCAGCTGCTGCATGAGGGTCCCCAAGTGCCCAGTGCAGGCAGGTCTGTACTGCCCCAGCAGGCAGAGGCTCAGGCTGGCACATCCTCTGGGCTCAGGTCCCTGGGGTCACACTGTGGGTTACCTTTGGTACTTGGGAGAGCAAGGGCACCCCAGAGGAGCAGGTCTGAAAGGTACAGGCCATGTCAACAGCTCCCTCCATGTCTGAGAACCAAAGCACGCCTCACCTCCCTGAATGCCGTTCCCAAGAGATTTAAGAAGGTTTGGGTTTCTTTTTTTTAGTCTGGAAATTTGGTATTCTAGCCCCAGACCTGCTGGTTTCTGGTTGCCTGTCTCTGCACCTCCAGCCTGCTGTGAGACTGTCACATTTCTCTAAACAAATGTGTCTCTACTAGAGCACAATCTCGATGTTCTAATTACAGATGGAGTTATTAACATTTACTGGTGAGCAAACAAATGAACGTAGCTTGTGTGCTTACGTCGTTCCTGAGCTCAAGCATCTGCTTTATTGATTTCTGGTTTTCTGCAGGCGTTTCTCAGGTCACCTGCTGGTGTCTGGCTGACATCAGTGGTGTGGCTGGAGCAACACAGACACTTGCCCGTGTCAGTGCATCTGTCTGCCGGCTAGCCGGCTGGCCAGCTCCTGCGAGTCCCAGCACAGTGCTTCCTCTTTCTTCTTTGCCCCTGGTGCCAGGGCTTTGGCAGAGGACCAAAGTGAGTGCTGAGTATGAGGGACAGTTTATGTTTTCTGCCCTGGCCTTACAGTGCTGCAACAGAGTTCACTGCAGGACAGGCAACCTCCTCAGCAGGCACCTCCCCATCCCCTGCCTGCAAGTGGGATGATTCTGTAAGCATCCTGATGCACGCTTTGCAGCCAGAGTCATAGCTGTGAAGGACCATGTAATCTTGGCCTTCCCAGCCTCATTCTGCCTTCTTTCTTCTTTCTCTTTGCAATGGATAAATGGGGCTTGCCTGGTTGCTGTTTGGGTCCTCATTTGGGTGCAGACCTGAAGGCCAGGGACAAAGACAAGGCGGAGGAGAAGTCCTGCCTTGCCCTGCTGAGGCCACCTGGCTCTCAAGATCATCAGTTCGTTCTCAGGGCTGTGTTTGCACAGGGCTTAACAGGCAGAAGCTGGGGCTGCAGCACCAGGTGGGATGTGCTTTAGGGACTTCAGGTAGGAAGCTGTATGCCTCTGCTCCTGACACATGTTGGTGAAAGCAGGGGACACTGTGGGCATGCTGGTCCTGCTGGGATGTAGGAGCTGTGCTGTGGGGCAGGGAACAGGTTTCTCTGTGGGTGGTGGAAGCTTCCTCTCTTCCTCCTTCCTACTGTTAGTAGAGAAGGGGATGGAGTCTAGTATTGCTGGAATAAGAGTGGAAAATGCCTTTTGGCAAGTCTGTCTTTGCTGTTTTGAGGAAGTCAGCATTAATTATGCAGAGTGCAGGAGGGGAAGCCTCTGGGGCTTGCATGGAACCTGGTTTGGTGTCCTGCTCTTACTGTGCCTTTGGCCCCACTATATTCTGTGGTGACAGGCCACGCCTGTGATCAGGAAAGGGCTTGCATACCTTGAGCTGATTCACAGCACTCCAGCCTCACAGCAGCTTCCCACCAACTCCCTGCACCTTGTCTCTTGATGCTCAGGAGCTCATGCTGATGTTAGCATCTCAGCCCAGGCTTGCCCTGACCTACAGCCTTTAAGGGGAAGGAGGGACCAGGAAAGGACCTTTAACCATGTTCGGTGCAGCACAGTTTGTGTGGTCAAAGATGATCCTTTACATGTGGTGGCAGCATAAGGTGTAAGGAAACATGCAGGGTCCTTCCCTAGAGGGAGACACTGGGATCAAAACAGAAAGCTTTTCAGAACCACCTCTGCCTTCAGTGTGTATTTGAGTTGGGGAGAGCAGCTGTTGCTAGAAAAATCCCCTTATCCCTCCCACACTGCTGGAAGGGATTTCCTTTGATAATTGGGAACTGTGCTTCTGTACTATAAGACTGTGCATGCTGCTAGCACCACCTTTCCTCCCTGCCTGTGCTTTGAGTGAAACACCATACCCAACATCAGCTGCCTGCAGGGCTGGCCCTGCACCTTGCAGCACAGGATGCATTGGAGCATGCCTTGCCTGGCTGAGGGTGGGGGCAGAGGGTCCCCTGCAGTGAGTATCTGAGACAGAGGTGCAAACCAAATGCAAGGAAAGAGGTATTGCCAGGCCCATGGGGGCTGCACTGTGCCTGGGAAAACCAGCCAGTCTCCTGCTCAGCTGAAAGACTCCTGGGAAAGGCCTTTGTTGAAGGCTGCTAGCCAGGCACTATTGATAAGATTGCAGAGTTGGTTGCCAAAGCATTTTTCTTAGTTTCCTAATTGGTGTTGTAACCCTAGAAGAACCCTGGTAAGTCTGACCTAAAGCAATGCAATGGCAGGTCACCCCTAGCCTGCTGCCAGATGTTCTTGCAGCTGGGAGAACTAGAAGGGCACAAGTGCTCTGAACATTCCTGTGAGCTTTTTGCAGCTTCCCACACACCTGAAGCACCTCTGTCTCCATGGGGAGTTCCTTGTGCTTACCAGCTGGGTGGGAGGTTGCATAACTAAGGATGATGTGGACTGCTTCTCTGCCTCCTGACTCAGCTTAGGAAAAGGCAGTGTAAGCCTTGGGCATATGCCACATCTTTTCCAATGCTGTGTCTTCTGGCTGGGTTACTGAAGAGGCTAGGAAGGTTTATATCCAGTCCATCCTCTAGGCTTCAAGGAAAAAGTATATCTCTGGGACTTGTCTCTCTGAAATGTGTCTTAAATTACCTATAGGCTTGCAGAATTTGTCTTCAGTATGTAATGGTTTGTATAAATAATGTTTAAATAGGGTTGTAGGCAATCTGGGCATATGAGCCTCATTTCTTTTAAGAAAGACAACTGGAAAAATGGGGCTATAAAATATGCAAGAATGAGGTAAATAGTTTGGTGCCTGCAGAGGAAAATCATAGTCCCCTGATCTGTTGCAAGTCTTTCAATACTGTGGTATTTTACTGTGGAAAAATAACAGCACCTGGCAAACTTGTGTAACTTGCTTGGATGTTCAGAAAACCTCTGAAATTTTTCACAGAAAACTGTTAAGAAAGCTGTCTACTGGAGGAGACATAGAGTTCTGGCTCAAAAATTGGCTGAGGTTCCACAAACAAAGTCAAGGAGTGAACTAGCAATTTTAATGTGACAAGAGCAGAGGGATGAGGTCCTTTGCTATTAATGACCCAGAAAAGGTAATGTGCAGCAAGGTTCCTAAAATCTGCCAATACCCTGGAGTCATTCAGATTTGTCAAGAGGAAGTGACTCCAAAGTGACACCATGTGTAGTCAAGTGGGGTGAGAAGTTGAGAAGCATGCAGCCAGGTGTATTGGAAGGAGTGATTTGCTCTGGGACATGGCTGGCTTCTAATTTACCTTGGCTACTCAGGGCAGCGGGATTGCAGGCTGATGACAAGAGATGCTTTTCTTCAATATGCAAAGATGCCATCAGAGAAGTAAATCGTGCTCAGCCACGTGAGGAGTAGTATAAGGAGAGATGCTGAGAGCATCAGGGTGCTGTTCTGGCAGTCAAGGTAATTTCCCTACCCAGGATGGTGTATGTGGTTCTGGTCACCTTTCCTTAGGGTGAGAAGAGAGAATGTGTTAGGAGTGTGTGGGTGAGTGGTTAGAGCTAGAAGACACCTTGTGTCCTGGGAAGGAGAGAGCACTTAGGAGTGAACTTAGTAGGTCTAGAAAAATCAAATGCTTTTCTTTGTCTTTTTTCACAATAGAAGGAGAACTCAAGGCTGTGGTGTTACAGTAGGATTATAGTCTTTACTCAAAATCTGGAACTCATTGCTAAAAGTTTACAAGGTTCCCAAAAAGAGGGTTGAGAGATATTTCTTTCTTCATTCAGTTCATCTAGATTACATTTACAGAGGGGTGTAACCATTCATGCTCCAAAGTGTTTGATATTCCTTTGAGTCTCATCCCATCATTTTTTCCCATCATTCCCCTAGAGCTTCCGAGTCTCTAGTTAATTCAGCCAGGGTGAGTTATCCTGTCTTCCCAATTTATTCCCAATTGTGATCTGATGTCTTGGCTTGTTTTTCTCCTGCTTTTCTGCTCCCTTGTTCTGCTCTAGGCAGCCCTGCTCCACCTCTGTACCTGTGAATTATGTCTTAACAGGCTGCTTTGTGGCTTTTCCAATTTGGCTGACCCCCTCTCAATGCCTGTACCCTGCTGGGCTTTTGCTTCTCAGGCTGCCCTTTGTCACTGGTGCTTCAGCTGGTTTGTCGCTGTGCCCCCCTTCGAGCTGAGCTGGGAGGGATCGCTTTGAAGCGGAGCTCTCTCGGTCACCGCAGGGATTTGTTTTGTGGTCGTTATCCAGCTAGCGTTGTGCTGCCATGCTGATAAAGCTCTGCAGCCAGGCAGGAGAGGGCCAGGATTATACCTGTGAGCTGGAGGTAAGGGCCCTGCATCCCCTCTGCTAATGTCACCAAACAATGCAGAGCTTGAAGGGCAGCGCTGGTGGCAGCTTTCTCATCTTTGGGCAAGCGATGGCTCCTTTGCCCGGCCCTGAGGGATGGCATTTCTGGGGGGAAAAAAAAAGGCATTGCCCAGAAGCGATACTGTGCTATCCATCCTTTCTGTATGGCTCATGGTTGTAGTGAAGGATTTGGGGTGGTTTGTGGATGCTGGATTAAGAGGAATGGTTTAGGGATCAAAAGCCTATATAGATCTTCCTGTTATCACTGTTCCTTCTGCAACTGATGGGATTTTCTCAGCCCTGTTCTGAAAAGTAGTTTTGTTTCTGCTGTCAGCGTGTTCTTCTGTGAGTTACTCAGTTCACTTTTGTCCATTGCTACCATAATCATCTCTGTGTTTCTTATGGAGCTGCTCTGCACAGGAGGAGGACCTCCCCATATCCAAGCAGTGATGCTGACCTGCATGCCACTGTGGGTCTTGTAACAGTTTGGGGAAGGCACAGATATAAACGAAATATTTGACCAGCTAAATAGTAGAGTCTAAACCTCCTTTCTACCCTGTGTGCTTGCATCTAAATGGCCTCCAAGGCAGAGGAAGGAGAGAAAACAAGCAGAGGGTGTGACCAGCCCCTGATGGGTACCCTGGGAGCTGGAGGCTGAGGCCAGCAGTGAAGAGAGTATGATGATTCAGCCTAATAAAGCTAATGGCTTTATGCAGCCAGGCAAAGGAAATTGTGGGATCATGATGCAGCAACTGTCCTATAGCAGTTTGTTTCTATCATCCAGACGTGACTTCATGTCCCATCCACTCCACCCTTTCACTTTTTCCTGTACCTAAATGCTTTCCCTGCTGAGGAGGGGGAGCTGAGACACTGTGTTCTCAGGAAGAAAAGTAGTCTGTGAGACAGCTGCTCCTAAACGGTGTGAGAGTGGACAAAAAAAGGAGTTCTGGGACTCCATGGTGGGACAATAGCTGCTGAAGCATGTGGGTGCTTCTGGCACCACCGAACTCAGCAGGTTTCTCAGATGACCTTGTCCCTGGACACTGGTCCCAGGAAAATCCTGTGGCACAGAGAAGCCCGAGCTGGCAGGCAGGGCTGGCCCCCAACTCCAACAGGGCTACGTTGTCATCAAACTGGCGCGTGTCTAACCTGCTCTTTCTCTCCTTTCCCCAGGGAAGACGATGAAGCTGTAGAGATGCTTCCCTACGTCATTGCCACCCTGGGCTCAGTAGGGGCCCCCTGCAAAACTCCCACATGCAACAACAACAACAGCACTACCAAGGACTACTGCTACAGTGCACGCATCCGCAGCACTGTGCTGCAGGGGCTGCCCTTCGGTGGGGTGCCCACCGTCCTAGCCCTTGACTTTATGTGCTTTCTCGTAAGTCTGCCTACTGTTGCTTCGACACTTTCTCCCCGGTGATCAGATGATTAGGGTTGAGGGCCCCAAACACCATCCCTGACTTTGCTGCTGCCTGGCATTGTGGCCCTGATCATGTCTCCTAGACGCTGTGGGTTTAGCCACTATTGACTTAGCTCCAATAGTACCACACTGAGCCCCACAGAAGGGTGTTGCAGGATGGGGGTGATCTTGGGTGAGTCCTGCATCCCAAAATTCCCACTTATGTTGCCATGTCCCTGCAGCTTTATCCACCCAGTGGCATTGCACGTTCCTCCTTAGAAGCTGCTGGACCACAAGTCATATAGCCATAATTTTGACTTTTAGGAACCTCAGGGCCTTTTGATCCTGTGGGGCTACCTTAGCTATTGTGTGTTGCATCCTGGACCTCTGCCTCCCACAGCTATCCAGATTTAACGGTCCTGGGGAACTTGTGCTCTCAGCATGCTCTTAACTGAGGACTCTGTCCCCTCCTACCCTCCTTGTTCCTGTGGCTCTGCATGCAGAGGACAAGGACAGAGTTGGACAATGCCTTTTCTCACAGCTTCTCTTTTGGTCTCTTTCAGGCACTGTTGTTTGTGTTTTCAATTTTGCGTAAAGTTGCTTGGGACTATGGACGCCTGGCCCTGGTGACTGATGCTGACAGGTAAGCACAGGAGAGTGGCAAGGGAATAAGATATGAGTAGTGCCCCTCCTTGCTGTGAGGCAGAAGTGATAAGTCCCATTTTTTTGTGCCTGAGCAGCTGGAGAGGAGAGGCAAATGTGCTGGTTGCATCTCCTGAGCTCCAGGAATAGGAAGAAATCCCCACTTACTGGCTTTTTTTGTTACGGCATCCTTCTCCCAACACACAGAGCAGTCCCTGCTGGCTCCATATCACTTATGGTCCCTTCAGTGACAGAGATGCAGGGGCCTTTACAGAGGAACAGCAGATGGAGGGAGGAGAGGAACAGGAGGTCACAGGAGGGGTGAGGGCTGCCACAGTAAAGGCTTTGTTAAGCCTCTAAGGTGTCTTTGTGACTCTGCTGGATGCAGTTCTTGTTAAGAGCACTTGACAGTAGTATGCTGCTTTTCCAGGTGTGGTACTGCTGTGCTGATGCAAGCTTAGCTCACATCCCAAATGCTGGTGAATTGGTCTGGGTATGGATCCTTCCTGTCCAATGCATTTGTGGGCTACAGTGTCTGTCAGCAAAAGCCAGGGCCCATTGGGGATGGCAGCTCCACAGCAGAGGGAGCATTCCCTGCACAGCAGTGGAAAGAGTTGTTTTTTTTCCAACATCGAACCAGGAATTCTCCTGGTTTAAGTAAGTGGATAGGGTTAGATAAGCAGGTGTGTCCCTGTGGCTCGTCTTCCCATCATTTCCTGGTCTGGCTGGGGAAATCAACTGTACAGAGGTAGTGGAAGGGCAACAAGGAGAAGGAATAATCATAGGAGACCTCAATGGGAGAGGGCAGCAGGGTTAAGCAGTCTGGGTCCAGGTGCTGGCAGGAAGCCACGGGAACTGCACAGCTCTGTCCTCTGGTGAAGAGGGAGGGCTGGATTTTCTGAGGCAATGCTTGAGCACCTTGGGTGCAAGGGAGTGCCAGCAATGGCTGTAGGCAGAAAGGCAGAGGGGTGCCAGGTGTTTGGAGAGGGAGAGCTGGTGAGCACAGGGAGAGGGACAGGGTGCCTGTGGATCAACAGGACTGTGGTCGCAGGGAGGAGCCCATGCTGCTTGGCTCATCCGTGGGGTAGGATGAGATTTTCAGGAGGGGGGTGCATGTGTGTTTGTTGCCTGGGTGGGGAGGAGACATATAGCAGGGGAGCTCAGATGGCATCCAGGCAGTCCCTACAGTCTGTCCTACTCCCCATCACTCGGGAGCTCCCTGCAGTGTCCATTGTCTGGATCCAGGTCACCTTCCCAGTGAAGCCAGCTTCACTTCAGCAGGCAGCATTCTGACCCTGGACCAGTGGGTATTCCAGATTGCTGTAACTTGAGGCGTTGCTGGGCTCTGGAAGGAAGGTCTTCTCCAGCCTGACCATTGGCAGATTTCTCTTCTTCAGGATGATGGGGAGCCATGTTGGGTGCATAGTTCCCTGCAAAAGAGGAGAACTCAGCACCTACTCCCGTGGTTGTAATCTCTCCCTTTCTGTTTCTGTGCCCCCAGGCGCCGACGCTGGGAGACGGAAAGAGAGGAACGGGAATAGTATGTTGTTTTTTCAGGGTCTCATCTCTTCTCTCTTTCTTGCTCACAACCTCTCTCTCCTTTTTTCTTGCAGCTATCTTGCTTCTGAACTAATCTAAATGGCTGGGAGTTTGGGCATGAATTTGTGTCTCTCAGTGGATTTGTGCTCTTCTTTCCCTCCCCTTTGTGTCATCCACTACCACAGCTAAATGCACCCTGGTTTTCCCCTAGTAGCCTTTAAATTCTCCTTGAGAGCAGCAAGTCAGCTCTCAGTCCTGACCAAGGCAGAGGGTGATGTATCACATGCCCTGCTCTATGTGCTTGTGTCCAGCTATCCTGCCCTATGATGGAAGTAAACAAACCTGCTTGCCTGAGCCCACAGTACAATCAGGTCACCCAGGTGCAGGGGAGGCTACTTTGCCTAGTTCTTCTTGTGCCGGGTTGCCACAAGAGTTGTTCCCTCACCATCTGCAAAGGTAGGCAGATGCACAAAGAGAATCTGTCAAGAGTACTATCTTTCCTTTTTACCCCATGAGGCTGCTGGGACCAGGGCAACCTTTGGCCCTCATCCCTTGCCACCTAAACCCACACCCAGCAAGGAAACACCCCTGATTTTCTCTCTTCCCCTGTGGAAGAAACCTTTTGCCTCAGTGCTGCTGACAGCATCCTTCGTCACCTTGGCCTGGTGGTACCCATTAAGCCCTGCCATGGACTGTCCTCCCTATTCTTACCTCTTTCTTTCTGCTCTTGTGCCTGAGAAAAGACCATCACTTGTGCCTTGCTGACTGGTTGGGTGGTATGTGCTGCAGAGAGGATGATCAGCTGGCAGTGCACAGCCTGCCATGGTCACTCCAGCCACACTGATTTGTGTCTAAGGCCGGGGCAGCAAGCTGCAGCCTCCTTTTCCCGCTTGCAAAGCAGGAGCCTGCTACAACCTTGAAGGGGGTACAAGAATGTGCCTGTTTTTTGCAGCTGATCCTTGTCCTTGGAGCATAACAGTTGAAGTTGTTAAAACAGAACTAATGGTCACTGTGGTACATGGCACAGAGGGGACCTCTTGCTCATGCTTGATTGCTTCACTAGTGGTTGTCCCTGCTTCAGGTGTGTCTGGCAACTTTTCACTGCTAACACCTTGTGGGGGCTGTAAGGCACAGGTAGTAGAGCCATCATGCTATGAGGATTTTTTAGGGGGCCACTTCATTTATCCTCACAAGTGCTTGTCACTCTCCAGGGGGCCACTTCTTCCTGCTCCTGTTTTTCATTTGAGCTTGCTGGAGCCATCTTCTCCACACACACCACACATACCACCCCTAAAGCTACTGCATGACCTGGGACAGTGCTAGCAGCCAGAAGCCTCCAAAATCCTGCAGAACTCAGTGAGGAAGTCTCATTCTGTCTGTGCTCCTTCAAGGATAATGTCACACTCCCATCCCAGCTGTTCTCTGCTGGGGAGTGCCGTGACAGGTGGTGGGTTAGGAACACATATATGTCACTGGTGCTCTCAGCCCCTGAATGTACAACACTGTTCTTTGTGGGAGAGGGCATCCTCCTGTGATGTGTTCCCTTTCCCTGAGAACCAGTAAGTGCCCTTGTCCTGTGACTTGTCAGAGCTTGCAGTAGCCATCAACAGTCTCAACTGGCAACTCAGTCTGCACTGGGAGGTCATAGCAACTCGCTTGCACCTCTGCAGATGAAGGAAGTGATCACAGAGCCCTGTGGGGCTTGCCACCTGTGCAACCACCTCCAGCTTCACACCCCAGCAAGCCCTTTCCACAGCATGCCTGGCCTGCCCTCTTGGAGCCTGTGATTCCTTCAGCCTGAGGCTAGCTGGGCCTCAGATCCTGTATTTCTCCTCTGGCAGGGCCTGCACCAAACCTGCATCATGCAGGGTCTCATCTTAATCTTAATTTGGGGAAATCTTGCTTTCACCCACTTGCACTGTCAGTGCTTTGCTTTAAAAAGTCTCTGTCCAGGTTCACCTGCTACTGGAGTTCCCTATTCAGCTTTCCATCTTTGGCAAGGTTTTGCATCCTCTGTCTTCTAAACACTTCAGGTCATCCTGATTATTGTCACTGCTTCCCCTTGCACGGGGCTGAGGTATCCTGGTTATCCAAAATCTCAGGGTGTCATCATGCTGGGCTTTCCTCCGGGCAGAAATTTCTTTTCAGCAGAAATTCACCCTCACTCCCTGTGCCCAGCTACAAGGCCTCTGTGATTATAAAGAGCTGAAGGTTTGGGAGCTGGGTCGAAGCTGTCTCTGTCGCTCCAGCAGAGCAGACTGTGGGGCTGCACAGTGCCAAGGCTGCACACCACTGTCTAATCTGCACTGCTGTAATCCCCTGACCTTCAGCTAATCTCCTTTCCCCAGTCTCTGTTACTTCCAGCTAGGAACTGGAGATTCAGCAGGTGCTACTCTGCTCTGAGAGAGGCCATGTGTCTCATCCACTTTCCTTCTGAATGTTCATGAGGATCTCTACTTATTCTCCTTCCTGTAGTGTCATCCACCTCCTCTCTAGCACTTGTCTCTCAACAGCTGTTTCTCTGTGTTCTTGCCCATCTTACCCTCCTTGAGCCTGTACAGACTGAAGGGAGACTGTATTTTCATTTGGTTTTTTCCCTTCGTTTCTAGCCTTCAGATCAGTCATCTCTCTTCTTGCACCTCCAAGATCCCAGCCTGCTGTTGTCACCTTGCAAGTGCTAATTAATTTAGATCTCTGGACCATTTTCTTCCCTCCTTTTCCAGCTGCCCTCTGCCTCTGTTTGTAGTGGGAGCTGTTGTCAGCCTCGGATGCTTCTGCTGCAGGTTCTTCATCTAGGTCCCTGCCTCTGGCTGGAGTAAAGTGGGTTCATGATATTCACCCCTTTTGCTTTCCTGTCTTTTAGCATGGAGACATTCAGTTCTAGCTGTCTGTCCTGCTCAAGGGATTTCCAGGCTGGAGGCTCAGCTGAGGCTGGGAAGCAGGTTGCACTGAGCCTGGCTCCAGGCAGCTGAATTTTTCCTTCTGCACTGAAGCACTAAGGGTGAGGAGGACTGGTGTAGCAGGATACAGCCCACCAGACTCCTTCCTTCCTCTTCCTGAAGATGAGTGAGGTCCTCCAGGACAGGAGCTGCTCCCAGTGCCTCTCCAGCTATGCCAGAGCCAGAGGGGCTGTGGCAGCCTCCAGTTCTCACTTCCTTTCTGCTGTCTAAACCCTGTGCTAAACAGACCTCACGTCTCCTCTGTGGCAGCCTCTGCCAGCCTCTCCTTGCAGGGACTGCCACGTAGTATTGGGTGCCTTTCAGAAGGTGCCTAACGAGTAGCATCCATGGGCTAAGCCCATGGGCTTTGCCTGGCTCAGCATGCCATCTGAGGAGGGTTCTCTCTTTACTGCTACCTCTGATCTTACCTGTCTCCATCTCGCCGGGTGCAAACTGACCTGAATTAACCTCTCGTCTGCCGGGTGCTCTTGGTTCCTGGCCAGGCTGCCTCTTCGCACCTTCTAACCTTCTCCCTCACTCCCCCTTGTCATTTTAGCGTAGCCTCCGCCCTGCATTCCGACAACCACGACCGCTACGAGCGCCTCACCTCCGTCTCCAGCTCTGTGGACTTCGACCAGAGGGACAACGTGAGTAGCCACAAGAGTCAAACGCTTTGCCTTTGGGGGCCAGGAACCCACAGCTTGGCTGAACCAAGGGCTCTTTGGAAGAAACGCTTTTGCCTGTTCCTGGGCCTTAAGTCCCACATCTTGTAGCGTGTGAGTGCGGTATAGAGCTCAAGGAACTATGCAGCTCTTAGACGTGTGCTTAAATGAACAGGCTCTACGTCACTGTGGCTTAACAGACATCTCTCTGGCCTGTAATCTCAGCATTACAAACAATACTTACTTGTCAGCTCTTCCTCACACTGGGGTCTTCCTCTACTGGTTTTTCCCTTGCTGAAGGGGAGGATAATGGGTGTGATGGATGGGGGTTGAAGCTCCCCCAGCTGTTCTTTGAGGAGCACTGCCTTGGCTCAGCCTACCTTCCCAGTCTTTACAGAGTTTCTCTTGTCCAGCGTGATGGCTGAAGTACCTGTATGCTGAATTTTCTGGGTGTGCCATGGCTTTGGAGAGCTTCCATATTAGCCAGGAGCCCATGGGTTGCCTTGAAGGTTGAGCTGCCATTTGGTAGGGGACAGCCACATAGCAGAGTCCAACGTGTGTTGTGCTCCATGGAGTAGCACTGTCACCTCCTTCACCTTGGCCCGTCTGTGGCTCTGCTCATCTGGGTGCTTGTGGTCTGCCCCCCCTGAGCCAAGTATGTGGAGGTGCAAGGACACCAGCCTGGTCCCAGGAACTTTTGAAGAAGGGAGCTGGGATAAAGGAACTCAGAGTGTTGTGAAACTGTCCTGTTTTCTTTTTGTACAGGGTTTCTGCTCCTGGCTGACAGCCATCTTCAGGATAAAGTAAGTGCCCCAGGACCTATATGGGGGACCCACATGGGGAAGGAGGGACAGTGCAGGGTTGTTGGGACACCCAGTGCAGTACAGCTTCATGAAGTCACTGCCTTTGCTGCAGCCCCCTCTCTGAAGAGCACATGTGAAGTTTGTCCTCTGGAGAGGACAGGCAAAGACAGGATTATGTGAGGAGTCCTAAAGCCAAAATAAGGTCACAAGTGAGTCTGTGACAGAGTAGAGACCCAGGCCCATGGCTGCCCCACCTCAGTCCCATCTCAGAAACTGTCCCCTGCTCTGCAGAGATTCTTATCTCCCTGTCACTCTTTCTAGAGGCTCTGCTGTCTCAGGGATGACTATGAGGAGGATGCAGGGAGACGCCCTCAGCTTGATGAAGCACAGTATTAGTCTCTCTCACTTCTATTCAGAATGCTGTGGGATAGCATCAGCATTTGTATCTTAGCAGGGAAGGCAAGGCCCACCTGAAGGGTATAAGGTGTCCAGTTGCCTCTCCTGGGGGACAGAGAGCAGGGCCATGGGGAGCAGGGCTGGGTAATCATTGCACAGGCAGATTTCTGCCCAGGCTGCTTCAAGGCTGAGTGCTGGGCCCCCAAATCCAGAGTCTGGCTACAGCTCTATAGGGCAGAACAAGGGGTGCTGTGGGTGCTCAGTTCAGGAGGGCAGCTGTGACCCTGTACTTTTCCCCAGCACTTGAGGAAATGTAGAACATTTCCTGACAGCTTTTCTCTCCTTGGCAGGGATGATGAGATCCGGGACAAATGCGGGGTTGATGCGGTGCACTACCTGTCCTTCCAGAGGCACATCATTGGGCTGCTAGTGGTCGTGGGTGTGCTCTCCGTGGGCATCGTGTTACCTGTCAACTTCTCAGGGGACCTGCTAGGTGAGAACAAGGAGCCTTTGGCTGGGCTGGGGCATCTGCTTTCAACACCATGTTCCAGACCACTGGGTAGCAGTGGAGGGGAGGACAGGACTAACACAGACAAACCCTAACTGCTGTCTCACTTTGACTGTAATGCATCCCCAGGATCATCCTGTGTAACTGGGGTTTTTAGGTATTCTGCAGGTGATACTCTTGCTGTAGCTCACTCTAGTGGTGCTCTGTCCCACTCAGTATAACTGAACATGTTTGTGTCTGCCTCTTTCTCTCTAGAAAACAATGCCTACAGTTTTGGGAGGACAACTATCGCTAACCTGAAGTCTGGGTATGTTTGGGCAGGGGTGGGATGGGTAATTGAGGCCCTCAAGGGGTGTTTTGTAAATATTCACTTGCTGCAGAGCCTAATCTCCTTTAAGGTTCTATTTCTGCCCTTGCTGTGAGGCTACTGTCCCTGCTCCAATTTCCCAGCTGAGCTCCTAGAATTTGGTTGTAGGGCATCTGTGTGCTATGCTGAATACACTTATGCCTCCAGTGCCTTCAGGGCCTGCTCAGCCGTACACAGACTTGTAGTGGCAACCTTGCATTGACCTTTGTGGTCTCCCTTGTGACAGGAATAACCTGCTGTGGCTGCACACCACCTTTGCTTTCCTGTACCTGCTGCTGACAGTGTACAGCATGCGCCGGCACACTTCCAAGATGCGCTACAAAGAGGATGACTTGGTGAGCAGGATCTGGCCATTCTCCCAGGCACATTCTCCCATGCCCTGTGGTCAAGTCAGGTAGCCTTGGAGGCATTGCTGAGCACCTCAATTTCTGCAGCAATTTGGTGCTGTCATGTTTTGGCTGATTTTATTCTGCCTGGCCAAAGGCAGATCACCTCCAGAGTAGGTGATCTCTATGATCACCTACTCTGCCATGACCGCCTGTGGGGAAACAGGAGAGGTCTGCACTGGGTAAACATAGAAGAAGGGCCCCATTCTTGCTTAGGGGTTGTTCCAGCTGCTTTTACCTTGTTCATTTCTGAAGGGTAGCCGTGTTTCTGTTCAGGCACCTGCATTGTAAGTCCCCAGCCTGTCAATCTGCAGCGCACCCGGGTGCAGAATGACTACAATTAGCAAAAGCAGAGAAGGGGAGCCCTGGTAGCTAGAATTCATGGGGTCACCCTTTTTCACCATTGACATAGGTCTTGGGAGGGGATCTTGCTGCAATCTGGTCTTTTACACCATCCACACCTACCTGGCCTCTCCCTTCTCTCTTCCAGGTTAAGCGAACTCTATTCATCAATGGAATCTCAAAATATGCTGAGCCAGAGAAGATCAAGAAGCATTTTGAGTAAGTCTCACTGTGTTATCTGGAATGACAATAATACATTGAGAGCAGAGAGCTAGGCAAAATCAGTGAATACTTTTATTTTGGGCCTCTCACTGTTATTTTTCTGCTTCTTATCTGAATTTGAAGTATCCTTTGTTTTGTGCCTTGGGAAAGGCTCAGCCATCTCTTGCAGAGCCATAAGGGGTCAGTGTGGTAAGCATTGGACAGGGCATGTTTTGAGTTGTAGTTAAGTTCACAGATGAGCTATAAGCAGGAGGTGCTCAAGCAGTGACTGTGGGATGTTGTGCTGATGCCCTGATCACAGTCCTTGTAGAAAGTATGTCTGTTTAACAAGAAAATTTAATTCCTCTTCTGTCAGAACCTCACTGTCAGGACCATGTTTAGAAGCACCATGGTATAAAATAAATGCTTTATACCCTTTGGGAACCCTTCTGCCTCTTTCTGACCACAAGTCTGAAGGCAGAGAGGGGAGTGTGGAGTCAGAGAGGTTCCTAGCTGCTATAGGGCAGAAGTCCAGAAAGGCTCCTTGTTCCAAAGCCTAAAGGATGTAGCATTTGCCATGTATTTTATGTCAGCTGTAAGGGACAGAGCTTACAGGCTCCCCTGTAAACTCTTGTTATGCATCACTGTACTCAGCCCAGGACACTCTTCTCAGGGCCAGAGAAAAGTCTTGAACACTTAGTTTGCTTGAGGGGTACTTTTGGTGCCAGCTGTGATGAACTGAGGCTTCTCACCCACAGGGAGGCCTATGCCAATTGCACTGTCCTGGAGGCCCGTCCCTGCTATGATGTTGCCCGGCTGATGTTCCTTGATGCAGAGAGGTAACCTCTGTTTTTGGAGAAAAGGCAGAGTGGGCTGATGTTGCTGATACCCCCTCAAGTCTGGTGCCACAGAGGTTTTATGAGTCACCCTCTTTCTTTCCTTTCTTTCTTTCTTTCTTCTCTTGCGCTCTCGTGTTTCAGGAAGAAAGCTGAACGTGGACGAATCTACTTCACCAACCTGAAGAGCAAGGACAACACCCCATCCATGATCAACCCCAAGCCCTGTGGCCACCTGTGCTGCTGTGTCATCAGGGGCTGTGAGGAGGTAGGGGAGTGCTGGATGTGTTGGGCAAAAGTTGGGTGTCCTGTGGCTTGAGTCCCCAGATCATCTCTCCTCTGACCTCTGTCCTCCTGCTCAGGTGGAGGCCATCGAGTATTATACCAAGCTGGAGGAGAAGCTCAAAGATGACTACAAGCGGGAGAAGGAGAAGGTTAATGAAAAGCCTCTGGGGATGGCCTTTGTCACCTTCCACAATGAGACCATCACAGCCATGTGAGTGCAGATGGTCCCTCCCTCCCCAAGAAGGTGACTTGTCCCAGCCTTTGCTTTAAATCAGAAGAACAGCAGCGCTAAGGCATCCTCTCGGCTTGTGCCTGCCAGCCTTTTGTGTCAGTGTGTCCCTCTTTCTCTTGTCCAGAATCCTCAAAGATTTCAACGCTTGTAAGTGCCAGGGCTGTGCGTGCCGTGGGGAGCCCAGAGCCTCCTCCTGCAGCGAGTCCCTCCATGTCTCCAACTGGACCGTCAGTTATGCTCCTGACCCACAGAACATCTACTGGTGAGCAGCTCTGTAGGATTCAGTGGCCCTGCCAGTGGGAAGGGGGTGCACCCTCCCTTCCTCCCTCTCCATCTGCTCCTCCAGTAACTGATTGAGTTGTTCTTGCTGAAGCCCAGCCTGGTTGAGCTAGAGGTCTGATCTGACTGGGAGGGGGAAAGCCTTGGGCTGGCATCCCAAGTGCTGTTCACCAGGCTGGGTTGTGGTGTGCATGCAAAGCCCCACACCTGGTATTCTGCCCTGTGCAGCCATCTTGATGCCCTCTTTCTCCCTCCCAGGGAACACCTCTCCATCCGGGGCTTTATATGGTGGATCCGCTGCTTTGTGATTAATGTGGTCCTCTTCATCCTTCTCTTCTTTCTCACCACTCCTGCTATCATCATCACCACTATGGACAAGTTCAATGTAACCAAGCCCGTGGAATACCTCAATGTAAGGACTTTGGAGACAGGTGCAGGGTGGGTAGCACAGGAACCACCCCAGGGCACAACATCCCCTGCAAAGCTGGGGATAGGAAGAGAGATTGTCATTGTTCCCCGGGTCCTGTCATCCTGACCATGAGAGAGGTGCTGAGCCTGGACAGGGTGCAGTGGCAGTCGCAGTGCTGGGGCCTTGGCATCAGCGGAGGCAACTGTACCTTTGGTTGACACAAGAGCTGGTTCACCATGTAACATGTAATTTCTTCTATGCCTTGTTGCAGAACCCAATCATCACCCAGTTCTTCCCCACCCTGCTGCTGTGGTGCTTCTCTGCTCTTCTGCCCACCATTGTATACTACTCTGCCTTCTTTGAAGCACACTGGACCAGGTAAGCACAGCCAGCACCTGTTCTTACCTTCTTAGTGAACTGATTGGCTGCTAAACGCTTCTCACTGCATAAAGCTACGGGCTGGATCTTCCTGCTTGAACTTCTGTCTTCCACTTCAAGCATGGTCTTAAGTTGCACCTCTTGGGCACCTGGGGACTGCTGTGGACAGCTGTTCTGCCAGTCTTTAGCTGCTGTTGTGCAGCATGGTTGTCTGAGCAGAACTTGACAGGTCTACAAGAAGAAGAAGGCTGGGAGGAGTTAAGGCTGGTCACTATGAGAAATGCTAGTAGTGAGGGAAGTCTGGGCTCAGGTGAGCAGATGGGTGTGGTGTGCCTGTACCATGTGTAAGACGCAGCGGTTCCAAAGGAAAATCATTTTAGCTGCTCTGGCTTCTGGCCACAGGGAAGGCACTTGAAGTGCAGAGCACTAGAAGCCTGCTGCTTGTGAGGCGTGTTCCCCGCAGGACACTCAATGTAACCTTTGTTTTCTGGTCTATGTTGCAGGGACTGGTGGGGAGGGTGTCACCAGCTCTCGGGATTGCAGGTCAGGGAAGATGATTGCGGAGCCTGTGAGACAAGGGGAAAGGAACGGAGATGCGATAATGGATTTCAAATATGCTGGAGGGAGAGGGGATGCATTCGTGTACTAGGAACGGACAGGGTGGGATATAGATTAGACATTGGGAAGTGCTTACTGATGGAAAGCCATTGGAAGCACAGCATGTGTGGCTGGTGGGGGGAAAGGTTAACAGCCTCTCTATCTTCAGGTCTGGAGAGAATAGGACAACCATGCACAAGTGTTACACCTTCCTCATCTTCATGGTCTTGCTGCTGCCATCACTGGGCTTGAGCAGGTAGGGGTTTTGGGAAGGGAAGGCAATTACAAAGATACGGAGCACAGGAAGGGTTGGGGTACACCCCTGATTGTTCTCTTCTTTTTACAACATCCTTTCCTCACTGCTCTGGTGCCCTGGCCACCATCCTCTTGGGAGACTGGTTTAATTGAGGGAGAGCAGACCAGACCATACATGACTGGGTCTCTAGGACTTTACTGACTCCATCTGCAGACGCATTGACATGTGCCATGATGTTACAAATAATGCAGCAAAAGTTGGCACGGTAGATGAGTACGCGGGAAAAGTCTGCTTGACGTCTGCTGGTGAAGGAGGCATCCTCCACCTCTGTGCTCAGTGTGCAGTCCAAATTTTGCACTAAACTAGTGAATTCCCCCTTTAAGCCAGAATTTGAGTAGGTTACGTTGCTTGGCTGGGTGGGATAGTGTGGTACAGAAGTGCTCATCTGTTTGGGTGCATGCCTCAAATCTTCCTGCAGAGTTTATAGAATTGCCCTGTGGGGAATACTGATGCATCACCTGCCAGCCATTGGTGTGGGCTCTAGCGCTGAACAGGGGCCAAGTAGGGGAACAGTGTGAGGAAAAAAAACTGGGGAGTGGGTGGGGGACAGGGAATTCTTAACTGCTCGTTCATTCTTTACATATTGTGGGGTCAGGGATCTTTAAGCTCCCACCTAAATTCCATATTTGAGATACAACCCCTCAGTGGTGATGTCAGGCAAATCCTGAGAATAAGACAAACCATCTGATAGTGGCAGAAGAATAGTCCTTCATCCTGGGTGACTACATGTTTGCAACACAGATTAAAAAAGCCTTGTTGCATGTAAACTTGCATCTTGGGGCAGGTGAATGCTCTCAGAAGGTTTGCATTTTGACCACAAAACAGACTGTGCTTCCTTCTGAGGAGTTGATCCCCCAGCTGTTGCCTGTTGAGCTCCACCTGTGTCAGAAGATTGGATAGTTTTATATAAAAAAAACAAAATTGAGGAAAATGGGATTTGTTTCTTCTGAGGGATTTTTTAAATCTCTTTTTGGAGGGTACCTTGTACCTAACCAATTTCTTCTGTAGAGTCAGTCATCTGTTCCTTACGTGGATGTTGTACCCAAACAGAGGAGAGAGGATCAGAGTAAAGGGATAAGAATACACATGAATAGGAAGCTTGACATCCCTTTTAGAGTGTTGCATTGTTTTCTTCTGTTTTATTTTTTTCCAATGTCCACTTTACATAATTGCTGGTGACACACTCAACAGGGAACAGAACAGTCTATGGCCAGAGATTTGGATCCTTCTAGAGCCATCTTCTACATATGTGCATTTCTGTCTGTTGCTGCTTCTGATGGTTCATCTTTTCTCCTTGCCTTCTTCCCCCACAGCTTGGATGTATTTTTCCGCTGGTTGTTCGACAAAAAATTCCTTGCTGAAGCTGCCGTACGATTTGAGTAAGTGGAGTTGAGCAGAAGGGCTTTGTTTACAGTGGGAGGCGGTTCTTGTTGGCGTCCAGAGGTTATGGGGACTCCCAGCTGCTGCCCTGCAAGGAGGGAGCACCCCTTGCAGCCTGCTCTTGCCGCATCTCCTCAGGTGCGTGTTCCTGCCGGACAACGGGGCTTTCTTTGTCAACTACGTTATCGCCTCTGCCTTCATCGGGAATGCCATGGACCTGCTGCGCATCCCTGGTTTGCTCATGTACATGATACGCCTCTGCCTGGCCCGCTCGGCGGCCGAGCGGAGGAACGTCAAACGAGTATGTAGCGGGGCTGAGGGACGGGTGGTGGCCTGCACCCAGCGAGGGGAGTGCTGCAATGGCGCCCTGCTGGGGCTCGCCTGGTGCTGTGTATAGAGCTGGGTGCGTTGCAGGTACCCCCTCAGCTCTCAGGGTCCTCCTGCTGATGGGTCTCCATTCTCTCCTGCAGCACCAGGCCTACGAGTTCCAGTTTGGGGCTGCTTACGCCTGGATGATGTGTGTCTTCACTGTAGTCATGACATACAGCATCACCTGCCCCATCATCGTCCCTTTTGGTAAGCGATACCCCTCTGCCTCCCTGTGCCAGAGTCGGAGGGGAGGCAAGAAGGCTGTTGTGGGACAGATATTCCCTCTCAGTCTAGCAAAGAGGCTGATGCCCCACTTGTCTGGCTTGCTTCTCCTTCTCCCAGGCCTCATGTACATGCTGCTTAAGCACTTGGTGGACCGCTACAACCTGTATTATGCTTATCTGCCTGCCAAGCTGGACAAGAAGATCCATTCAGGGGCTGTGAATCAGGTAGTGGCAGCCCCCATCCTCTGCCTCTTCTGGCTTCTCTTCTTCTCCACAGTGCGCGCAGGTGAGCACTGGGCTGGGATGCCCACCCTTAGCCTCCTACTGAGCCTTCCCTGGCCAGGCTCTGATCCTGGCAGCCTCCAGCCACAGAGCACGGTCACAGTCTTTTGACACTGCCACTTTGGTTTTCCTTTGCCCCAGGGTTCCTGGCCCCCACTTCCATGTTCACCTTTGTGGTCCTTGTGATCACCATTGTGATCTGCCTGTGTCACGTCTGCTTTGGGCACTTCAAATACCTCAGCGCTCACAACTACAAGGTGAGGCAGAATGGTTGGGTGCGGGACCCTTCTGCTTGGTAGCACAGCTCAACCACAAAGCAGCAGGGACTCTGAGGGGTCCCAGTCTGCTCTTCGGCAGAGCCCGTCAACCCTGACTTCACAGAGGAGATAGTCCTGAGACTGTCTCTGCTGCCTGGATATTGCTGAGGTGGGACAGCAAGTATGTTGCCCTGGCACTCTCAATTTCTCCTTTTCTCTCCAGATTGACCACACAGAAGTGGATGCCATGGACAACAGGCAGAATGGGAGACCTGCTACCAATCTGCCAGCTCCCAAATCAGCTGTGAGTCACTATCCCCACCTCTGTGCCCTGGCACACTCCTTGCCTGAGTTTGGAAAGGGGGAGGTAACTCCCTGTCTGAGTACCTCACTCCTCACTTCTCATTTTTCTGAGTCAGCACCTGGATCCTCCCAGTGAGGGTGGGAGGCAACTGTTGGGCACTGTGCCCCTCACCTGCTCTCGGTGAAGTGTAACCCCCACACACACACCTCTTTCCCGCTGCTCCTCAGATGCTGTGCATTTACTTTCCGTCTCTCTTTCGGCTGGGACAGTGAATCCAGCCGGGTCAGTGTCCCTTCTCATTCTGCATCTTTGCACGCTTGCACGCCAGCAGAGGCTGTCACCCACCAGGCTTGTCCTAGTGCCAACACAAAGGCATCTCCGTGGACATTGCCTTGAAGGCCATGGAAGTGCTTTGGGAACTCTTCTCTCCCCTGTCCAACGTTCTGAGACCCCCAGAGTCCGTTTTCAGAACTTCACCTTGGCTCAACTGGCTCACTCCAACTGCTTCCTTCCACAAGGTTTTTGTAGTGGGGATCTACACAGGGCTGCAGAGATGGGGTAAAGCATTCCTTTACCCCATCCTGCTTCCTCAGGAGAGCAGGGCTGGGGTGTGCACATGTAATCCAGGCTCCCTCCTAGGCTCCAAACACCTAAGAGCAGCAACATTTTGCCAAAAGGAGAATCCTTATAAGAGGCGGGCTTCAAAGACACATCTACTAACGAAAAAGAAAAAGTGCAGTCTTCCAGTTCACATGGGCGCCAAAGAGAAGCCCCATTCTTTCCCAGCCCAGATGCCCTGTCCCAGAATGCTGGGGTTTGAAACACATCCAGTGTTTCAGGGCCAAACCCCACTCTCAGACCTTTCCTGGTACATTCCATGGAGTCTGGACTCTTCCTTGCCCTCCCAGCGTATCCCCACGCTCAGCCTCATGCATGGTGCTTAGTGTGTTGTGCTCTGCTTCCTGGAGAAGTTCCCTAGACTGACGAGTGTTTCCGCTCTCTCCCTGCCCCTTGCCTGCCCCTGACAGAAGTACATCGCCCAAGTGCTGCAGGACTCCTCGCCAGAGGGCGAAGCAACAGAGTCGGAGGAGCAGGGATCGCAGGATGAGGAGCTCATCAACGCAGATGGCATGAATGACACAGATTTCCAGTCGTGTGAGGACAGCCTGATAGAGAATGAGATCCACCAGTAGGGACCTCGAAGGGCGGGAGGGGAAGGAGGCCCAGGAGCAGGGCAGGCTGTGCGCACGGAGACCTGGGAAGAGGCACCTGAGGGTGCTGGCTACTGCCCTCACCCTCCCGCCCCCAGGGCCGCTGCCTTCAGTGAGGGCAGGGGCCCTGCTGCAAGCTCTCCATCTCCCTGCCCCTCCACCCCTCTGCCAGCCCGGCTGCTCGGCAGGCATGCTCTTTACTAGCTACCTTCTTCAACGCATCCCTGACCCCAGACTCCCAGAGGCTGGGGAGGAGGGGGACCGTAACCCCCGCGGTGCTGCCCTGGACCTGCAGGGAGGAGGAAAGCTGGGTGCTTTGTGGGAAGGGGCATAAGGGGAACATTTGGGGTCTTCTGAGCAGGCAACTGTATCCCCTGTCTTTCTGGTGAGAAACACTAATAATTTATTAGATTTACAGGAAGGTGATAAATGAGCAACTTCAGTCAGTTTATTGGAAACCCACCCAGGGTGGGGTTGGCTTTTGTTGCACCTTCTCCCTGTGCCTGCGTGTGCCCTTTCTCAACTGCTTCCAGCATCCAGTTGGTGTGGCATCCCAGGAGCTGATCCAGGCCCAGGGGTAGTGACAGGCTTCCCCCTCACCACAGGGATGATGACGGTGACCCTGACTTTGTGGTCAAGGGTGGCATCACACCACGGAAGGGGCACTGGGTTGACATGAGCTAGATAGGCCCTCGCAGGGTGAGGGGTGCTGAGGGCATTTCTCATGAGCAGGAGGAGGCGCAGGCAGCCTCTCCCCCAGGTCCTGTTCCCTACTCCCCCAGGGCACAGGCAGGGGTTTGCAGCATCATTTAAAGTGGCATTTTTCTTTGCACATTTTACTCCCCTTTCAAACAAATCAACCTGACCCCCATGTGGTACTGCAGCCCCCCTTTTGCTGCCCTGTGTCTGCACAGCAGGGTCAGGCTTGGGGGTGGGGAGGCTGTGTGGGGGTCTCCTGGGTGCTAGGGAGAGGGGAGAAAGGGTCTCAGGCTACAGGCCCTCAACACCTTGCAAGATCAGCACTGCCTGGTTGCAATGAAGCCCCATGGGCTTCCTTCCCTGAGCTGCTACAGGGTCTTCCCCCAGCTGAGGTGGTGAGAGAGGAAGGGAGCCCTGGGACAGAGGGAGAGAGGGAGCAGCCCCTAGGAGCTGTCTCCAACCAAAACCACCGTCTTCAGGAGCATGAAAGCCTCATGGAACTGTGCTGACTATCTTCACCTGCCCTGACTGGTGTAGGCTCCCCTGCCACCACCCAGCCTGAGAGGGGGGTTGTTCCTCTCCTACCTCTTGCCCTTGCCCCCTCCCTGTTGATAGCTGTGTCCCAGAGGCAGGCAGGGAACAGGATGGGTGGGAGAGGTGACTGGAGCCTCTGGCACATGGAAGGACTGACCCTGTTTAAAGACACTTTGTGAGGTTGTTTCTGGTCAGTATCAGTTGCTCTCAATTGCTTCCCCCCTCCCCTTGTGTAAAATGTAAAGGAAAATAATAAATCCCTCTGCTATTTAGCTATATTTATTTCCCTCAAACCCTGCCACCATCCTGTTTGGTGCTCATTGCGGACACTATCACCCTCCCTTTGCCTGTCATCTGTGGGTGCTGTACCAGCTCCCTGGGCTGTACCCTGAGGGGCCAGGTGAAAGGGGACAGTCATTTACCTTTTCAATCACCCGTGCTGGCCCAGGAGCTCCAAGCACTTTAATCGACCAGAACAAGTGAATTGTCAGCCCTGCCCACCTCAGCTGCCAGGAGCAGAGGTCACATCTTACGGCTTTTCTCCCCTGTGCCTTCCACTAGAGGAAGGGAACCAGACCCACAGAGAGCAGGTGGGGGGCTGCTCCCAGGAGGACATAGCTGCCTTTCCTGTACAAGACCTCTATAGGAATCCCAGGCCTGGAGAAAAGGGTGGATGGAACAGAAGAGGTGTGGGTCTTCAGTGCATGGGGAGGGCAGGTCACACCAGCTTCCAGGGCTCGGCTGGGGCTGGAGCACACATGGGTGTGAAGGGGCACGGTGAGAGTCGCCCATCCCTTCCAGGTAGTGGCCAGGAATGAAATGAGCATGTGAGCTGAGAGTTCCCGGTCCACTCGCAGGCTGGGGCAGGGGGATGTTGATCCTGCTTCCCTTCTTCTCACACCCACCTGCTGCCCTTGCTCCTGGTCCAGCAGGTGGGCTGGGATGCTGTGGTCTCTGTAGGTACGGCCGTGCTCTGGGGCTGCCTCTGTGGCTGTCGGGGCCCTACCAACAGAGAGCTGTGTGTTCTGAGTGGCACTGTCTGTGTAGAGATGTGTATAATACCCTGTATATATTTGTGTACAAAAGAAAAAAGGAAAAAAAGGAGCTATTGTTTGTGCAGTCTTTTCTTTGTGGAGTGGGTTGGGGGCTGGGACCTGGGAAGAGAGGACCCCAGCTGCTGCAGGGCTGCAGGAGCATGCGTGCTGCAAAAGGAGGGGTGGGGAGTAGTGTGAGCCCAAGCCCTGCCCTGCTGCCAGCAACTCAGCCATGGCTCACAGGCTCTCGCAGCATGAATGGCTTTCCCTCTGATTTGCAGAGGTATCGGGGACTTTGCTCCTCAGAGCAGGTAGATGGGGAGCTTCGTGCATTGAGGCTGCAATGGGAGAAGATGGTTTGGGAATGATGTGGTAGGGGAGTTTCAATGGTAGCCTCACGCCACATGTCAGCCCACCCGTACTCTTCCAGTAGCAAGTTACATAGCCACTCCTGCAATATCTGTTCCAAACCCGGACACCAGGTTTGGGGGGACAGCTACAGCCTTTGGGAAAGCGTGAGGGGTGCTAGACTCCTGGAGCACAGAGCAGCACTTCCCCAAAACACGATGCTGCTCATATGTCAGCTGCGCCCTGAGTGCTGGGACAGGCAGCAAGCAGCCAGCCCCCAGGCTGCTCCCTGCTGCTCTCTGTGCAGGCTGGATCTGGCGTGCTTCCCAGAGCCTGCTGCATGCTGTGCTCCTTAGCTGTGCACAGTGGCCGTTGCTTGGAGGATGGCACAATGGAGAGGCGAGGCCTGGTGGGGGCTGCCGAGAGACGGACAAGTGACCCCAGCTCCACCCCCGCCTCACTGTGATCGGGCTTTGAGTGCCAGCAGTACCGGCAGGGGTTTCTTTCCTCTCCTGCCCACAGCCAAAGGACAGGGAAAGAGGCAATGCCAGAGAACAAAACACTGAAGACAAAAAGAAGAACTGTGCCTGCTACCAAGTCCCTGCAGCCAAAGGAAAGCTTGAGGGAAGGAAACAAGGAAACTGCAGAGAGATTTTGCAGGTGTTTTAGGGAAACGGTTTCCAAGCGTAGGGGGAAGGACATGGGACAGCCTTTGTGACAGGATTATTGAGGAGCTGTTCCTGCCCCAGGAGATGGATCTGTGAAAGCAGCTTTGGAGGCCACTGAAGGGTAATAAGGCAGGAGCTGAACAGGACAAGAGCGTCGCAAGGATGGGCACGAACCCAAAGCAGGAACAAGCCCTGGCCCTACAGGCCTCTTGCTCTTTGAAAGCACAGTGCTGCCTGCAGTTCTGTACACAGCTAATGTCCCCCTTCCGCAGGGACCCCCTTATGCTTCCAGCCTGTGGCAAGCCTGGCTGGGAAAAAGATGGAGCAGCCCTTGCAACAACCCAGAGCAGGACACCCCAAGGCCGCCTCTGCACTAGGATGGAAACAAGCAGAACAAGCTGCCTGTAACAGAGACCCCTGTATAGGGACAGGGCAGCTCTAGTGGGTGCTGGCCAGGACCGGACTGGTCCCTTGTGTGTGCAGCAGCAGGACCACAGCTGGTTCTAAATGTTTGGGTTGCCCTTCCCTCAGGCAAGGGACGTGGCTCCTGGCCCCACATGCAACCTGCTCCCTGCTTAGGAAGGATTCACCCCCTGGGGCAAGGTGGGGTGAGGTAGAAAGCAAGTGCCCTGTGAGGCCTGGGCTCCGGCAGGCTCGATGCCAGCTGCTGCAGTGAGTCTGTATGGGCACAGCCTCCCCAGCTGCAAACAGGCACTGGGGAAGGAGAGGGAGCTCCAGGGCTGCTGACACCCACTAGGTTCACCCTGTTCAGCCCTGGCACCAAAAGAGTGACAGTACAGAGCCTCTTTCCTGGGATGGGGCTGGCTTGAGCTGAGCTGCTCATGCCAGGCCAGACCGTGTCAGATACGCTGGGCTAAGCCATACCAGACCAAGCTGTGCCAATCCATGCCACACAGGGCTCCACCATATGGTGCCAAGCCCCGTGTGGCCATGCCCGCTGCTAACAGCACCACCCAGCATAGCTGCACCGTGAGTCACGGAGGGCACGCAGGGGCAGCCCCGGTGTGGCTGTGGAAAACCCCAGCGCAGTGGGACCTGCCCGGAGAGAGCCCTGCTGGCACCCAGCAGCGAGGGGCTGCCGGTGGTGGGGAGGTGGCAGCCAGGGCACGCAGGGAGCCTGGGGCAGCTGGTGGTGGCGTTGTTACAGGGACCGCCTGAACCACTGATTGAGGTGGTGCGGGCACAGTCCCCGTAGGCATGAGGGAAGGGAGAAGGGACACAACAGTCTGGGATATCCGGTGGGACCACCGTACTCAGCCGCGGCACCAGAAGGTTAATAAGTCCTGGGGACAAAGTGCAGTACACAGCTTCACCCAGCGACGTTGGGGTGCCGGCAGTGTGGAGCAGTCACCCTCAAATCCATTCCTAGGGGAAAGTTGCTTCCTCTTTCCCTTCCAGCCCCGGTTTTCGTGCGGGCCCAACCCTTTCCTCAGAACAATGGTGGAAGGAGCACGCCCATCCCGGCGGTACTCCTCCATCCCTGGCAGCTGGGAGAGGGTGACAACAGGCAGAACCTCACCATCAGCCTGGATCAATAATCCCCTCCCAGTGCCTGTAAGCTGTCACTGCTCCTTTAATTCCCCCTCCCACTGCCCTCCCGGCTTTGCTCGTACATCCTGCCCGCCGAAACTCCACCTTCCGCGGGGCTGTACTGAGCCGGGCTGGGCTGGGCCGGGCCGAGCCGAAGCGGGCAGGGCGGTGGCGGCAGCAGCTTCCGTAAGTCCATCCCCCCCATCCTCACCCTTGTCCGACCCCCAGCTTGGGGTTAAGCACCGGGGGGGAGCCCGCCGCCGGGCGGGCAGGGCTTCGGGTCCGTCCGTCTCCCCCTCCCCGGCTGCTTCCTCTGTTTTCTAAGCTTATCTAGGCATGCCTACCCCTCCCATCCCCTTTCAGTCTGCGGTGGTTTTTGCATTAGGTAACGCATCCGCAGGGACCCAGAGGCTTCCCAGTCCGGGCGGCGAGCAAACTGAATACCGCAGCCTCGCGGGATGCGCTATAGACCCCAAAGCCGAGCCCGCATCCCGTCAAAGGGATGCGGTAGCATAAAGGGTAGCCTGTGGGAATCGAGGATTTTTGTCATCTGGAAGGCTGGAAAGGGCCTGAGAGCTGCTTGAGCATTGTGGGATGCCACGGGCGGCTATGACGCCTTGCCCCGAGCTGAGTATGCGGCAGGATACCGTGTGTCAGGGCTGGCTTTGAGGAAGGGAACTCCCCACTTCCGTTGATTTGCAAGAGCAGCTGGCAAACCAGAGGTCTGCAAAGATTTTTGGCTGGACTTCAACAGTGATGCTGCCCAAGGGTTTTGCAGTATGCGCTAAAGTGCACAAGGTGTCGGGGACCCCGCAGGAACCAGTGTGTCTTTTCACTCCCACCTGGGAGGGATCAGAGGGAGTAGCCTCCAGTACTGGGAAGCATCATATTGTAGTGGGATGTCACCTGTGGTGGAAAACTGCCCTGGGGGCTTGGCTTGTCTCATCACACCCCTTCCTCCTCAGTGGAGGACCTGCACTGTCTGTCAGCATAAGCCTGGGGAGGTGTCAGTAGCTGACCCCATTGCTTTGAAGACCCATGTGGTTCCTGTCCCATTCTGGGGTCTGAAATGCTTTCCTTTGCTCTGCGCCTGCGTGACCTCCGTCTGCCACCGAGCACAGCCTTCCCGAGTATTTTGAGCCACAGAGCTAAGAATAGCTCGTACGGTGCCCGTGTCTGCACAGAGCTCCCCATGTCCGCAGCCATGTCCCGTGCTGGTAGGTAGGGTGGGAAAGGGTGCAGGGAACCTCTGCCAGGGGCTATGGGTCGGGGAAGTTCCCTGGCCACTGGCAGGTTGTGGTGTAAGTGCCGGGGAGGTGGTGAGGTGGGATCTGGAGGCAGTGTGGGCAGCTGTACTTGGGATCCCTCCTCCCTCAGGGTCCCTCTGTTCTGGGAAGTGTCTGGGACTGGAGAAGCCATCCTGCCAGCTCTGCAGGCACCGAGTGCCTTGCCAGTGGGAGAGACTGCCAGGGTGCGGCTGTGGGGCAGGAGTTGTAGGAGGAGCTCCATAGATTTGGGACCATCATAGAGGAGAGAAGGGCTGGCGCTTCCCTGGAGAAGGGTAGTGGGTTTAGAGCATCCCAGAGCAGGCAGAGTGATGGGGAAGAGTAAATTTTTTCTTCTGAAAAGCTTCTGGCTAGGACAGCCACATGGGTTAGCAGCCAAGTTTATGCCCTATGCATGTGCCAGGAGCTTGCACCCTATTCACTGTTGCCTGCCTTCCCTTTAGCTGTCCCAGCAGTTCAGGACAAGGAAAGCCGCCTCTTTGGAGCCAGGCTGCGCCCTGCTCCCCTGGGATAGGGTACTGGGGACGGAGTGGGCCAGCACTGGCATTCGAATTTGCTGCTCTGAGTGGGTTGCTGGCTCCTGGCTTATTTACCCAAGGACTACACCACTTTCTCACATGGAGAAACCTCTGAAGTGTTTGGCACCAGCCAGCCAAGCAGGAGCTGAGATTGCTGGGGAGTGGGGCAGGACGAGCCGCAGATGCCAGTGGGCTGGGGGCGGTGGCACCTGCCCCATGGCCCCGCTGCAGGTGACACTGCTTGCATGGAGGCTTGGACCAGACGGTGTCAGAGGCCCCTTCCAGCCTGGGCGGTGCTGTGGGTGTGCGTGCCGCCTGCTGCCATGGTGCCTGGACAGGGCTGAGGGCAGCTGGACTCCGGGCAGGGAGCCGGGGCTTGCCCGGCGCAGCGGGCGCGGTGGGGCAGGGCTGCGCGACCAGACATGCCTGGCAGCTGTGTCAAGCTGGTTCGAAGCTCCCGGCCGAGAGCTGCTGGTCAAAGCCCCGGCAGGATGGCCAGAGCAGGGAGAGGTGCGGGATGGGAGCTCTGCGGTGTCTGTCCTGCCCCGCTCTCCTGGTGCCGGGGTGCCCCGCTGAACTCCGCAATCCCTTCCCGGTGTCTCCCAGCAGGCTGCTCCTCTGGCGGTCGACGAGCCTTGAGTCATCCTCCCTGTGTGTGAGTGTGTGTGTGCCGTCCCGCCTCTTCCTTCCCTGTCCTTCTCTGGCCCCATAGCTGGAACTATCTGCGCCCCGCTGGGCTCCTCCCTACCCGGCCCTATTGACTCAGTGCTCAGGCAGCCGGGCCGGCTTTCGGAGAAGAGGGAAAAGGAGAGGGAGAGGCCCCTGGGGGTGGGAGAAGCTGCGGGCGGCCGCTGAAGCCCTCCCGGCCGAGGCGGGCGAGGAGGAGCCGGGACGAAGGAAGAAGCCGGAAAGCTGCGCCGGGAGGAGAGGCTGACGAGGTTGGAAAGCGTCTGAAATTCCTCCGGGCTCAGCCTTTTGGCATAGCGGGGACAGGACAGGACAGGACCCATGTCTTAGGTGCTGGGGGGCTGCCTCCTCCCAGCCCGCCCTCAATGCCGCTTTGCCCCCTTGGTGTTCCCTAAAGACAGCAGGGCTGAAGCAGCCAGGCTGGAGGACAGAACGGGGCTGCTGCTGGGGATGGGCTCTGGGAGGTTCCCCGGTGTGTGTGCCCACCCCGGGGTGCCCTGTGTGTCACTCGGCTCTCTGCGCCAGGCCAGTGCTGCTGGAGAAGGTCCCTGCTGTGGGAGTGGTGGGGAACGGGGGATGCAGCCTCCAAGCCTGGCTCGGTGGGATGGCTGATATCCCCAGGGGAGAGCAAGGTAGCGGGCCCTGCCTCAGCGAGGCCGTGCCTGTTCTGTTGCAGGAAGAGGAGCGGAAGGTAGCGGTGCTGGTGCCGAGCTATGATGCCCTTTGGCGGGATGGCTGCTCGTGTGCAGAGAGACCGCCTGAGAGCCGAGGGGCTTGGCCAGCACAACAACGCCATCAAGTACCTCAACCAGGACTATGAGGCCCTCAAGCAGCAGTGCATTGAGAGTGGCACCCTCTTCAGGGATCCCCAGTTCCCAGCTGGCCCGTCTGCCCTTGGATTCAAGGAGCTGGGGCCACACTCCAGCAAGACGCGGGGAGTGGAGTGGAAGCGTCCGTCGGTGAGTGCTGGGCTTGCTTCTTCTGCAGGGCTGGCATCCTTCCCTGCACATCTGCACTGATGTGGTGTGCTGAGCTGCAGACTGGCCCTTGCTGGCACCCCTCAGGGCTCCAAGTCCCTGAAGTGCTGCAGAGCCACTTTCCCAAGGGCCCAGGGCCGTTCCCCATGAGTGTCTGCTCAGAAAAGCATTGTGTCTAGCAGGCACTGCTTCCTTTGGGCAGCAGACTGTGGGCTTCAAAACAGGTGGGTTGTGTTGTTGCTTCTAGGTGTCATGGCATGGATGTGTCACCCTCAGTAGCTGGGGCTTTTGAGAGTGCATATCCCCTGGTGGCATGAGGGCAAGGGGAATGTCATCCAGCCTTGTGCTCCGATGGGTACAGCAGATCTTGCCTTGCCTTACCGTGATGGCCTTGGGTTGCAGTCAGGCAGCCTTCCCTAGCAGAGGGCAGGTGGGATACATCTCACAGGGACCATGTACCATTTCTCTCGAGTCAGAGCTGCAGTGGGTGCCAGCCCTGCTAAAGCCCAGGCCCTGCCAAGATCCAGCATCAGCATCTGATTCTGTCCTTCTGCAGGAATTAGTGGATGACCCTCAGTTCATCGTTGGCGGTGCCACCCGGACGGACATCTGCCAGGGGGCTCTGGGTGAGTGTTGGAGCTTTGTCCCTGGACCTTGGTCCAGGCAGTAGTGACTGGGGAGGGTTGGGTGGCCCTTTCCATTCAGTGAGGAGGAAACTGCAAGTCAGGGGGCATCCTGTGCCTCCTGGTAGCTCTAGGTTAAAGCTCCACAAAAATGAGTTGATGTGCGCACAGCTTGACCATGCTGAGATCAGAGGAGATTCTGGGTGCATCCATGCCTCACACATGCTGACAGCAATGCCAGGAGCTGCTCCAAAGAGCTCCCTGCTTTGGTAAATGGTGAGGGATGGCAGCTGCACAACAATAACACACTGAGGTGGTGGTGGTGACAAAATGCTTGCGAATGGATGTCGTGTGGCTGAAGGGTATTGAGAGGTGTACAAGTGATGATTTGTCTTTTCTCCAGGGGTGTCTCCCAAGGAGAGGGCACTGAGGCAAGGAGAGAAGTGTGAATGGGCTGGGTAGGATAGGAGAGTTGAACCACAACTGGGATTTTGTGGTCATCAGAAACAGATCTTGGTACCACAGACAGTGTTGTCCTGACTGGGAGCAAGTAGGGCACTTGATTTGGAGTACTGTATACCTTAGCCCATTTAACATGCTGTTTTCAGGGCTGACTACATTTAATATATCCAGTAATTAGGACAAACTTGAGGTGGCAACTGGAGTGCATAACAGCTCAAAGCACTGTGGTAGTGTTCACTCCGTCATTAAAAACTCAGAAATGGCATTTTGTCAAACCACAGCCCAGTTACAGGTTATCCAGGCTCAAGGCTAAGGTGTGAAAGGCTTCAAAGGCAAAAGAGAAAAGAGAATCAAGTCAAAGAATTTAAAGCCCATTTCTGGCCTGGAGCAGCACTTGTGGTTAAGATCACTCAGAAGGAAAAGTGCAGTGGCATTGCTTGCAAATTGAGAAGCTGGGGCAGCAGCATGAAACCCCCATAGCTTGCTTGCTAAAATGGCTTTTTACATGCAAAGTGTAATTCTGCTGCAGAACTCGCTGTCTGAGATATGGAGGGCAGTCATATGAATGAGCTCCTGGAGGGTCCAGATAAATGGCTGCAGGAGGGGGCTGTTGGTGCTGACTGTGTGTGGTGGTCTGGACACAGGCTCCAGGTGAGGGAGGAACGTTCCCTGTTGCCTTGAGCTAATACTTCTCTCTGTGGGCAGGCTGAGCAAGCCTGGATCCCTGAGTTCTGTTTGCTGGACCTTCTCTGGTTTTTCTGTGGACTTTTTGAGCTGGGCAGCCCCAAACATTTGCAAGGAGAGCACACCATGGGCTCCTAAACATCCATCACCTACCCTCCCAGCTAGGGAGGTGATGGGTACTCATACCAGCTTCCTCTCCTTCCCCAGGTGACTGCTGGCTGCTGGCTGCCATTGGCTCCCTCACGCTCAACGAGGAGCTCCTGCACCGCGTGGTGCCCCATGGACAGAGCTTCCAGGAGGACTATGCTGGCATTTTTCACTTCCAGGTGGGCTGGGAGCTTTTGGCCCTCCAGAGCTGGTGGGCTGTGGCAGAAGCGAGGGTGGTGAGGCCATCCCTCTGGGGCAGGGATGAGCTGGCCATGTGAAACTCTGAGCTCACCCCACTCTCTCCTCACCCCCCAGATCTGGCAGTTCGGTGAGTGGGTGGACGTGGTGGTGGATGACCAGCTGCCCACCAAGGATGGGGAGCTTCTGTTTGTCCACTCGGCGGAGTGCACCGAGTTCTGGAGTGCTCTGCTGGAGAAGGCCTATGCCAAGTGGGTATCCCGTGGTGGCCATGCATGGGGTAGGGCACCTCACTGTGCGGGCTGGAGGGAAGGGAGTCTCCTCTCCTCTGTGGCTGGCCCTGCTTGTGCCGGGTGGCAGGGCAGCGGCAGAGCGCTGACTCCTCGTCTCCCCCCGCGCCCCTCAGGCTGAACGGCTGCTACGAGTCGCTCTCGGGGGGCAGCACCACCGAGGGCTTCGAGGACTTCACGGGCGGCGTGGCAGAGATGTACGACCTGAAGCGGCCGCCACGCAACATGGCCCACATCATCCGCAAGGCGCTGGAGAGGGGCTCCCTGCTGGGCTGCTCCATCGACGTAAGTGATGTGCCCGCACGAGCCGGGGCT
This sequence comes from Urocynchramus pylzowi, assembly GCA_013397555.1. Taxonomy (NCBI): domain Eukaryota; kingdom Metazoa; phylum Chordata; class Aves; order Passeriformes; family Fringillidae; genus Urocynchramus; species Urocynchramus pylzowi. The sequence goes on along the minus strand of VZRH01008423.1, from coordinate 258,172 downwards.
CTGCCTCGGCGCTGGCCTAAGGGAGGCCTCACAGCCGAGGCTGTATCAGCAGTCCCCTCACTGGGATGCTCGAAGGTTACTTCTTTGCCCTCTTACCACAGCACCCTTTCCAGAGCCACTGTGGCAGCCCTGCGGCACAACACGAGGCTCCTTCGGATGGAGCGGGATTGTTCATCTCAAGGGCGGGACAAGGCACTGCCTATAACTCTGGCTATGTTTTGCATCAGCAAATTACCTGCAGCAGGGTTTTTAAATTCTGAAGTTTGGGTGGTTCCTTGATGGATCTTCAGGGTCCTCAGCTACAGAAACTGTCTTTAAATTGTCCACAACCAGCAGCCTTTGAGGACAGGGAGCTGCTACCTGCTACTTCTCTTGGCTGGAGCAGTGCAAAGCAAGGAGAATTCTCCACACAGTGTAGGGAAGGGGTAGGGATAAGACTACACGAATTCAGTCCTATTGACTTGAGCATTACGCGTTCTCCTCAGATCACAAGCGCCTTTGATATGGAAGCAGTGACCTTCAAGAAGCTGGTGAAGGGCCACGCCTATTCTGTCACAGCCTTCAGAGATGTGAGTCACCTAGATTAGACTTTAATAGCAATAGCAGCCTGGCCAGTGGCATGGGCTCCACCTCCTGTGTCTGGTGTCTGGCAGGTGAACTACCGGGGTCAGCAGGAACAACTCATCCGCATCAGGAACCCCTGGGGTCAGGTGGAGTGGACTGGAGCCTGGAGCGATGGGTAAGCAGGACAGAAAGGATGGCAGTCTCGCTCTGCCAGGCCAGCAGGCGCTGTGCACGCAGCAGTCAAGCACAGGGCAGTGCTGAGGGGAAGCTCACAGTGTGCAGAGCCCTTCGATCAGAAAGAGAGGAGTTGAGGGCCAGCTCTGAATTGCTCTCAGGAGTCCTTATCTAATTGTCTCTCTCCTGCTATTCCAGTTCCTCTGAGTGGAACAACATTGACCCTGACGAGAGGGAAGAGCTGCAGCTGAAGATGGAGGATGGAGAGTTCTGGTGAGTGCTGGAGCAAAGTGCTGCTCTACTTCAGCAGCCGGTCCGGGAAGGAGCAGAGGAGCCGGGGAGAGATCCTGCAGTCATGCTTCACCTGAAGCGCATGACCTGCCTTTATGAGCTGGCTTCCCAGCACTGGAGAGCTTGCCAGCATTTTCTCATCTGATCTAGTTAATAATTTTCCGCCCTTGAAGGAAATTCAGGCCAACTAAATGCAAAATAAACATCTAGGAAGAGTAAACATCACTTCTTACTCAAACCCAGCATGAGGCTTTAAATAAGCTATAACTGTTTCGGGCAAAAGATTTTACTATTACTTAATTCTCCTAAAATGTTAGCTGGGTCCAGAGCTACTTGCGCTCTCCTCCCTCCCCACAGCAGTGCCCTGGCCTGAGCCCCTGCTTGCCTCCCACAGGATGTCTTTCCGGGACTTCATGAGGGAGTTCTCCAGGCTCGAGATCTGCAACCTGACCCCCGATGCCCTGACCAAGGACGAGCTCAGCAGATGGCACACACAGGTGTTCGAGGGCACGTGGCGCCGGGGGAGCACTGCCGGGGGCTGCCGGAATCACCCAGGTACCTCAGGCCTCCACATCTGTGCTCCTGGCAGCTTGATAAAACCAACCCGGTGTCTCACCCGTACATCCCCTCCCTGCCAGCCACGTTCTGGATCAACCCCCAGTTTAAGATCAAGTTGCTGGAAGAAGATGATGACCCTGGGGATGATGAGGTGGCCTGCAGCTTCCTGGTGGCTCTGATGCAGAAGCACCGGCGGCGGGAGCGGCGGGTGGGAGGCGACATGCACACCATCGGCTTTGCTGTCTATGAGGTAACCCCTGCCCACCCCGAGGCTTCTTCCGTGGGACAGGCTCAGCCCTGCCAGTCCCACCTCAACCCCAGTCCTCAAGAAAATCTTTTCCACCAGCTTTGGCCAGCTGTGGGCTAATGTCCCCCATCCTGTGCTCCCTGCATCTGTAAGGGATGGGGCAGGTACTGGGATTCTGATTTCTTCCCCTTTTCCCTCCTATCTGCAGGTTCCTGAGGAGGTACGTCCTGAGCTGTCAGAGCCTACCCCATCTTGGAGGGAAGCACAAGACTGGGCAAAAATGGGTTGATGCATCCGGTGGCATGGGAGCTCCTAGCACTGGCTATGGCTAGGGTGCCAGTGGGAGCTGGGCACCACCATGTGGGAGGGAGGGATGGCTCCTACTGGATGGGCAGGGCAGGGCTGTCCTACCTGATGGGGCTGGCGCTGGTCCCACCACTCCCTGTGGGTGCTTCCCATTGTGGTCCACAAGCACATTGCTTTCCCCAGGCCCAGGGCATGCAGAACGTGCACTTGAAGAAGGACTTCTTCCTGCGAAACCAGTCCCGGGCACGGTCCGAGACCTTCATCAACCTGCGGGAGGTGAGCAACCAGATCCGGCTGCCCCCCGGCGAGTACATCGTGGTGCCCTCCACCTTCGAGCCGCACAAGGAGGCCGACTTCGTCCTGCGGGTCTTCACCGAGAAGCAGTCGGACACGGCGTGAGTCCCGGCCTGGCAGGGACAGCCCGTGCCTGTGAGCCCTGGGATGTTCCCCACCGCGGGCAGCCTGCTGCCTGGGCACCCTGCTGCCTGGGCACCCTGCTCATCACTTTGTTTTCCCCTTTCTGCCCCAGGGAGCTGGATGAGGAGATCTCGGCGGATCTGGCAGATGAGGTAGGAGCCGCCACTTTGGATCGGCTAGTGCTGAGGCTCTGGCACTTGGGAGGGGGAGCTACAGGCAGGGGGTGGCTCTCTGGGTCTGGGATGTCAGTGTGGAGAGGGGCTGGCAAGGCTGGGGTGATGGGGATCTGGGAATTGCCAAAGATGAGAAGAACAAAGAAGAGCTTCCTTTCCAGTTGGCGTTCATTGAGCCTGGAAGGCAGGGCAGAGCCTGGGTTTGACCACTAACCTCTTCTTTCTGGTTTGCATCACCCCAGGAGGAAATCACTGAGGATGACATAGAGGACAGCTTCAAGAACATGTTCCAGCAGCTGGCAGGGGAGGTGGGTATGGCTGTGCCAAGCTCTGGAAAGCCCTCTGGGGAGGGGAGGGGACAGGACCGAACCCCTGGCCATGGGAGTTCCAGCCCACCCCATGCTCGCTCTGTCCCGTCCTGCAGACAACTCCATCTTTGCTGTGGCTCAGCCCAGCTGCCCACAGGGAGGGTGTGCTGACAGGGGCAGATTTGGGGAAGAGCATCCAACCGTGACCAAAACGCTTCTGAGTGTACAAGAAACCTAATGGCATCCTCATGTTTAATGACTAAGGCAGAGATGTTTAGGCAGGAGGGGACAATGGCCACAAGTGGGGTGGAGAGCAGGCAAGGGGTGATGCTAACTCTGCTTCTGCTCCAGGACATGGAAATCAGCGTCTTTGAGCTTCGGACTATTCTGAACAGAGTCATCTCCAGACGTAAGCACGACTCTTCCTGCCCCTTGCTCCGAGCCCAGGCTTGCTCAGCAGGTTGGGGTTTGGTGCATGTGCTCAACCTCCTCCTTTCTCCTCAGACAAAGATCTGAAAACGGATGGGTTCAGCCTGGACTCCTGCCGCAACATGGTCAACCTGATGGATGTATCCTCTTGGTGCTGTGGGCCAGGGCTGGTTTTCGTGTGCTCAGCCTGCGAGACACGAGACTTGTCTCTTGGAGCTGGGGCTTGGCTCTCCCGCAGTGCTGAAGCTCTTTAACTGGGGGAAGAAAGGAAGGGCTCCTTACGGCTTCAGGGCCACCTGCCCTACACTCTTTGACTTCAGCAGCAGGTTTTTTGGCAAGGGCCATCACTTCCCCTGCTTGCTTGGGCCCTGGCTCTGCCACCAAAAGCCCAGCACGGTCCCACCCCATGCCTTCTACTTTCACCTCCAGCAGGAGTTTCCTGTGTTTCACTTTCCACGGGCTCCCTAGCCTGATGTGCTGTTGTGCCATCCAGGTTTTGAGGCACTCCTCAAAGGGAACAAGGTCTATTGGGTTTCTTTCCTTCAAACCATCCTGTTCAACTGTTGTGGAGGAGTCAAGTGACAGGAGCCATGGCCAGTGTCCTGCTTGTACAGGGACATGCAGCTGGGGGGTCAGGCAAGGAGCACCTCTGAGCCCCTCTCCAGCCTGGCCCTACAACATTCCTTTTTGCTGCAGGCCAGCCCAGCTTTGGTCCAAGGACAGCACAGCAGTGCTGCTGTCCTACTGCAGCAGCACAGCTGCTCCCAGGGAGAGGCATGGCTGCTAGTTCAAGTGTTACCCTGTCCTTGCTGGGTTGCAGGCTCTTATTTTGTTGATGCTGCCGGACAGAGGGGAAGGTTGGGGGGAAAATTGGGCAGGCCAGGTGTGTCCAGGCTTTTCTCACCTCCTGTGGCTGGGATCTGGTAGCTTTGCCTTTGTACCCCCGCCCCTTTCCTGGCTGCTTTGACCTCCTTGACCCTCTGCTCCCCAGAAAGACGGCAGTGCCCGCCTTGGGCTGGTGGAGTTCCAGATCCTGTGGAACAAGATCCGGAGCTGGCTGGTGAGGAGGAGAGGGGGCAGGGTGCACTGCACAGGGGTAGCACCCCTCCTGAGGCAGCAAGGAGAGGGGGCAGCCAGCCTGGAGGCCAGAGAGCCTTCCCTTCATGTCCTCTGTGATGTTTTTGCAGACGATCTTCCGCCAGTATGACCTGGATAAGTCGGGCACCATGAGCTCCTACGAGATGCGCATGGCTCTAGAGTCAGCCGGTAGGTCTGGAGAGGGATGGGACTGGGCTGGAGGCTGGGGAGGGGGCTCCTGCTGTCACAGCCCTGCCCTCAGTAGCAGGAGAAGAGTGTAACCAGCCTATATTGCATGCTTGAAGCCAAAGGGTTGTAGTGAGATGTGGCCCCTGTATGCACTAGGCTTTCTGTATCACAGCTGTGCCAAGTGCTGGAGCCTCAGAGTTAGGGATGCACGCAAGATGGTCCCAGCCTCTGTCCTCCTCTGACCTGCAGAATCCCATCCTGGCACAGCAGAGGCCTGGGGTGGATCAGTGAGCTAACTAGTCATATGTGGCTGCAGGGAGAGCATCCCCTCTTCCTATTGAGGCTGGACACAGTGCCCTTCCTTGGGTGGGTTGGTGGACCCTTTGTGTGGGTGCATGGACTTTCACAACTACACCTTGCCCTCCTGCCTCCCTGGGGAGCTGACTGCTCTCTGCCTTGCAGGTTTCAAGCTGAACAACAAGCTGCATCAGGTGGTGGTGGCACGATATGCAGACAGTGACATGGGTGTGGACTTTGACAACTTTGTCTGCTGCCTCCTGAAGCTGGAGACCATGTTCAGTGAGTGATGGCCCTGGGGCAGGGAGGGCAGGAGCAGAGAGATGTGTTGCTCACTTTGCTCGTGTCCCCCCTGCAGGGTTCTTCCGTAGCATGGACTCTGAAGGCACTGGCACTGCTGTCATGAACCTTTCTGAGGTGAGAGTTCAGCCCGGGGAAAGTTGGGGTGGGAAATGGGGGGGGCACAGCATTAGGGTGAATGGGGCACCTGGGGTGGCTGGTAGAAAGCTCTCCAGCCCCCTGGGTAGGGAAAGAACCCATAAAAGATCAAGGTGAGTAAATGGGACTGCTGCAGGCTCTGTGTTTCGTGGAGGGCTGCTAAAATTGACTCATGAGGACTCAGGCCAAAAATGCACCCTGCTCATCCCTTCTCCCTCTCCTTCCCAGTGGCTGCTGCTGACGATGTGTGGCTAGGAGTTACAACAGATCTGCTGCAGCTGGGACACCCCAATGGGCCAGGCCCACTCCAAGTGCCTCCCCTTGGATCTATGGATACAGGATACTCTTCCCCCCTTGCTCCATCCCACGCTGAGCCACCAGCCCTGCCTCCCAGCAAGCCTCACACCATCTTCTCCAGTGGACCAGGGGTCAAGGCAGGCGGGGGATTCCCTTCTCCTCTTCTGGGCTGGGCTTCTTTCCACATCCCCTTGCTCCCTCTCCCCCCAGAAGAGGAGGAGGGCGAGCAGCACGGGGTACCTGTGAGTCCCTGCATGGTGGCAGGCCGGGGGCCAGCTGCAGAGCAGGGAGGGGCAGCTGCTGGGCCGTGAGGGGGAGGACGCTGGTCTCGCTTGCTCTAGGGCTGACCCACCCCTCCGGCACACCTTGCCTGTCTCTGCACCCACACCTGGGAGCATCAGCACATATTGCCTTGCTCAGGCAGCAGGTTCCTAAGGGACCCTGAGTGGCCTTCTGGAAGGAGGAATGGCCACACTCGGTATCATGAAGCCCTTGCACCGTGCTCATCACCACTAAGCGCGACCAAAGCGTGGAGCCTGCTGGCTCTTTTCTGCGTGGCCTTCAACACATCGCTTCCACCTCCGTGCCCCTGCCTAAGCCCACCACTGGGTCAAGCTCTACAACTCAAGCACTGAATGTTCTGGGGCTCCTCCATCATGTGAACACATGCAACCCTGCATTGCAGCACTGAAGCTCCTCTTGCCCCCGCAGGCACAGCTATGCCATCACTGTCACAGCAGCCTGGCCTCCCCTCCCATCCCTGGCAGCTCCTGGGACACCTGCTGCCCTTGGTCATGGCCCACAGCAGGGCTGAAGGGTACAGCATCCAAGAGGCAATGCCTTCCTCCAGAGAGCAGGGGGTGGTGGTTTATGGGGGTCTTCAGCACAAAGTTGGTTTTTTTCTCCCAGTCCCCCATCCTCCCATACTGTAACGCTCTCCTCTTATCTTGGGCTCCTCTGCCCAGAGCAGATGAACTCCCGTGCCAACGTATTTGCACTCCTCTGTGCTACTCCATTCCCCTCCCCTTCTTCTGGGGCAATGGGGCGGCTCCAGCCTGGCAGTGGGTGAGGGCTGTGCTCTGCCCTGCAGAGGCAGGCAGGCAGTTTGCTCCCCCAGACCCCTGTTGTCACTGGAGGGTGCACCTGCAGCAATAACCACTGCTGCCTGCCCGGCAGCTCTGCTTCCTCACCCTGCTCACTGTGCTCTCCAGGAATAAACAGATCTGTTAGACCTGTGCTCTGGGGGTGTCTTGGGGTCTGCCTCCTCCCTCTGCTCACCGTGGGCTGGTGCAGAGCCAAGCCCAGCTCACGCTGCTTGCCCAGCCTGGGGTACAGGTGGAGCAGCCCCATCAGGGCAGGTCTTGCTGTGGGGCTGGAGACATCCACGTTCCCTAGGACTTTATAAAGCTTGCCTCTTCCTGTGCACGGGTGTCTCAAAATTTACACATGGGGCAGCACCACTTAAGAGAGAGGGAAGGGAGCACTGCTCTTCAGGAAAGATGTCTAGTGGAGACTGGGGAGAGGAAAGAGGATAGGATGGAGTTAACTATGGAGCTGGTGGAAGTGGAGAGCAGTCTGGAACTCTGGACCCTGGAAAGGGACCAAAAGAGGTTTATTTCTTCCCTGGGTACAGCCTGTGGGAAGTGAATGTTTTCCCCTGCTTCCTTTGAGGTCATGCCAGTTATAGCTAGAAGCAGAAGCTATAACTTCTGCTATAGTTTCCACAAAAACGAGAGTGGAGTGCTGGATGGTGGGACTTTTCACAGCGTGCCTCAGAGCAGGACTTGCTGTCAGCGCATCCTGCTCCTTGCTCACGCTCCAGAAGGACATTGCAGCCTGGGTGGCCCAGGGGTGCTCAGCATTTGTACGAGCAGTGACCTTGTGTGCTTTATCCATCCCAGCATCTCAATATTCCTTATATGGGTGCCCTTTGGACCAGCCCAGCTCTCTGGGACCAGCGTCCCCACAGTGGGGCAGCACCCGGTTCTGGGGCAAGCCAGCCTGGCTCAGAGCACAGACAGGAGCTGAGGTGTGCCAGCAGGAGGAAACAGCCCCCCAGCTGCCTCACAAGACTGCCCTCTCCTGCAGAGGCTCCCCAGGGCTGGATGGAGGTGGGCTACTTGTGCTTGTCTCTTGACTAACTGTGAGCTGAGCTCCCTCCCTGTGGGGTGGGAGCACCTTAGGGCTTGCCAGCCCAGGCTTCCTGGTCCTCCATGCAATCCTAAATCCCCTGCAAAACAAGGCTCAGGTGGGACAGAACAAGGGTGCAGGCAGGCAGAGCTGTCCCATCTGCAGGGCCCCATCACGCACACACAGCCCCAATTATAGGGCATGGTGACACCCTGGCTTTGGGATGACAGCTGCCCCTGGTGTAGCCTCACCAGAAGCCCCCTCCCTCCCTCCCTCTGGGTGCCAGCTGGCAGATCCCTTCCCTCGCCGGCCTGGCAGCTGGCAGGCCAGTATCAGCAGGGGGTTGGCAGGTGGGGGCTTCCCCAGCTGCCAGCTAATGCCACTAAAAACAGCCTGGCTCATCGCAAAGGCGACAAGGAAGATGCCCAGCAGACACTTTAAATCCTGAGCTGAGGGGAGTAGCAAGGGGACCAAGCGTGACCAAACCTGCTCTTAGCTTTGGGTTTGTCTTGGGACAGGCACTAGCCAGCACTTCTGCCTTTCCCACACCTGTCCCATAGGTCTGTGCTGGGTGGGCCAGCAGCGACCATGGATGCACAGCACCGCTGCTCCTGCTCCCCAGCATCCCAGAATTTCCTGCACCTCATATGGCCCTGCCTCCTGCAGCCCAGAGCTGCCTGCCCTTCCTGGGGGTTCCCCCTCTCCCACCAGCTGCTCATGTCCATCCCCCAGCACAGGAGGGGCCAAGACCACAGCCCATCCCCACCTGGCCCCACCAGCTGCCCCAGCAGCTGGGCTCTGGAATCTCCCCCTTGGCTACGCTTCCCTCTGCCCCAGGCCCACGAGTGCAGGAATGTCATTCCCGTGGGCACAAGGGGCCTTTGTGTGAGCAGAGCAGGGGTGTGGGGGCCCAGCTCAGCATCTCAAGCTGGGGCTGGGGAGAGCCACAGCTGAGGGCTCGTGGGTGGGCAGCAGCTGACTCCGGCATGGCCCCACAGCTCCCAGCCAGCACGGCGGCCTCCCCACTACTGCAGGGCATATCAGGGAACAAAGCCCTCTCCTCATCCTCCTTGTCCCTCCGGCACCAGCAGCATCCCACAGGCTCTGCTGGCTCAGGAACAGCACCAACACCAGTACAGAGCCTCGGCACCTGTGCCAAGGGATGCTAAGGTCTCAGCCACCCCACAAGGGGAGCAGGAGGGCTGGGACTTGGGGCAGGGGCCAGGAGTGCCAGCCAGCAGCTGCTGGATTTGGCCTTTTTCAACAGCTGCCGTCTCAGCACCAGCAGCAGGGAATGAGCATGGGCTGGGGCTTTCCAAGGCCTGGCCACAGTGCATTAAACAACCTATTTATAGCACTCACGTCCCTCCTCAGTAGGAATGGCCTGTGCTCCTCCTGCACGGGGCTGGGTGCTTGGGTGCCACCACTGTCCCCGTCACCAGCACCCTCTGGGATCCCTGCCAGAAGGGTGAGGTTTCCTAAAACAAAATACTCTTGGCCTTCCTGACTCTCATCTTCCTCCCCTGCCACTTCTGAGAGCGACCAGAGCAAGACTTGCAGCAAATCTCATACAGCTGGTGAAGATGCCCTTCTTCCCATGATCCCTGCTGAATGCTTTGGAGATTTTATCATACAACAGCCTATGCTGATGGTTGCTCTGTCCCCTGCCTCTCAGATGGCACAAGGGTCTCTCCCTCCTACGGAGCAGAGATGCTGTTCTGGGAGCAGGCTGAGTGCTGGCAGGTCACTCCTGGGGTGGCCTGTGCCAGATTGGCCTGTTGTGTGATGGGGCACAGGGCTGCTCAGAAGGCATTCCCTCCACAGAAGGGCAGCAGCAACCAAGGGGAGCTGTACTAGGAGGTAGCACAGCCATCTCCTGCCCAGATGCTGGCACGTCACACACCCATGACCCTCCAGCCGTGCCTCCTCTGAGGTGGCCCCCACTGGGCCCATCCTCTCCCAGAGGAGATGGAGGTGCCGGCTGGCTCCAACCCCAGGATCTGCCCAGAGGATGTGTGGGCTGTGAGCTCACCCATGCTCAGCAGCAAGAAGGAAGGGGCTGGGCAAAACAAGCTCAATTCTCAGGGCTTCGTGATGGCAGGAAGGGGAATACAAGAGGACAGCACTGTGCAGTCCTGCCACCACCCTGAGGATAGACCCCTGTGTGGCTGCTTCCAGCCCTGCTATCTCACCAGCTCTGCTCCACCCACAGGATTACCAGAAGCCCACATCATCCTCGTGCTGCCCAGGGGGAATCTCCTGCTCCTTGTTTGCTGATGTCCAGATGTTAACTGATCATCTGTGAGAAATAAGTACTATGGAGGGGTGTACAGTCCCTGTTTAGGGTCGGGAAGTGGATCTCAGCCTTTCCCATCAGTTAATAGGTGATACAATAAAGAAAACGGATGCCTGAAAGCAAGCGGTCTTGACACATACCCAACAAAATATAAGCCTACCATCTGGTGAGGAATTTTGAGTCCCCTGGTGGAGAGGGATGAAACATAGACAAGTAAAAAGTGTTGAGAGACAGAGCAGTGATTGCAGGACCAGAAAGTCCTCCATGGATCACAGAAGTTACAGCAAGGCTCTACGTGCTTTGGCCTAGAAAATAGACAGGCAAGACTCTGCTGCCCTAAATCTTTAGTTTTTAAGTACATACTGGCGCGATTTTGTTTTCTTCCAAGGTTGAATTCACTTCCAAGCTCTGGGCATTACTTGACAGAGGAGCAACTTTACATCCCTTCATCTCCCTGGGCTGTACTTTTGCCCAGTTGGACCCATACCTTCCAGATGGGGAAAGCGACTCAGCAAGATCTCTGAATTTTTGGCAAGAGACAAAAATCTGCCTTTCTATCAGTCCCAAGAGCCTGGCAATTAAGCCCTGCCCCACCTTCTTCCCAGTGCTGGGATGTTGCAAGCATCTGGCTCTCAAAGCAGGGTGAGAGCCTTCTGCACTCCCTCCCCAGGAAGGAACAGGTTTCTGCAGAGGCCACACACTACAGCCCCTTTGTTCTCAAAGAATTTTCCATCCACTCCCTCGTGTATCTCGGCAACATTACACTCAGATACAACCTAACACTCGAGGCAATGCTCCCAGGAATGTGCTGCAGCATCTCTGCACTCGGTCAGCACCTCCCTTTCCCCGTGGGACTGGAGGACAGGATTTCTCCAGTAGGGATGGCAGGAAGATCAGTTCCCTCAGCCCAGGCAGGGCTTTTCCTAGGAAAAGGCTCCCTGGGGAATATCTACCCTCCTCTGTTACTGTCATGACTAACACTGACCTAGGATGCTGCATTTTCATCCCAGTGCTCCCCAGCCTGCTCAGACGTAGGATGCTGCAAGTGCCCTCTGCCCAAGGAGAGGATATTCCCAGTGGAGCTGTACTGCTGGGGAAGTCGAGGCGCTAAGCAAGGCTCATCCAGGACCACTGCAGCACAGCGAACCCAGGAGTCTCAAGAGCAGGCCAAGCACTGCACCCGCTCCTCCCTGATCGAAGGGGAGATGCTCCCTCCTGGGGAAAGGCAAACCCTGGCACAGCTGCAGCAAAGCTTTGGCTCCTGCCTCCTTGGTGGAGCTCTTCCCGCCCCCGGTGCGGCGGCCAGCAGGGAGCTGGGCAGCGCAGCAGGGCCCTGCGCCTGCGCCGCGGCCTCCGGCCACAGCAGAGCCCCGGAGCCTCCAGGAGGCCAGTCCCAGGGGGCTGACGTCAGCCCCGCTCCTTGAAGCTCTGGGGCCATCGGGGAGCTGCTTCTGCTTTCAGCACATGGTGTCCCTGTGCTGAGGCATGGCCAGCCTGCTTTCCTCATCCATGGCTGGCTCCCTGGGAAGAATCCGTGGGGCTGGGAAAGGTCACCCTGGCTGAACTAACCACCCTTGGATGGGACTTACTGGGCAAGGGACAGCTTACAGCAGGCAGGCAGGCAGGGAAATGGAACAGTAGCTTTTGGTCCCTCGTGTCTGTTCATTCTCCTAAATTCTTCTTGAGCGAGAGCCAAAAGTAGGGCCTTGGAAGGGTTTTGGAAGGAAACAAGGGGAGGAAATGAAAACAGACATCCACCAGGAACAAAACAAAGGATCGGCACAGGAGGGAAGCAGAAGGGCACAGACATGACCATGGACCTTCCTGCCTGCACCCTCACTCTGGCTAGCTTGTGCTCCCCTGGCCGCTTGCCCCTAGCTAACTCAGCTTGGGAACACTGGAACACAGCTGGAAAGTGCAGGACACTCCTTACCATCCTGCTCTTGAGCCACTCATGGAGCCAAATTAAAGCTCTTTCTCAGGGGAGTACCCAGCTGCTCCTTAGTATATTACAGCTTGGGCCATCCCTTGCCTACTCTCCTTGTTGGCTCACCTGGTCTTCATTCCTGGCCCTTACAGGAGCAGGGTGACAATTGCTGGCAATGGCAGGGAATGAAAGGCAAGCATATTTTGGACTCAGCTGCCTGCTCAAGGGCTATGGCAAAGCCTTGCAGTGAAACAGAACCCCACCCTGCCAGCCCACATTTCTGCGGTGGGCAGATGTTGATCCTCCCTTGCCCCCCTTACCTCCCCTACACTGCCACCCCGACAAATGGGGCCTCGGCTGTGAAGAAGTATCATTTTCAGGGAGTGTGTGTCGAGTCTGGGAGGAGGGGGCATTTAAATGAACAGCTGGGGTGTTTTTGTTGTCCCTTACTCTGAAGCTATTCCTGCCATTTGGGCCGGTGGCAGGTTCATGCTGGGGAAGCTGAGCAGTCCAGGCTGCTCCGAGAGAAGGAGCTGAGCGGTGTCCCGGAGCAGGAAGGATCCCAAAGAGGGTAAGAGTGGCCCGGGCAAGAGGCGGGAAGGAGCCCCTTCCAGCGCTTCTCCCTCGAGCCTGCCCCAAGCAGCCCCCGCTCTAAAGGGGGTGCGGACCCCCACCTTCCCGCTCAGCTCAGACCTTC
>VZRH01008423.1:223047-244983 GCA_013397555.1 Urocynchramus pylzowi | reverse complement strand
CGGGGCCGCCCCGCCGCTGAGCGCCCCCGCCCGCCCCGGGAAAGGAGCCGGCGCTGCCCGGGCGATCTCCATCACCCGCTCTCCCGGGCGGCGGGGGCCCCGCACTGCCGCTTCACCCCACGGTGCCCGGGCCGGGACCCGCACTGCCCGCAGCGGGTAGCGGGGAGGGCGAGGATGTCGGGCAGCACGGCGAGGAAGGTGCAGCCCTTCACCATCAGCACCAGGCTCTCGCTGCCCAAGTGTGCCGCGGACTTCCCCGGAGACGCCTGCCCCGGCGTCGCCCTCGCCTCCGCGCTGGACAGCCACCGCGGCCTCCGCCGCAGCATCAACGAGCGCATCTCCCTCTACCTGGCCCACGCCCGGGCCGGTCCCGCCGCCCACGCGGAGCAGCCCCGCAGCCCCAGCCCCGGTGAGGACGGGGGCCCCGACGAGGACCGGCTGAACCGCAGCTCCCTAGCCCGCTCCATTAAGAAGATCACGCTGTCCAACTGGTACGGGGACTCTGGCACGGGAGAGGCGGGGGGACCCGGGGACCCTGCCCGCGCCGGCGGCGAGAGGAACCACAACAACAACAACAGCAGGACCGGGAAAGCTCAGTTCAAGGTAAGCGATCCCGGTACCCTGTGCCCTACTCTCGCCCCGTCTTCCCTGCAATTCCCCATTCCTCGCTGCCAATGGGTGGATAGGTCCTGGGGAGGCTGCGCCCATCCCTGTTGCCTTATTCCCATGCCCTCCAGGTAGCAGTCGTTGCAGGGCTCCTGGGGTAGTTGCAGGGCTCCTAGGGTAGTTGTTTTTCCTTCCATGTGCCCCCCCACGCACTTCTCTGTCCCATCAGGCTGGAGGGCAGGAAGTCTTCGCGGGTGAGCGGAGATGAGCTTTCCCCGGGGCTGAGATGAGGCAGAAAAGCCCTGCCCCAGAGCCTGGCTATGGAGGGCTCAGCTTTCGAGATGCTTGTGATGATGTAGTTGAGTGCGGGGAGCTGGGAACTCACTCTCTCGTTTACCAGAGGGGAAACGGAGGCTGGGAGAAGGGAAGTGACTCATGAAGGGCCACACAGCCAGGCAAAGTTGGGACAAGGCTAGGATCAGGACCCAGGGCTCTCGGCACCCTGCCCTCCAAGTCTGAGCGCTAGCAGGCGCAGAGGCACGAATTCAACAGTGCCAGAGCCCAGGAGACCCCCTGTGCGGGTGGGATGGGGAGGAAGGCATCTCGGAGACGTCGCAGTTTCTGGCAAGAGCAGGCAGGAACTCCTTGGGATTTAACCCTGACCTGCAACAGCTGGTTTCCCGGCAGGATAGTGCTAGGGAGAGCCGCGCAGCCCACTGCCAAAACCCTCATCTTCATTGCCAATAAAGGCCAGGCACAGCCTCGCAAGAGGTGCCGCTTCCTCGGGCACGCAGTCAGCTCCTCGCTGGGCGGCCGGAGTCTGCGCAGCCCAAAGGGCATCGGCATGAGGGCTCCCCTCTTTCATATAAGGTAGGGACACGTGCTGGGCACGGTGGTGTGGGACTCTCGGGAGGCTGCCAGGATCGGCCCCTCCTCCCTGTCCTGCATGAGCGTGTGGAGCTGAAAGAGGTGGGCAGGCTGCAAGATGGAGCTGCGGGAGAAAAAGAGGGAGCTGGGGTGCAGGGGGAAACATGTGGGATGGCAGCTGGAGGAGAGGAGGGACACTATCTCCCACACAGAGCACGCTTTCCCGAGCGTACCCCCCAGCCCTTGGATTTGCCCTTCCCTCCTGGTCCATAGGAATGAGGGGCTCCTCTGGGATGAGCGCAGTGCTGCCCAGGAGGCTCTGACCCCGGCTCGTCCTGTTCGTGGGAAGTCGCTGGCGCCTATTCTATGGGAATGCGGCAAGCATATGTGCCGTGTTAATTTTGCTTTTAGAGGGGGGAAGAAGTGTTTGCAGAGGCGGCAGCTGAGGCTGCTGCGCTCATTTCACGTGTGGCTTTGCTCACGTCACGAAGCCTGGTGCCCTGCTAGGGAGCGTTTAGCCCAGCACCTCATGGGTGCTGAAATGGCTCAGCTCCTTCTCCCTGACTTCGGTTCCTGAGGGAGTTNGTAGTCCCGGTGGAGCAGCTCTGCGGGAAGGATGAAGTCATCGTTGTGCTGGCAGCCCTGTTTTCCTGCGGCTGACGGATCGTGAGACAGGGACTTTAAATAAAGCTCCCGTGTCACCTGCAGGCTTGTCTCCCACGGCTGAGCCCTGGGGCCAGCCTGAGACCTTACTGCATAGAGCTTTCTAGGGTCTTAGGCCTCACAGGCACTTCACATTTAGCTCCCCATCATTCCCTAAATATGCATCCAAACCTCTCAGCCCCGTGGTCAGGCAAGGAGGTGCCTTTTCCTTCTGATACCATCCTGCTGAGTTCTCACTGTGCCTGCTGGGCTGTGATTCAGCCTTGTACCCTGACTGTTCTTCCTGCTTGGGGTGGGATGCTGTGGCATGTGGCAGCGGTCTGTCCTCTGCAGCCATGGTCATGCTTTGCAGGCCCTTGGAAAGGTCCAGTGGTGCTGTTCTCCTAGAGGCTGTAGAGCTGTTGGGCTGTTTGTAGGGCTCTGGGACTTTTTGGTGGCAGCAGCTCTTTGCTCGGGGCTGCCATTCATGTCAGGACTCTTCTGCAGTGCTGGAGAGATGTTGGGAAGCCATGTCCTGCGCAGGAAGGGAGTTCTGGCTTTCCTAGGTTCGTTTCCCTTGGACAGTGTCCTCAGTTTGGAGTGGCCTTGTAGGCTGGCTGTGGCTGATCCGGCACCACGTTTTCGGCGGTCTCGGAGGAGGGGTTGTCAGGGCAGCACACACCGTCCACCACCCTGTTTCTGTTGCCCTGTGCCTGCTTGGATGGCTGTTACAGAGACAGCAAGGTGGCCCCAGAAAGGGAGTGGAAGGAGGTCCCTAAGTTAGCTGTTATATCCAACAGCCCAAGAAAAGATCCATCTGTAGAGGATGAGGCTTAATGCCCTTGGGCATGATCCAAACAATCCCACGCACCTCTCCTCCTGGGGCTGTGCTGCATCAAGGATAAGGTAATGTGGAGTTCATCCTGGACATCCTCTCTGTGCCTGGCTGCAGTTCCTGGACTTCCTTCCTCCTGCCTCTCCTGCTTCCACCCTCACCCCTGTCCTTTGGAAGCCTTTCCCTGCAAGCCAGCTGCCCCCTTAACTTGTCTCCCGGCTAGGCTGAAATCAGGGATCAGCAGCCAAGAGGATTCAAGTTCATGATGTTGGAGTTAATGTCATCCTGTACTCGCATGCCTCTGCCCTAGTGTCCTGGAAGAGGGCAGGGGAGTCTCACTCTGAATATCCTTAGATGACCAGGGACAAGTGGTGATCATTAATGGGTTTCTGCTGGCTTTGGAATCAATTCAAGGAGAGAAAAGGGTGTTGGGGGTACTGGGAGCTGAAATGAAGAAGGTTGTGAGCAAAGCAGGCTTAGGAGCTCTTGGCACTTGCTGAACACGTGGTGGGAGCTGTGGGTGCTGTTTGGAGAAGCCTGGCCTAGGTGCATAGGGAGGGATGGGCAAGAGCGCAGCCAGGCAGGGTGTCTGGGTGCTGCCAGCAGCCGCCTCTGGCCCAGGGCAGGGGCAGGTGAGCGAATGCTCCTCTGTCCCCTTGGCTGCTGGGACAGTTAAACACTACCAGGCTCACAGCTGTGCCTTCCTGCCCCTAGGTCTTCCTCAGGAAGGATGTGGATGCAGAGGACAAGCAGCAGGAGCCTGGGAGTGCTCAGGCCAGTGTTTTCTGCTCTCCAGTGGACAGATGTTCTCCCTTCTACGCGGTATGTCCCCCTGCCCTCAACATTAGGGGGGCATGACATGCAGCTTGGAGCTGAGCACTGAGGCTGGTCACTGGTGGTGTGCCCAGGTGTGGATGGAGCCTTGCCTCTTCCAGTCAGTGCAGGAACAAGCTGGGCATGATGGGGCAAGGAATCAGCCCCCTGGGCAGTGCCCAGAGGTTTGTTGCTTCCAAGGGAGCCACATTATGGGCTCCTCCAGCCATGGCTGAGTCAAGCGACTAAAGGTCACAGAGTCACAGGAGGGCCTGGGAATCTGTGTTGCTATTAAAAAAAAAAAAAAAAAAGACAGAGGATTTCTGTAGTTCTTGTGGTTAAGTAGAACAGGCATTGGAAAGTGAGTCCCGTGCTGTCAGCAGGGCAGCACATGCCAGAGTGCTTAGAGAGCCTGAAACAGTTGCCTGAACCCGACTGCTCCACAGGCTCCTGGAAAATTGCTCCCTGGTGGGCTCGGGGGCAGCTAAGACCCTGTGAGGCAGCTCACACCCAGCCCTCTCAAGGAGGAAGGGCTGTCCCAGGCTAGCCCCAGGAGCAGTTTCTGCCCGCTGAGAGGAGGCAGCAAGCCTTGCACCTTTGGGTTCCTCCTGAAAATTCTCAGTTTCCTGTTTGCCACCAGTTAGTATGGAGTCACATCCCCATCCCTGGGCAGAAGGGTGGGAAGTAAGTGCCCTGGTGACGGTGCTGTCCCCTGGGCTGTGTGCAGCTGGGCCCAGGGCTGAGTTTGGAGAAGGGCCAGCACTTTCATTGGCTAACCTTTGCTGTCACCCCTGGCAGAGCTGGAACCCTGACAGAGGGTTTCATCAGCATTAACTGCCCACAAGGCCAAATCCCAAGGGAGATGCTGTGCTCTCTGCCCCCTCCAACCACTCACTGGGGATGGGGGTCTTGGGTGCCATCAAAGGAGTGGTGGGGCTTACCAGGAGCACACCTCATGGCCCTCCATCCTATCCCCTGCCAGCATCCCCTTGCATGACACCAAACATGCTACAGACATGAATGCTCCTCGCAGGGATGCACTGCCTGAGGCTGGAGGGGCAGCAAGCACTGCATCCCTCTCCAGTGTGGGTGCCGGGACCAGTCCAGGTGCTGGGTGCCATCCCAACAGCCTGGAATGACCTAGGGAGTGACCCACTCGAGGGACAGCCAGCAACCCCCTGCTGGGGTTGCAAAAGCCACCAGTGTGGCCTTGGTAGAGGGAAGTGGTACCTCAGTGTGCTGGAGGAGGAGAACCCCAAATATGTCAGTGAAGGAGTGGAATTAAGGATAAGGCATGCTGACCTACTTCATTTGGGTTTCTGAAATGCTCCTGGGAGGTGACAGGGAGGGCTCCCTGGGGCAGCACAGTGACACTCCCCACCCCTCCTCTGCTCCCCCCAGCTGGCAGGATCCCCGGTGTCATCACCCCAGAAAGAGAGCCCTAAGGGCAAGGAGTCTGCGGCAGCACCAAGATGCAGTGGGCGAAGCGGCGTGGGAGCAGCCCCTCTCCTTGACCTGAGCCCTCTGATAGCCCAGTTCAACCGGGAGATGCTGCAGGTGAGGCCAGCTGGGGCCCTCTCCCAAGGGTCTGCGTGGGAAGTGGAATGGAGGGCCACCGGCAGCCTTTCATGTGAGCTGTGGGGTGGGGTGGGGTGCGCAGCAGGGAGGGCTGAACTCCCAGCCCGAGCGAAGCCGTGGTTGTGGCATGAGATCATGTTTGGCTGCCTCTCCCTGGCTGTCAGCCCCAGGGAGAGGGGGTCAGCCCACACCAGGGCCCTGCTTCCTCTCGGTGTGCGCATGCTCCTCCCATGCCCCGTTCTCCTCCTGCTCCTCTCAGACCCTGTCCCTCCCCAGCAGCGTGGGAAGCGAGGTGGTGGGAGGGCTGCTTCCATGCCGTGGTGGGAAGAACGCGGGGATGTTTGCACTGGGGAGCAGGGTGCAGCGAGGAGGGATGCTTTGTGGGGATGTTCTGTGCAGACTGGCCTGCTTGGGCAAGCCCAGCTCATCCTGCTGGGCTGAGGCAGACGCTGGAAAGAAGTGAGGTGCCACACACCTTCGCACCCCCATTGCCACGGACGCTGTCCTGAGCGCCCGTGCTGGCCTGTTGATTCCAGAGCAAATGGGTTGTCGGCTGAAAGGGTGCACTCCAGTCCCTGTCACAGCTTTGGGAAGGTTTGGGCTCGGGTCCCCAAAGCCGTGTCCTCTGGTGGAGGCCCCCAGCCACGTGGCTCTCTGTATGCTGCAGGCAGAGAGCTGGGTGCGAGGCAAGCTGCGGGACCTGAAGGACGGCTGTGACCTCCAGCACTGGGAGGAGGTGGCTCAGACCTTGCAGCGGGACATGAAGGATTTTGAGAACACACTGATAAAGCTCAATCAGGTGGGGCCAGGCAGGGCACGGCGTGGCATGGCTCCCGTTAAAGCACCTGTGTGCCTGGGTACTCTGCAGCAGAGGGTCCCTGGGAACCCCTGATGCTGAGTGGGTCCCTTGGCCTCACAGATGGGCGAGCAGCTGATGTGGAGGGCAAGCCCCAGTGCAGAGGCCGTGCGGAGGCAGCTGCTGGGCCTGCAGGACCAGTGGCAGCTCCTGAAGCAGACGGCTGCCAGCCAGAGCAAAGCCCTGGGGGGGCTGCGGAGTCTGCAGGACTTTAACAGGAAAGCTGAGCGGCTGGAGGCATGGATCAAGGACAAGGTTTGGGGGATGGGAAGCATGGTCTGGGGAAGGGGACAGCCTGGTTGTCCCCCCCTCCTTCTCACACCCTTGCCTGGCCCAGGAGGAGAAGCCCTCTCTGGCAGCCCTCCTGCAGGAAAGCCCGGATAAGATCCAACTCACTCGCCGCATCCTTGACTTGAAGCAGGTGAGAGGCTGCTGGGGGGCTACAGACCTGTCAGGGACCCCAATACCTTGAGGCTGGGGCACGGCACAGGTCCCTGAGGAGGGATGCCGATGTCTTTCCTCTCTGCTGGGGCCAGGAGGAGCAGCAGTTCCATAGTCTGCACAAGGAGCTGAACAGCCTGGCCCAGAAGCTGGAGAAACAAGGCAAAAATGAGAGCAGGAACGTCTCAGCCCGGCGCAAGCACCTCAACAAAGCGTGAGTGGAGGACACGTGGGCCGAGCAGGGCTGAGCCAGGCACCAGGAGCTGACTGACTGGGAAGCAGGACCCCCCAAACTTCCTGGCCTAGCTCTGCACAGCTCCCCAGACAGGCACAGGCTGCCATTCACCTTTCCCCTTCCACCTGCTCAGGTGGCTTCGGCTGCAGGGGACCCTGAAGGAGCACCACGAGGCTCTGCAGCTGGCCCTGGAGGTGGCCTCCTTCCTCCAGCAAGCAGATATCCTGCTCGGGGTCATCCATGCAAAGGTATCTGCACTGGAGCCAGGTTCACCCTGGTATGCGGGGCTGTTGCATGGCCTGAATGAAACTTGATGGGCAGCACCTTGCTCTTGTCCCCTGCATGGAAGCTCCTGTGGTCCCAGCACTCTCAGCCTGGGCTTTGGGGAGAGAACCAGGGGATGGAGAAAGGGAGCCAGGTTGGCAAGTGCAGCTTTGGACTGTTTCTTTCTGCTGGAGCTGGGAGCAGGGCCCTGTCCTCCTCCCGCTGCTGACCGTGGCCTCTTCTTACAGCAGAGCAGCATCTGCAGTACAGGGAAGCCAGGGGAGGGCGAGCCATGCCAGGATCGGGATGTCAGGGACATAGCCAGCCAGGTGATGGTGAGTGCAAGGCTCTGCCTCGTCCTCTGAGCCCTGGGGAGCATCCTGGCAGAGGGGGAATGTGAGCCTTCCCAGGCCAGCTCTGCCACCATCAACACTGTGGGCTCTGCGGGCACTCCACCCCCGCTGTGTGGGTGGCTGAGGCTGTGTGATGGATGGAGGAGTCTCCCTGGGGGCAGCCAAGGACTGGGATAGGCACTCAGTGCCCCTTCTGCCCCCAGAGGGCTGGTTGTCATCACACGTCCTGCCCGTGGCCATGGTGGTTCATCACTCATGAACCCTGTCTCCATCACTTCCCAGCTGCTCTCTCTTCTCCAGATGCTGGATGTGACAGTGTCCCAGCTCCTAAACTTGCAGCCCAGCCTGGCAGCCCGAGTCACCTCAAAGCACCGAGATGTAAAGGAGAGCTGGGCACAGCTGCAGCAGGCACTGAGGTAGAGCATAGCTGGGCAGGAGCACCAGGGTCCCAACCCTGACCTGCCAGCACTGGAGCCAGAGGCTTGGGAAGGACCTGGGTTAGCCCCCAGCAGGCTGTTTCTGGGGCACCAGCTCCACTCAAGGTCTCTCTTTATCCTCTGCTTCCCTGGGCTTCCCTTGCCTTCCTTTCCCAGGACAGGGAAGGCTCCAGCCCGGGCAGGCAGTTCCCTGGGGGGCAAAGCTGCAGCTCCAAACGTCGAGCCTCGAGGAGACGATAGCAGTCGTGGGGCTGTGGGTAAGGAAGCAGCAGCCAGATGGACAAGAGGACTCGGCAGCATGGTAAGCACTGTCATCCTGCAGGCATCTTCAGCTCCTCTGCTTCGAGAAGACAAGGGAGCCTCTGGGAAAGGGGTTCAGGTGTTGGGCAGAATCCAAGCTGAGCACTCCTGGATCTGGTCCCACCAGTTGTGGGAGGTGATAAGTGCCAGGCCCGGGGCAAAGCAGGTATATGCTTTGTGCTGGCCAGGGAGGAATGGGAACCTTTGTGCCACAGGTACCAAAAGATGTGCTGGAGAAGACAGCAGAGAACAAGAAAGGAGAAGAGAGCAACCCTGGCTCCCCAGCAGTGGGACAGCCCCCTCATGGAGGGGACAGCAAAAGGTATCAGCTTGTGGAGGTGGCTGTGGGAGCAGGACAGAGTCAAACACTGGGACAGGGGTGGGGTTCCCCTGTGCAAGGAGGAACTTTGCAGTCCTGACTGTCCCTCTCCTCTCTCTGCTGGAGGAGGAGAGAGGCAGAGGCTGAGTGGGGGATGCAGCAGCTGGAGACCCAAGTGCAGGACGTCTGCCAGGTGGTGAAAGCGGTAATGTCTCCCCAAGAGTCCCCTTTGCTCCCTGCCCACCCAAGAGGAGACAGTGTTGGGGAAGGACTCACTTCCCTAACCCCCTCCTGCTGCTCGTGGGCATGCAGGCTTGTGCCCACGTGCCCGGTCTGGGCACTAACCCAGCATGTCTCCTTCTCCTCGGCAGACTCTGTCCCCCTACAAGGAGAGCGTGGGTATGGGAGTCCCCCCGTGTCCAGTGGTGAGCTTGGAGGGAGCACGGATGCAGCAAGAGCCCCTGGCCCCCAGCTCCAGTGCCAAGGCTGCGCTCCTGGTGAGCCTGCTTGGGTGTGAGGTGGGGAGAGGACATCAGGTGGGGCCCATCCTGACTGCTCTCCCTGCCTCCCAGGAGGGGCCAGCAGGAGGGAGGCCTCCCGGGAGCCCTCAGGTGGAGGCCATGCTGCGGGAACTGGGGGAGTTGTGGGAGGACCTGCAGAGGAGGCACCAGGAGAATGGCGTAGTGCTGCAAGAAATCGATAAGGTACGTGGAGTCAGGGCTAGGGTGGGCACAGGGCATGCTCCAGTTGGAGCAGCTCGCTGGGGATCACCAAGTGAGGCTGGCACCTATGGGGCCTGGAGCTGCAACACTGGCAGCGACGTCTCTGGCTGGCCTTGCGGATGGCACGCTTCTCCCACTGCCAGGTACCCCCAGTGGGGTGCCAGCATGGCTTCTGCCTCCTCTGGCTGGCTCAGAGCCAGGCTGATGGGTTCCCTGCTCTCCCTGAAGGCACTCAGGCTGGTGGGGGAGCTGGACCAGGCTGAGCGGTGGCTGCAAGACGTGGCCGGGTCGCTCTTGGAACCAGCTGCCATGAGAAGCCCGGCCGAGCTGCGCCAGGACCTGGAGGAAATGAGCCGGCTGGAGCAGCAGCTCCTGCTCTGCGGCTTCAAGCTGCAGGCACTGAGGGAAGAAGCAGCAGGCGAGTCACCCACTGAGCACGAGGGGGCAAGGAAGATGCAGAGGAAAGTGGAGATGGTGGAGGAGAAGTGAGTCCTGGAGGAAGGTGCCTCTTCTCTGGTCCCCAGGTTGGGCGGGGAGGAGGATGCTGTCCCTGAGGAGGTGCAGAAGCTGCCAGCACCTCTGATGAGCACCTCTGCGCACAGGTTGGCACACGTGCAGGCAGCCCTGCGGCACCGGGCAGCAGATCTGCGGGACTCCCTGGTGCTGTCTGAGTTCCTGCAGGACCTGCAAGAGGAGGAGGCACGGAGCCAGCAGGGATCTGCAGCGGTGAGCAGCATGGCCAGGCATCCCTTGGGATCACACAGCACCTGGGATTGGACCAGGGGTCGATCTGTGGTTGGCAAGGGGCCTCTGTTGGGTGCTCCCCTCCAGCCCAGCTGCCTGGGGTGTCACTCCCCATCTCTTACGCCTGGTGTTTCTGCTGGCTGCAGCCAGGGAGCGGGCGTTGCGGCTCGCAGGGGTGTTTTCCCCTGCTCTCAGCCCAGGCTGAGAAGTCTCCAAGCAGTGAGGACATGAGCCGCCCCTTGGGAGAGCTGCAGGAGGCCGTGGAGATGCTGAATGATGCGGCGAAGGAGCGGGAGCGGGTCATGGAGGTGGCAGCGGAGACGGAGAGCCTGGAGCGTCTGGTAGGGAATGGAGGCTGGGGGCCTGGGGCGCAGCCGGGTGCTTCATCTGCAGCTGGACATGCCGGCTGACTGGGACAGGGCACGCACTTCAGCTGTCCTCAGTGGGACACAAGGGCATTGGGATTCATGGGACCGCTCTGTGCGAGGCTGGCATCCTTGTCTCTCCCACGGCTGGCACCTGCCCTTTTGCAGCTGCAAGGCAGGGTGTCCCCAGGCTGGGGTGGGCTGCGGCTGTGTGGCAGGTGGTAGCACAGGGGCTTCCACCCCGGGGCTAATCTCCCTCTGTGTCCCCTCCTGCCCATCCAGGTGGCGAAGATATCCCCACAGCTGGAAGCCCTTCAGTGCAAGGCCAAAGCGCTGTCTCAAGACGTTGCCCTAGCAGAGAAGAGCTTCACCACGGTGAAGAGCGAGAAAGACCTGCAAGGGCTGCAGGGCTTGCTAAGCCGCCAGCAGGAGATGGAGGTGAGTCAGGGGAGCGCTGCCAGGGAGGTGTCCCGGTTGGCTGGGCTGTCCCAGTGAGGCACTGGCCCCCCCTCCGGGGCCCAGGTGTTGTAAGCCTTGGCACACTGTGGCAGGGCGGGCTGGAATTTTCCAGTGGAGCTGAGACCTGCCTGCTCTGCTCCCCTCTGATAGCGTGGGCCAGGCAAGGGGACAGAGCTTGCATCAGCTCCCATGTGCCAGCACCTAGCTGCCAGCACCTCACTCGTCTTCCCCCTGGTGGGGAAACTCATGCACACAGGGCAGGGAAGGCAGGCAGTTCTGTGCTCTTCCTGTGCTCCCCACAGAGGCTAGCTCTGCCCATGCTCTGCAGCCCATGCACCAGCATCCTCTCCTCTGTCCCTGCATCCCAGAATGCAGGGGAGCCCAGCCTGGGTTCAGAGGGGTTGGATGCATCTCGAACCTTTCCTGCCTTGTGATCTTTAGCATGCAGTGTCACAGACCCTGCAAGGGCAGCTGGAGGAGCTGGAGAGGGCGGCTGCCCGCTTGCAAGAGCTGTGCCCCGCCCGGCAGTGCCCTGTCAGCCGGGAGCTGCAGGAGACCCTGTGGGCCTGGGCAGGGCTGCGAGAGCTGCTGCGGGAGAGCCGGCTCCGCGTGCAGCAGGCCAGCCAGCTCCGGCACTTCTTCAAGGATTACCTAGCCATGATGTAAGTGGCAGTGAGCTGTTGGGGTCGCTTCTGTGGTGGTTGAGGGGGAGCTGGTGAGAGCATGGCCGTGGCAACTATGTGGGCAGTGACCATGGGGAGCCTGGAATGCAGGGTTGCACCACAGCTGTCTGTTGTGAGGCGCCCTGCAGCATCTTGTCCTGCCCCAGCAGCCTTGCCACAACCCCAGTGAACTGTTTCCAGCTATCCCTGAGCATGGGAATGGCTTCCCTGGGGCCTGCAGGGCTGGAGAAGAGTTGGATCGTTTTTCAGCCTGTCTTTCACGTGCTCACAGCTCCTGGACTGAGGACACACGGGCTCAGATCTTCTCTGAAAGCCCAAGCAGCTCCAGTATCCCGGAGACTCCATGTGAGGAACTGGAGAGGAGAATCGAAGAGAAACTCAAGGAGTTTGAGGCACTAGCAGCAGCAGGGCAGCAGCTGGTGTCTGAGGAGCACTACCTGAGTGCAACAGTAAGGACAGGGGAAATAGGGACGGGGGGGAATTCTCAGCACTCCCTGAAGTCCTCTGGGGACAGACCATGAAAGAAAGAGCAAGGTGTGGGTGGAGAGCCCCAGTAAGTGGGATGGGGACAGCTATGCATGCCTGGGGCTGCTCAGGGCAGGAGGAAGTTTCATCCAGTGGATCCTGAGATCTGAGTTGATGTGGCTGTGACTGTATCCCACTCACAAAAACCTCCTAACTGCTCTGTTGTGAGATATCCTGGTAGGGCCAGTGTCCCTGGGCCTTGCAGGCTGCCCAGCATCTCTCCTCCTGTCAGATAAAGGAGCGCTTGGAAGAGCTGCAGAGCATGCTGGGCTGGGTGCTGGTGCGCTGGCGAGCACAGAGGCATCAGCAGCAGGATCTGGGGAGCAGACAGGAGGACAGGAGGGAGCCAGAGAACCTCTCAAGCACATCCCCCACTGGTCAAGTGAGTACCCAGCCATGCTGAGACTGTCAGAGGGAATGACCAGCCTTGAGGCTGAGGGTAGCAGAAGCACTGGATGGAGTGGGTGGTGCAGAAGGTGGGGAGAGATGCGTGCCAATACCTGTGGGAGTCTCTGGGGTTCAGGCAGGGCAAAGGGAAGGCTATCCTGAGAAAATGCCTGGCTCCAGAAGCCCTTCCTTCATGTTCCCTCTCTTGCCTTGCTCTCCAGGACCAACATGCCTCACGTGTTCCACCCCACCTGGAAAGCATCCACAGCCCAGTGAAGTTCATGCCCTGCTCCCTCCTCAAGCCTGTGGAAAGATTAGAGCCAAAGCTTCCAGAGAAATCAGCCATCTCCCCACACACATCACCCCTCTCAGATGCCCCATCAGGAGCGGAGCAGAGCTGGGGGGAGCCCAGCAGCAAAACTCCCCGTGATGCGGAATCCCCCAAGGAGGCTGCCCCCTGGGATCCTGCTGAGACCTCCACGCTGCTGCTGCCACCACGGGGCCCCTGTGGTCTCGGGGGGACGGTCAACCTCATCCTCAGCATTGGCAAGAAGGGCGAGAAGAAGAAGGCACAGCTGCTGGCCAGCAGCGAGCGGCCAGGGGAGGAGGCAGTGCCAACGGTACGGGGGGCGGCGGGCAGCTGTGGCAGCACCATGGGCGAGCGGCCGCACGGCCAGGGCACCTCTCTGGAGCTGTGCCCCATGCAGGCCGGGAGGCTGCGAGGGCTGCGGGGTGATCCCCAAGCTGAGAGCCCTGTAGGCCATTTCTAAGTGAGCTGCTGGGACTGTGTTGGTCTCAGGAGAGGGGCCTTTGGCCATGCTGATGCTGCCTGATGCCTTAGGGCTGAGGCCGGCTTGCGCCATCCACTTTGCCTGCGCTCTCCTGCTGCAGCTCCTTGCCCACTCTGTCGTCTCTGTGTGTCTCTTTCTCTCCCCTTGCTCAGCTCCCTGCCACTAAACACTCAGGCTGTAAAACCTTTTGGAAGCGTTGCCAGGGGCTTTTAGGAAACACTTGGGGTAGCTTAAAGAGAAAAAGAAAGCCACCTCGCCAGCTGGTGGAAGAGGTAACGTCCCGGGGAAGGCTGCATGCTGGGCAAAGTGGCTGCATGGCATGAACCTGCCTGCCACCAACCCTCCTGGCCATGCCACGGTGCCCTGGTGGCAGTGGTCTGTTGGGAGAGGGAAAACCCCTCTGGTGCCATGGGGTCTGAGTGTGGGCACTGGGACATGTGAGGAGGGGACTCAGGCAGGGCCTGCTGCAGTTTGGCCTCCCCATTCGAGTGGTTTTGATAGCCATGGGAGGCATGGCTAGCCGGTGGCCAGTGGGAGAGCCTCCCTGCTCCATTGCCAAGGGGCAGCAGCAGTTCCTTGTGTAGCCAGCTGAAGGGGACAAGGGTGGTTGGGGCTGTGTGAAGTGCACGTTTTGCTGCGGTGGGGATCTCACTCCAGGTTGCTTGGCTTGTAACTCTGAGGCTGGGAGTTTGGGAATTTGTAGGGGCTCATATCTCTTTGTTGCTCCAGAGCCCGTGCAAAAAGGTCTGTGTCTGAGGAGCCCCAAGGGTAGCCAGGCTCAGTAGCCCAAGGGAGAGGGCAGGAGGACAGAGAGGCTGGGGGGCATTGAGGCAGGGTGAGGGGCTGCTGGGCTACCAGGAGGGTGTTGGTAATGGGCGCCATCCAGCCTAATGGATACAGGGGGACACTGCTCCAGCTCCTGCAGACTCTTGCAGCTGTGGAAGCCCGGGAGAGGGTCTGCAAGGAACAGGAGGGGAAGGGTCTGCACTCAGTCCCTGCCCTTGCATTCAATGTTTTACTGCCTGGAGCATACAGGGCTGGCAGGCATGGACTGCAGTGACTGCTGTCTCAGTAGCCACCCAAAAGTGATGGCTTGGAGGTCAGCAGTGCCAGGGAAAAGCTGTATGGCAGTCAGCCCCAGCTGTCCCACACCTGGGGGACTCCATCGTGGGCAGATTCCCTTGTCTGCCTCTACCCTACCTTGTCTGCCTCTACCCTGCCTGCACCAGTGTGGGAGCAGCCCTCAGGGGGCTGAGGTGAAGCTCTGTCATTCCCAGCCCTGCATGTGCTGCTGGTGAGCATTTTTGTCTGCCTGCCCTTGCAGCTCCCCGCTTTCCCAGCCGCAGCACGGAAAGGGGGCAGTTGGAACAGGGTGGTGGAAGCTCCAGCCACGGGGATCACACCTCTCTCCTTCTGTGTTTCCTCAGGTGCAGGTGGAGGCCAGGAAAACCTGCGCCGCAAAGCGGCCTCCCGCTGTTGTCCGCCGCCCTCCAGCGTGCAGCGCTGGGATGCCGGCTGTCTCCCACACCCTGCCCAAGGCCGGGGCTGGCTGTCTCTTCAACAGCCTGCAGCGGCGGGAGCAGGCCCGGGCAGAGCAGGCCCGGCTGCTGACTCTCCGGGGCATCATGGGCGACAGCTCCCTGCGGCCCACGCCCGAGGAATGCCATGGCCCCAGCAACACGTGGCCTCAGAAGTGTGGATGGAGGAAGGGAGGGTCAGGGGCAGCTGCTGCTGGACCTCAGCTTGGGGAGCTGCTGCTCTACGTCAGGAACCCGCTGGTGCAGGACATCGATGCCGAGTGCGGGGCAGCCCCTCAGAACCCCTGCCTCCCTAACCCAAAAATCACGTGCCCCCGTGTTTCCCTGGGCTCTGTGCTCAGCCTGGAGCTGCCACGGGATGCAGTGGTCCTGGGGTGCCACCGAGAGGCTGCGGCACGGCAGCAGGAGGCAAAGGAGCAGGAGCAGAGGCAGGATCAAGGGGTGAGGCCTTGGAAGCCCACAGGCACACATGGAGTTGGGTGGCAGGAAGATGGGCACGGTACCCAGGGCCCTAGCAAGAGGCTGGGGATGTCCCCAAAGAGTGAGCAACAAACATGGTTCAAGGAGGTGAGCTTCAACCCCAGCTACAGCCAGCAAAGGGCACACCGTGCTGGGAAGGAGCACTGGAACCCACAGCACCCCACCAGCACCAGTGAAGACCTCCTGGACTTGAGGCCGAGCCGGCCGTCCCGTGTCGGTGTGGGGAAGGAGCTGGCCACCCGCTTTGGCCAGGACGACAGCCCCACTGCCACTGGCAGGGCCAGGCACCACAGAGCCGCTTGGCTGGAGCTTGGATCATCCCCTGCCGGCACCCCAGGCAGGGCTGGAGCCATCCCCAGCCCTGCCTGCCCGCAGCAGCCAGCCAGCAGCAGCCAGCCCAGAGGGTCCCCAGCTTCCCCTGCCGCCCCCACCCAGCTCTCTGTCTTTGAGTGGGCACTGGGGTCTCCACGGCCCCAGAGCCCTGCACTAAGCACTAAGGAAGTTTGCCACCCTGCCCACGGGCAGTTTGAGGAAGAGGAGGAGGAGCTGCAGGCCATCTGGGACGGGGCACACGAGCGACGGGCACAGAGCTCACCAGGAGGCGGCTGTGCCAGCCAGCGGACGGGCAGCAGGGCAGGCAGCTTGCCCAGCCCCAGCACTGGCCAGCCCCTCATCCTCTCATCGGCCAACAACGTGCTAGTGGCCAAATTCACCCTTCCCACCGCTGCCCAGCTGCTCCACAGCCCGTCGGGAGAGAAGAGCCCCGGGCTGGTGCACCGTGGCAGTGGCAGTCCCAATGGGCTCAGGGTTTCCCCCCGTGTGGAGGAGCTCGTGTCTGCAGCCTCCTTGGATGCCTCCAGCGCCTGGGGTCAGCAGAGGCACGGGCAAGAGGAGAGAGAGAGCAGCAAGGTGAGATCCACAGGCCAGGGACTCTCCTTCAGGGTCAGGTAGGGGGCTGGGGAACGGCCAAGGCAGCAGCTGGGTTATCCACTCCAGCAAACATAACATGTATCTGGGGACTCCTTGACTCCAGTGGCTCCTTTTCTTCAGCTGGTGGGGAAGGGCTAGGTGTGGTATCTGGGGTCCCTGCAGCACACACACCCCCACCAACCTATAGCCTCAGCAAGGTGGCACTTCACCCCTAAAGCTGACACACAGCCCAGCCCCTGCCCAGGTGAGAAAGTTGTTCCTCATTGTCATCCCACTCCCACTTTGGCATCGCTCACCAGGGATGGGTCATAGAGACCTCGTGTGCATGGAGGCTGAGCTGGCACCCCCAGCCCCAGAGAAGTTTTTGCTCACCCTCTGTGCCCTTGCAGGTCCTGCCTGGTAAAATGGAGTTTCAGATGATGGAGGGGACGCTGGAAAGGAAGCACGTATTGCAGACAGGAGGGAGAAAGGTACAGACATGGCTGTGGGGCTCCCTTGGGACAGGGGTGCTGGGACATGGCAGGGGGTGGAGGGAAGCCAGGGGTGTTCCTGGAACGACCACAGCAATGCTGCTGGCCATTCTGGAAGAGCAGAGCCTCAGAGGGGCTAGGCCACATTTTGAGCAATACTAGACCATCTGTCTTCTTCCAAAGCTGTTGGCATCACAGCTGTCCCCTGCTTGTGTCCCACAGGCCAGCTGCCGGGCCTGGGGCCTCTTCCACACCGTGCTGATGAGGCAGACACTGTGCTTCTACCAGGACCGCAGGGACAGCCTCAAGGTGCGGTGGGGGGGATTGGGGTGACATGGGAGGGGGCTGGCAGCGGGGTGATGGCTCTGGGCCCCGTGGCCAGGGAAGGCAGAGCCGTGCAATCCTGCTGTTGCCCTTGCTTTTCCTTGTCCTGTAGAGCTCCGTCGTGGCCCTTCCCCTGAACCTCTCCGGGGCAGTCTGCACCCCAGATGCCGAGTACACCAAGAAGACCAACTGCTTCAGGCTTCAGTGAGTGCCCAAACCAGGGCAGTAACCACAGCCCTCCCAAGTGTGTCCCTGCTGGGGCAGACACATACCAACCATCCCCAGGCAGGACCAGCACAGTGCTTAGATGAGGATTTCCTTCCTTCTTTCTCGCCTGCTTCTCTTCTTTTCTGGTCTGGTGGGGGCTGTTGTATCTGCACCCTACATTGTTCTTCCCCTCTCCCTGCAGGCTGCAGGATGGCTCTGAATATCTCCTGAGGGCCCCCACCCAGGCCCTCATGAACGAATGGGTCTCAAAGCTGCAGCAAAACTCAGGTGAGCCCTGGCAGGCAGAGCAGGGGCCCAGCTCCATGGGCCCCTCTATGGTTACCATATTTGTTCAGCCCCCTCTGAGCCCTTTGATACATGCCAAGTCAGAAGAGAAGAAGCATTTCATTACAACATTTTACTCTGATTTATGCATCCTTCTAGCCTGCCTTGGGAACAGCAGTTCTCTGCCAGGCAGGATTTGGAGGCTTTGTTTTCACACCACATACACAGCTATAAATCAGGAATAGCACAACTGACGTCAGCAGTGCCTCAGCAGCAAAAAGCCCGTGTCAGGAAAATTATAATTGTGCCTTGGTCTTCCTCCATATCCGTTGGGCTTGGAAATGCCTTGCTTGCCCTTGAGGCAAGGAGACCTGTCATACTGAGGTCTTCCTGTTGCTGTCCCCATACCTGAGGAGTTCAAGCCCTGCTATGAAATCCTAGGCTGGTTGTCAAGAGCAGGTACTACAACAGGAGGTTGGAGGAGCCAGCCATGCAGCATGGGCAGTCGGGTCAGGGACTGGCTCTGTGTGACAGTCCTGTGCACTGCCAGCATCCAGCAGGATGTTTGCTGTGCCCCCAGGTTTTCCCAAAGTGGATTACTTCCAGGCAGCAGCACAGCGTGTCGAGGGCACTGCTGGTACTGGCAGGTGAGTAGCCAGGAGCTGGCCTGCTGGGTCTTGTTGTAACTCTGTCCCACATTTCCCGGAGCGTGCTGCTCCAGCAGGACATTGGTGGGCCAGTCTGGTTTGCTAAATCTCTGCTGCTTTCAGTTTCAGCCAGGTCTCCAGCCCTGGGACCTCCCACCTCCAGGGACATCATCAGGTCACCACCACCAAGAGCCAGGAGACTGTGGTGTTACCCTGTGCAAGCCCACTACTGCAGCGGCCTCTGGGCAGCCAGGATGGCCCAGTCGATGGGACTGTGACAGCAGCAGGTGACTTTCCTGTCTGGCTGGGTTGCCAGTGTCCCCTAGCCTCTCTCCCCAGCCCAGAGAGGTACATGGGAGACAGCTGAGGGAGGCTGAAGGCTGTTGGTCAGTCTTGAGCTTGGTGGTATCTGGGCTAGGAGTCCCAGGGACTGGGACTTGGGGAAAGGAACATTTACTTCACTTCCTGGATTACTGAGATAGTCATGCATTTCCCTCTTGTCTTTGGGGCTGACACAGGGGTGTCCTGTGACAGCCTTGCCTTGTGACATGTCTCCATTCTGCTTCAGAGAGTGCTCAGGGGACTGGGCACAAGGAGCAGCAGTGGTCATCCAGGGCCTCCCCTGGGCTGTGGGACAACATCTGCCCAGAAGATGACTATGGGCTGGTGGCCAACAAGAGGAGGTCCTACTCCTTTACCTCAGGTACGGTCCTGATTTCGCTGTCACCGCCAGGAGGTGGCACCACTGCCTCTGTCCCCACAGACAGCCAGGGCCAGATGCGATGCTGCTCCAGCACGCACCTGGTCCTTCGTACCTGTGCCCTTGGCTGCAGCCCCCATTTGGGGAGGGCTCTAGAGGGCTGCCAGGGCCTGCTGTCACCCTGCCCCTCCCACTGGCTGCCCCTCCTTGCAGCCACCTACCAGAGGATCACCCCGCTGGCCGTGCCCAAGGAGCCGGTGGAGGCCGGGAGCAGTTACTCCGTCACGCTGTACATCGGGGAGCAGGCGTCGGCCGCGCCCCGGGCACGCTGCCACTCCTTCGTGGCCCCAACAGGGAGCCCCCGCGACGCACGGGGGGAGAAGACCACCAGCCCCCCTCGCGCCAAGAACAAGTCTGTCTTCAAGAAGTTCTTTGGGAAGAAAGAGTGAGCCTCGGACAAAGGGAGAAAATGCCCTAACCTGCCTCTTACTCTCCTCTTGAGCCACTCCGGCATGGTCTCTACTCCCAGCACCAGTTCATGGCTCACTGCCTCCCCAGGGGCAAGAGGCTCTGCTTCAGCCAGCCCCGGGCTGCCCCGTGCCCCAGCCACTGCAGCCCCCAGCCTCAGCCTGGCGCTGAGCACCCCTCCTGCCCAGTGCTCTCCCTGGGTGCTGCTGGCTCCCCAGGCACCCTAATGACACACAGCACAAGCAGAGGGGGGTGGGTGATGGTTTTTATTAAAAGGTAAATAGACACTTAGTATGGGAGCTTTTTTGTCCAGCAGCATCCTCAAGTCAGCACAGGAGGAAAGGAGCTCTCTGCAAGGTGGTCCTTGCTAAGGAGTCAGGGGAGCTTCAGATGAGGAGGGCCCTGCAGTGAGGTTCAGTCCTGCTCCGGGGGGAAGCCTGAGCTGTTTGGTGCCTTTCACAAGGATGCTTTGTCCTGTGCTTCCTCTCTGCCTGCACTCAGCCCAGCTAATCCCACAGGCTATCTGGGCCCCTTTTCCCTGCCCTGGGAGCTTAGCAGGGAAGTCACTACCTACAGAGTAAATATTCTTGCCTGCACAGCCCTGCCAAGCCTGCCCAGCCTTGCTCTCTCACAGGATGGCTGCCAGCCTAGGTCACAGCAGGTGAATGCTGCATCACACAGACAGGGGCAGGGGTGTGCAGATAGACCCCCATTCCTACAGCCCAGATATTTTTGCAGCAACTTCACCAGACCATGCCAGTTCCAACTGCCCCAATTGCCACTTGTACTGGGAAGGGGAAAAAGCAGCTGGTCCAACCTGCCCTGAGCCTGTACCAGCCCTAAAGGGAGAAGGGGAAGTTTCCAGGGACGTAGGTAGCAGGGCCTCTCCCTGTCGGGCCGTGAGGCTCAGCTGTGCACACCACTCGCCTCCTCAAACACATTGTGGGGCTTAAAATAGAAGTGCTGGCTGCAGCCCAGCTCTGCAGTAAGGGCTGGGAGAGCAGAAATGCTCCTGCCACCCCGTTTTCCTCCTGCAGTGTTCCTGGGGCTGGAGACAGGCAGTGAGGTGGAGGTGGGCACACCAGGGTCACCAGCAGATAGACTTTCTCCACATTCCTGGCAAGGGCTGGGGAATGCCCCGGTGTGGGCAGGGGTGTGCTTTCTGAGCTTCCCCTGTGTCTTACCACCCTCCACTTGGCTCCATCACTCTTGGCTCTGACACCTGTTTTCCTCCAGCACCAAAGCTCAGCTGCCTGCACTTCCTTAATGGGAAAAGACAAGCAGGATGGTAAGGCTGGGAGGGGAGATGCCCTGGGCAGGGGCCAGGCTTGTCCAGACCAGCGAGGAGGTCAAGGCACAGCATTCCTGCTCCGGCTGCACATAGCAGGAGAGCAGCTGGTGGGCTGGTGCCAGTTCATTCCTGAGCCGCTGCGGGGCCCGGCAGAGGGGCAGTGGGTGCAGGGTGCTTCACTCAGGGCCCCCCTGCTGGCCCCAGGGATGGATGCTGACCCACGGTGGGGCAGGAGCTCAACAAGGGTCCCACCGTGGCCCAAGTCCAGCACGGACACACAGGGTGACATGTGTCACTCGGGAGATAACACCATCCCAGGGTGGCTGGCACCTGCAGCACCATTTTCAGTACCCCTGTTGTAAAGGCTTCATTGTGCCCCCGAGGAGGCTGCCCACCCAGAGCCTCCCCTCTCTCCTCCCCTGTGCTGGCACTTGGCCCCACGGCAACCGGCTGACAAATCCCGCCTGTAGTTCCTATGGCAGAAGCCAATTCCTCCCCCCCACTAATCTGCCCGTGCATGCAGCCTCCACCTGCTGAGCCAGCGGAAGCCGTGCTCAGCCAGCCCCAGCCAGCGCCAGGGCTCTAAAACCCACTCTGCCTGCAGAGCCTGTAGGGGGGCGAAGCCTTTGCACCCTGGTCCTGCTGCCGTGGGAAATCCCAACCCTGCTTGGCAGCAGGCAGTGAGGAGTCTGCAGGCAGCATCATCCGGCACCCGGAGAGCCGAGCTATCAAGGTAAGGGCAGGGTGCAGGCAGGGAGGTGACCAGAGTAAGCACTGTCCCTGCTGTGCCTTGTTCTGCCAGGCACTAGGGAGAAGGTCTGGTTCCAGCCTCCTCCACTGAGCCAAGGTCTTGTCCCTCATTTCGGCGGCTCGGCAGTCCTGCTCAAGGTCACGCTGCAGTCGGGAGCCTGTGCTGAGCTCTGGGGCCACCACACATTGAGGGACCCCAGCCAGGGACCGGAGCTTTCTAGTCCCAAAGCTGCGAGGAGGGCTCGGAGCCTGACCCGGCGCCGGGGGGAGTGAAAGCGGGGAGCAGCAGTGGAGGGACTGCCTGCCGGCGCCCTGCCCTCCTCGCCGGGGCAAAAGGACGGCACGGCTGTGCCCCCCTGCCGGGGCAGTAGGGCCAGCCGTCTGTCCCAGGAAGAGGGGAGACACTGGCGAAAAGCCAGAGCACTGGACCCTCCTGTGCCGGAGCTGCGGTAGCGCGGCGACCCCAGCAGCCTCCCGCTCTCAGGTGCGGCCGGTGCAGCTGGGGGTGGCCGGGTCAAAGCGGGGTGCGAGGGGTGCGGGCACCGCGCTGCAGTCCGGCGGCCGCGGAGCCGAGGGCTGTCCCAGCCGGGCCGCGCGGTGCCCTTGGCGGGCGGGAAGCGCTGG
>VZRH01008423.1:210757-223016 GCA_013397555.1 Urocynchramus pylzowi | reverse complement strand
GGCGGAGCGGGGCCCCCGGCAGCGCTCGGGGAAGCCTGGCAGCCGTGCGGGGCTGCGGGGGCCGCCGGCTGTCCGAGCGGGGCTCCGAGCCCGACACGCTCGGCCCCGCTCCTGCCGGGGCTGGGAGCTGCTGCCTTCCCTTCCCCTCCCGCTACAGGACAGCCGCGGGGCCAGCGAGCCCGTCCCGGGAACACAGTACCACGGGGCAAGAAAAGCTTCCCCTTTCGCCATCCCCCGAAACAGCCAGCTGGGGACGGCGTCTGGTTACCCCGCCCGTGGGGATGTCACCCGACCACTCTCACGGCCGCCACTTACTGGCCCCGTCACCGTCCTGTGTCAGTCCCAGCCTTCTCAGAGTGCTGGCTCCCTCCCTGCCCCGGCAGTCACATGTTCCCGTATGGCCTCGGGGGTGCCTGCACCACAGGGAACACCTCCAGCGAGCCCTCCCCGTTCTTGGGGCTCCTGGGGCTGTGCCACCGCTCACCTCCCTGCCAGAACGACTTCTACAACCCCATTCTCCTCTTGCAGGCCCTTTGTCCCCGTAGCTGGGCACTCTCCCATGACCCTTTCTATTTGTAGGCTGACCGCTGGGAGCTTGCCCTCCCCCCTGCACCATTCCCCACGCAGGTCCTTTCTCGCCAGGCACCATTCCCTGGCTGCCCGCGGTGTGATCGGGCCCAGCGCAGAGGTCCTGGCTGCGTTCTGAGTCCCAGGCTTGGCCCGAGGCTTGTTTGCAGGAGCCTGACCTCGCGTGCAGGCGGAAGAGAGGTGAAGGTACAGACAGAGCAGGGTTTGTAGCGTGGCCCTTGACCCAAATCAGTCCAAATCAGCGGTGCCTCTCAAGGTCAGGGCACTGCTCTGCTGCTCCAGTAAAGGTCCTAGTGCAAGAGGCTGGTAAACAGGGTCCCCACTGCTGCTTTTTGTCCTTATCCCTTCAGTCCCTCCATGCTGTCCTGGGAAGGGAGCAAGAGGGTGCTATAGGAGCTGAAATGGATCAGGAAATGTCGAGAGTGGTGAGGGGAGCTGGCTCAGCTGGGTGGTAGGAGATAGTGAAATTTATTAATTGTGGAAACATAGGGCACAGAGAATATAGTAATAGTATTTCATTCAACTACACTTCCTCGATCTTCACACTCTCAGTTTCCAGATCCAGGCTCACAATCCTAACTGTGACCAAATTCAGATCTCTAAAGAAGGAGTTTACTCTGTTTGAAGAATCTCTATCCTAAAATAAAACTGCAAAAAAATTCAGTTTCTTAATAATTTGATTAATTTTTAACACTAAGATTTCTTATTCATAACTATTATTTTTAAGAGTCTTATTTTAAAATGTGTTAAGTGATACTCACCAATTAGAATTCAAACTCTAACTAAGCTCTAACTGTACTTAGATAAAATGATTAACAATCAACCCAAATGTTTTCTACATCCAAAAAAATATTCAAGTTCTTTTAATTTAACAATTTAACCATATATAACAACTAAACCTATTTTCAAAAAGTGTTTAAAGAAGCATAAATACAAACATGATTTCTCCAATTTTCTATTGTTTTAAAGGTTATCAACTGTTACAAACTCAAAAATAACAATTCAGTGTTATAGTATTTAATAATTGTATGATCTTATGTATATAATTAATTATGTGTATTATCTAATTAATTCCTAATTACTATTAATTTCTTCTTTACTACATACATTATTTTAGTCTTAATATTTTCTCATGTTCACAACCAAAGAATATCAATAATAATAACTTATGTAATTATCTTATATTTCTTTATACAATTTTACAAGACAGAACTAATCAATGTTTTATTTTCACATCAAGACCCATTCTTCACCTCCAAGATTTTGAGAAAATCCTCCAGTCCCTGCGGGGACGTAAATTTGTTTGTTCTGTGAGGGAGGATTGTGTGGAGGTTTGAGAATTTTTGCTGGAGATGAGCATGAAGCTCAGTCAAATGTTATGCTTCTGCCTTATCTCTTCGCTGGTTGCTTTAAGCAACGCAGCCTGATCAGTAAGCCAACCAAAAGTAAATGTCTAAGAAACTCTAACCAACAGGTCAAGTCCAGACACCATTTATTTGACTCACTCAATGCCAAAGAAGCCATTCTTAACATATTTAGTTGGTTTGCCATTAGACAAATGGCCAGTTCCAAAAAACATCCCTTCTAAACTATCATGATTTATTTTGAATCCAGTAGACAGAGAGTTTAGACCAAATTTCTCCCTGAGGCTCTTTATGAACCTCAACAATCAGAAATTCTTAGCTCAGTGAAGACAGATTTCTTTATAGTATTTAGTCTTCCTGAGTCAAAACATAATAAAGATAAAATAACAAATGTAACCCCAAATCACATTATGTATAGAAATACAACATCTTAGTACAATTTCACAACAAAGTTTAATCTTACACCAACATAAAGAGAAATTTTAAAAATGAGTATATACGTACTAATTAGTGTCACAGTCCTTTCAATATTTGTGCCATGTCTGTTTTAGTGTACCCAACAAATGATAGATAAAGCTATCAAAAGATTGTTTTTAGTTCAAAGAGAAGGGGGAGATTTGGAAACCCAGGGCACAGGGAATATTTCTCTGTCTGCTCTGGGATGCCCTGACCCCCAGGGGAGCACTGACTTTGACCCTCATTCATGGAGAAAGTTTCCTAAACTTCAAGATAGACTAGAATCCACAGAAGTGTGAAATAGATTATAGAGAGTAGTGTAGATGTATCATTTAGGTGAGAAACTTAAGTTTTAAGATTTTTAGTATGTTGTAGATGAAAGCAAGAGAAAGGACACAAAGTGCTGTCCTAAGTTTCTTCTTCATGCTTCTTCTTCCTTCTTCTTGAGTTTAGGTAGCACTTTGTGATTAGTCAAAAAAGTCTACATTGAGAGCTGTTTAAGATCAGTTATTAAGTTAAAAGGGAATCTAAGTGTCAATTCTCAATTAAATAGCTTAGTCTCAAAAGACCTTGTAACAAGAAGTTAATCATTTTGCACCCTATTAAGAAAAAACTACTGAACTCACAGTAGTGAGACTGTAACATAAATAAGAAATAATAAACACTTAAGTCCAAACACAAACTCCCATCTCAAGTGCCTTCAATCCAAACCCAAAAAACCCCATATTAATGGTCCTCAGGCTTGTGCAGGGAAGGTGATGGAGGATGTGCTGGAGGAGCACCAGCTGTGCTGCCCTGTTTTCTGCACAGACATACAAGAAATCCTGCCATTCCCTGCCAGGAATGCCCAGAGCCTCCCTGAAGGCAAGCTGGATGTCACTGGGACCAGCAGGATGGGAGAGACCTGGCAGCAGTGGCAGAGAAGCCTGTCCTTCATCAGAGCAGGCAGCCCTGCCCTGAGCTACTGCCAGCAACCCTGCCAAGACCCTCCAGGGCTCTCCAGAAAGCTAGGGCTTTGTGGAGCTCTTTTCCTTCTTGAGAAGCCTGCTTTTTTGCAG
This sequence comes from Urocynchramus pylzowi, assembly GCA_013397555.1. NCBI lineage: Eukaryota > Metazoa > Chordata > Aves > Passeriformes > Fringillidae > Urocynchramus > Urocynchramus pylzowi. Next base: position 219,550 of record VZRH01008423.1, on the reverse strand, counting down.
GGAACCCAGCACCTCCATGCAAAGCAGGGCCAGCAGCAGCACTGCTGGGAACTGCATAGCAGCTCAGCTCTGCCGTGAAGCTCCCAAACTCTACCATCCCAGGACACTGCACTAGCAAAAGTCAGGTGAGACTTTCCCACCTGCTTGTGTCCTCTGGAGATGGCAGATCCTGTGTGGAGAGTGGAGAAAGACAGGGGGTTGGTGATGTCTGCAGCTCCTCCTCGGAAGAGGGGTCTTTGTGGGAAGCCAGCCACCGCTGTTGACTGGGCTGGCTTTTGTCATCTGGCTTACCAGAAAAGAGATGTGCTGGGTCAGGGCAGCAGTGTTAGAAGAGCAGGCTGTTCTCCCGGAGACTGAGTCCCTATCAGCTGAGTGTGGATGTGCAGAATAAAGCCTGAGGCCCTGACTCCCTGGGAGGGCAGTGCCAGGAGCCCCCTTCTCCCTGAGCCACTGGGCTCCTGGCACAAGGGTGCTCCTGGATGCCTCACAGCCCAGGAGCAAGGAGAGAAGCAGGCAAGCTGCCTTTTGAGAAGTAACCCATGCTGAGGAGGTGCACTTCAAGCCTTTTCCCATCCCATCCCTGTGGAACTTGGGGTTCTCAGGGGACCAGCCAGGACTCCTTCCTCTGTGGCTGCAGCTGGGCAGCAAGCACAGCCCTGCAGGACAGCTACTGCGTTCAGGGTGACTGTCACAGTCTTATGTCCTCATGTGGTCCATCCTGACCCTGAAATCTGCTTCCTAACTCTACCCCTGCCCTTCTGCACGGTGTGTTACCTATAGGCAAACTCTGCTTCTTTAAACCACCTTCAAACAAAAAGCTCCTGCTTCTGCCCTCGGACTTCCCTGCTTACTCCCAGATTTCCCAGCTCCCACTCATCCCCAGTCCCTCCACGGGTTAGCAGAGCGCACACAACAAGCCCACGCTTCGGGGTGCCCTGTCCCACTTTGTGCACTTGCTCCCGGTGCCGTTTATTCCTCCATCTCCCTGCTGCCGCTCACTGCCTCCTCATCCTCACGGTGGATGAGGATGCTCACCCCAGTGCTCAGGGCCGTGCCTGCCCCGCCCGAGGGGTGACTTGGGATACCTCCCCACCCTGGAATGCCAGACCCTCTCCCACCACCCACCAGCTCGCCGCTGCTGCGCTCCCCCCACGCTGCTCCCCCGGCTGGCTCCCGCATTCCGCTCAATCCCTCTCCCGGCCCATTCCCTCCCTCCCTCCCCGCGCGCCCCGCGCTGCGGCCGGGCCGGGCCGGGCNTCCGCGGGGCGGCTGGAACGGGCCAGGGGCCACTGCCTCCCCCCGGGGACCGGCAAACTCTGCCGCACGCCCCCGGCAGCACGGCCGCGGGGCGCTGTATGCTCCCGGCCGCGTAGCCCAGCCCCTCGGGGGAGGGGTGCAGGACCCCCCGAGGGTTCCCTCTTCCCTGGTCCGTGCTAGAGCATCCTCTGCCCGCCGGTGGACACTCAGCTACGCACAGGGGCTGAGGAAGGGGGGGAGGGCAGTCCCAGTGGTACCCTGGCAGCTGGGCTGCCGGTCATGGGTTTGGCCTGCCCTTCTTTTGATGTCCCATGTTTGTTCTCCGCTGGGTGGCCTGGGGGCCTCGTTTCAGCTTGGGAACCTGCGGAAGCATGACTGGCAAGGAGCAGAAATGATGAACGGCCGGTACTGTTGGAAACTGTGGGAAAGGGCCCTCCTGGAGACCTCCCTGGGGGATGTTAAGGAGCATTCAGCCACAGCTCCGCTGCTGATTTGCCCAAAGGGGAAAGCATGACTGGATGGACTCAGTCTCCAGACAGGATTTAGTCGGCCTTGCCAGACATTTGCACAGAGCGGAATTCCTCCACGCCAGCCAGCAAATGTTGGGCCAGGCACAGACCAGGGCTGGCACGGCTGTGAGAGCTCCCAGACCTGTGTTTGGAGCCCTCATCTCTGCAGGTGGCTGTGTGCCACGGTCCCCGTGGTGCCAGCGACCACAGAGACTGCCCAGGGAGCAGGCTGGCTGGGAGAACAGGTAGGCACCTGGGCCCTGCCCTGCCGTGCAGGGTGGGCAGACTCTGGCCGCAGCAGCATTCCCGGAGAGCTGGAGCACGGCTCTGTCTGCTGCCACCAAGGTGCCTCGGGAAGGCTGATGGGGAGCCACTGCTTCAGGCTATCCTCCAGAGCTGGCATTCACCCATCCTGCAGAAAGCCACCTTCTGCCTTTTAGATGGTTCTCGGAGACCCTGGGGGTCACTGGGTACCTGGCTCCACTGGGCTGTGGGTGGACATTGTCAAAGGGGGAACGGGACCACACAGCAGCTGCCACCCCTCTTCCTCCCTCCAGGTTCCCTGGTTCCCAGCAGCCTACAGCTCCCCTGCGGTGTTGAACAAGTGTGGCTGAGTGCCAGCCAACTTCTTTCTTAATGGCTGTGCTCCATCGTGGGAGACTGGTGCTGCCAGTTAAGGAGGAGGAGGATATGCCCCCGGCACTGCTTCAATGGGCCAGATGACCTTGGCTATAGAGTGGCTCCCTCTGCCAGCACCAGCTCCATCCTCAGCCAAGGAGACCTGGAGTGACACCATGACAGGGCGCTTGGAGTGGTCTGTGCCCTGACTGCCACAGGGTGCTCCTGCCCGCCGCTGAGCCAGGGGTTAACCCTGTTTCCTCTGGTACAAGTGGGAGCCTGAACTGTGTGTCTTGAGTTTATCCAAGTCTCAGCTTGGGCCCTGGCAGGTGGAGACTGCCTGCAGTGAGGTAACATTTCACCCTTGGCCCGTGGCGGCACAGCTGTCACTCAGTAACTAGCACCAGCAGCTCAGCTGCTAATTGGTACCATTAGCCAGTATTTACTCCCTTAATGCTTGTAGGAGAAAGCAAACGGGCAGCTGGAGCTCAGGAGAGGGCAGCAGCAGTGCAGGGAGGGAGGCAGAGGGATGGGGATGGAGGGATTGCTCCTGGAAGGATTGTGCCCAGCAAATGGTGAGGATGGGAGACCCTCAGAAGTGGCTTGGGCAGAGGGGCTTGTGTCCTCCAGCCTGACAGCGGGGAGATGTCCTGTGTCCCAAAGATGCTGCTGTTCCACTGGGGCAGGCTGCCCCCACCTCCAGCAGCCTGAGAGGGGGCTGGAGCTTGACTGGACCCCACTGTCCATGCCAGGTCCCAGGAGCCCTGTGGGCACCACGGGCCCCTTGCTGAGCTGTGACCAATCGGCAGACAATGGGATTTGTTTCTGCTTGCCCAGCTGGAAAACACCCATGGCCCAAACACTGGGCTGGAGGCGTGTGGAGGCCCTTCCTTGTCATGTCTCCAGACCATTTGCTCACCAGGGCTGAGAGTGCTTGGGGGGTGGTGGTATCACCACGTTGCATCTCAGTGCAACCAGCAAAGGGCCATGCTTAGCGTGGGGAGATGGCAAGGGCAGCAAGGGCCTCCCTCTCCCCTGCCTTGCCTTGCAGGGTTTCACCCAGGGCTGCCCTGCTGCCCTCAGCCCACTAGTGAAGGAGTGACAGGCAGCTGCTGACTTTATCCCTGCAGGTCGAGTGGTGCAAGGCAGCAGAGGGACGACAGGATGCTGGCGGTCTGCGTGGCTCCCCGCAGGCGGTGATGTGCCAGCTGGATCTCTGTGCCACGAGCGGAGTTCAGGAGGGTGTCACAGCCCACTCCTTCCCCACCTGGTCCCAGCAAGGCTCAGGCCAGCAGGTGAGCATGACCTCTGTCCTCCCACCTCAACCCAAAATACAGGGCAGGGCACCAAGAGCCCACAGATCACCCTCAGGAGTCCTGCAAGCCATGACTGGAGATCTCCCACCCAAAAAGAGTCTGCCAGCAGTTCTTCAGCCAGGATCCCGCTCCAGGGTCAGCCAGGACCAGCAAGGGAATAGCAAAACTACAATGATCAGTCCCCAAGCCATGGCTGACCTCAGCAACAGGCTGAGATGCTTTGTTGGCTATCAAAGCATCCGTGATCACTGCAGTCTTGTTATAACTGGATTCCTGTAGCAAGTTTTTTTGTTGTTGTTGGTTTTTTGGTTTTTTTTTTTCAGGAGCCTGTAGCAGGTTTTTTTGCCCCCATTAGCTAATAGATTAATAACCTGCTGGCACTTGACAGAGGTTCAGCATCTTCTATGTTTCCCTTCATGTGGCTGATTAAAATGCCCCTTTTCCCCCTGTCACACATGCAGGCAATTGGATACAGCTGCTAATCTGTTTGCCATTCCACTCCTGCCTGCCTGCTCTGCCTTTCAGACATACTGGCTCTCTCTTTCTCTGCTCTGTGGCACTGAGGGCCAGCACAGAGGCTCCATGAGCTGCCCATGCCTTCCTCTGGAATGAGGCAGGCAGCATCCAATGGAGGGAAACACAGTCAGTGTGGGTCATGCTCACAAAGGGAAGGGTGGTTTTGCAACAGAAAGAAGAGCTGGATGGCATGCAGCCTGCTGGCTTCAGCTCTGCTGCAGGCTGATGGCCTTGCCATGCCTCAGTTTACCCTGTCCCTAGCACAGGCACATTACAGGGGAAGAGAAATCTCATTGCAGAGGAGGGCTGGTGGGTTAATTAATGTATGGTTGCAAAGTGCTTGCAAACCTCCAAGGAAAAAACGGTCGATGTGTGTGCCAAGTGTAAAGGATTCTGGAAACATTAAGTGCCTGCAAATGCTGCCTAGCTCCTCAGGCCCTAAAAACTCTGATATTGCCCAAGAGGCACTAAAAATATTCCTTTAGCTCCTATGATGCAATATCCACTGCCTGGAATAAATATCCCTTTTTGCTCTTGCTTTCCAAACCAGCTGTTTGTTTGTTTTCCCCTTTTTGGATTTCACAGCTTTAGTTAAAGCAGGGAATTGCTACAACGGAGGAGGGAAAAAAAAAAAAAAAAAGGCAGCTTTTTGTGAAAGGTTTGGCAGCAAGCGTCAGGGAAGGGAGAGCGCTTTGCCTGTTTGTTCTGCCTGTCACAAAGTAGCCGTGAGCAGAGCGTGCAAACGGCTCCAGGTGATGGCATCGCAATGCCTGCAGTGCCTGTTCAGGGTTTCAGAAAGAAAACTCGAAGGGCTGGGCAGCCTATTGTGGGAAGCACGTCCATGGGACTCCCAGCCTTATGTAAGGGAGAGGCTTTGCTGGCTGCCTTCCTCCCTTGCTTTCTCCCTTTGCTCTGGGGAGCGCAGCCGTCTGCCAACAGCAGCAGCGTGTTCTGGCACTGAGCTGCTGCTTTGGGGATGGAGAGGGTGGGAACACAGCAAACCCCCACTCGAGGCTGCCTTTTCTCCTTGCCCAAATTACACAGGGGAGAAACATCCAGCTCTGTGGGCCATACAGTGGTGGTCCCAGTACCAGTGCTGGGCCAAGCACAGCTGTTTCCAGCTTGGAGCAGAGATTATTTTTGTAGCTGTTTGCTATTTCTAGGAGGCTTGTTATTGTAAACACAGAGGTGAAGATGATAACATGAGAGTCACTAGGGAGCAGAGGGTTCTTCAAATGCAACACCTTTGCCAAGATGAAGCAAGGCCTCTTGGCCCTGCAGCAAGAGCTCATGTTTGTGGGGCAATAAATGAGTTGTTATTGGCTGTGTAATTTGTTACCTTCCCATGCACCCTAGAGGAGGTGTCACCCCTCTGAAACTGCATGCTGCCATTGACATTACACAACCCAGGGACTTGCATCGCCCCTGGGAGCAGCAGAGCTCCTTGAGGGGCTAAAGTGCCTCTACAGAGAAGAGAACTTTGTGCAAAATGTCTCCTGTCCTGCAGCAGCCAGGGCTGGATTTTAAAGGCCACTCACTCTCTCCCGGACTTAGCCTTCTTCCCCCCACGGAGTCTCGCTCCCTCCAGGTCTTCTGCCTGCACAAGAGAAGGCAGACCCTGTCCTGCAAGCTGGTGATGGGTGTGGGCACAGGTCTGTGCAGGGAAGCAGCCAGCAGCTGGTGCTGTGCTCAGGAGCTGGAAGCTGCCTTTCTCCCCTGGGCTCTATCTGCTGGCCTCCTGTCTGCCTGCGGTCACCAGTGGCTGGGACGCTGTTCAGCGCTAATGGATTTCATCCCCCATCTCCAGTGAGAGGCCTCTCCATGGAGAGATGGTTGATTCCAGTGACTGGGGAGTGGCTGTGCAGACAGGACCAGAGCTGCAAATTAGAGAACATTTAATCCTGCACTTTGGTGATGGTAAGTGCTACGCACCCTGCTGCTGAAAGCCTGGGGTGAGGCGGCGGCTGCACCCGCCCTGTCCTGAAGGAGAAACTTCCTGGAATATCCACTCAAAGGTAAATTTTGTGGTGTTTCTCCTCCTGATGGGGTCTGAGGTTATAATGGTTGAGGCTGAGAGCCTTGTCCTTTCTTCTGGAAGCACAAGTGTCAGTTTGGCTGGGCAGCGCCAGTCTGGACCCTGTGCTCAAGTTCCTGGGGGAATTGGTTCTCACAGCTTTTAGTCTGTGCTAAAGTTGGAGCTTACACAGAAAAACAAAATTGTAGAGATGCTCAAATTTTAGCTCATGCTGCTGAGCAGCAAGTGTGGATATCACAAGGAGAAACACAGTGCTCAAGCTGCTGTGGCATCCATGTTCCAGGGACTGCTAAGGGGGCTTGTGGGGCTCTGTGGGTGACAAAATGGCACATCTCAAAGCTAGAGAGGAGGTGACATAAGACATCCCAAGCAGGTGACCTTGCTTTTCTGTTTTGTTTGGATTTTGCAGAGAAGAGAGGAGATAGGAGAGGAGAGAAAAGATGAGGCAAGGATGGGAGAGGAGCGGTCTTGTCTGCGTTGCAGCTTACCCCGAAGACCTTCCAGATCAGAATGGCTTACAGAAAGGGGGCTGAGGAAAGGCAGGCCCAAGGCCTGGATCTGTCATTGCCTGGGAGATGCAGCCTGGGAGCTTTAATTGGAGATGAGAGCTTTTAAATTTAATTTGCTCTGATATGGATCTTAAATTTAAGAAAAGAGCCTCCTGTTGTACTCTCTGGCAGCATTGTCTGCCGCTCTCCTCATGTCGTTAGTGTACCCTACTATCTGCCCCCAGAAGCCCATAATCATGACAAATATCGACAAATATCCATGGCCAGTGCATGGGAGAGGTCCAGCTGTGGAGGCTGCTGCTGAGCAGATCAGTGAAGAGGTCTTTTCCTCAGGGTGAGACTCGCAGTGTCATTGTTGCAGCCCAGGAAGCACCGGCAGCTGTCTCAGCCCTGTTACCACTGCCCTTTTCTTTGGCTTTGGGGACTTTTTGCTTATGTGGTAATGTTTTGTAGGTCTGTCTTAAAATACAAGCTTGGTGCTTGGATTCTGCAGGAAGATACGTGTTAGAGATCATCTTGCTGAGAGAGCGTGAGAATGAGAATCTGCCAGAGCTTTTGGGGGTGTTTTAACTTCTGGTTTTAATTTCTAACCCAAACTGATCACCATCTGCAGAGAATTTTCTGAGGCTGTTTATTTTTGGAACAAATGTTTTAATGTTTTAATGGTCAAAGCTGCTTCAGGGACTTTCTGGTGCCGCTGCCTGTGCCTGCACAGCACGGAGAATGGAGAGAGCCAGGAGGGCCCGGGTTTCCTTTAAACAGCCAGCTACATAAAAAAAATATTTCTGTCACTGTTTAACCGCACGGATATAAGGTTAAATTCAGGTGCACTCCCCTCTGCTGGGGGACAAAGTACCTGAGGAATCCTCCACGTTTGCACTACAGCTGAGCAACATGCCTTGATCACAGCAGAGTAGATATCAATTCTGGAGAGATAGGAACCTGGAGGCGGCAGCCGGAAAAAACTAATCTGAGAGTTTGTGCCTGCCCTTTGGATACTGAATCCACACGGTACCTATATCCTCCAGTATAGGGGGATTGCTGAGGTGCACAGGGCTCTGCACGTTGCCTGCCATCCTGGGTGGCACCACCGTGAACACACAGTGCAAAAAGCTGTCTTCAGTCCTCTCTGTGACTTTTAGGATCGTAAATGGTTTGGGTTGAAAGGGGCCTTAAGGACCGTTAAGTTCCCACCCTCCTGCCATAAGCAGGGATAACACCCACTAGATCACTAACTCAAGAAAGTTATTTTATATATATATATAATTATGTATATATTATATATATAAATTATATATAATATATATAAATTATATATAATACATAATATTATTATAGATTATATAATATTATATATATTATATATTATATTATTATATATAATATATATTATATAATTATATATATAATTTATATATATAATTTATATATATATTATCTTTATATTATATAGATAAACTANTATAGATTATATAATATTATATATATTATATATTATATTATTATATATAATATATATTATATAATTATATATATAATTTATATATATTATATATATAATTTATATATATATTATCTTTATATTATATAGATAAACTATATATATATTATATACACACACACATATATACATGTGTGCAAAACATCTTCTGAGGCTGATGTTGCAGCCCTGGGTGCCGAAAAGTGCCTTTGTGTGTATATATGTGTGTGTGTGTATGTATACACATGCACATGTATATTTGCGTGTACGTATACATACACATCTGTATATATATGTAAACATTACACCCTTATGTGGTGACTGCCAGCAGAGTGTTTTNTACACACACACATATATACATGTGTGCAAAACATCTTCTGAGGCTGATGTTGCAGCCCTGGGTGCCGAAAAGTGCCTTTGTGTGTATATATGTGTGTGTGTGTATGTATACACATGCACATGTATATTTGCGTGTACGTATACATACACATCTGTATATATATGTAAACATTACACCCTTATGTGGTGACTGCCAGCAGAGTGTTTTCGGCTG